>JBBBVU010000001.1:35837968-35910526 GCA_037177055.1 Atherinosoma microstoma
CACACACACACACACACACACACACACACACACACACACACACACACACACACACACACACACACACATGCACTTTCAGCATTGCATCACATTGTCAGTGGATGGATTTGATGTTTCAGACTGGCAGCTGGTTTTAGCTTCGTATTTAACAGCTGTCATAGCTGCCACCAAAGATCATTTTGGATCATTTAAGATCACCAGCTCAAAGAAGGTGAGTGGACATCTTTTTCCTGTGGCTTTAATAGCATTTGAAAATTCAGAAAAAAAAAACCTTTCCTCTCAAAGTCCCAAATTTGCCACATTCTCAGAATTTCAAAGACAAAGCTTAGATAAGAATAATGTGTGGTTAGTTGGCTGTTTATATTTTAATAGTGGGCAAAACCATCATGTAATACAGTTAGATAATATTGAACAGATTACATCCTTGCAATCTTCTTTCTGCAGCACTATTGTTATGTTTTCATGGCATTCTTGGGCGTTCCTGGTATTCTGTCCAACACACTGCTTACTGTACAGTTACAATGAGGGATTTCAGCCAGGTCAGCAGAGCTATTATTAGATTGTTACATCTACTGCACAAATCTGCTCCTTGTTTCTTTCTAATTGTATTTCTTTTGAATGTTTTGTTCACAGGAGCTTACACCGTGATTTTGTGATTGGGTTCTCAGGGAAATAATCATTTTGAAAATATTAGCTGCCAACACATTACAGTTTTGACATCTGGAGTAGTTTCATACTTGTTACAAGCAAGTTGGTTGGCTCGGCAAGTGTGACAGGAAGTGTGACAGAGGGTGAGAAATGAAGTGAGTAATTCTAATAAAAAAAAAAAGAAAAAAAAGAAGTTTGAAGTCTCAGAGAGACAGTAAGAAATGCATAACTGTAATTATGTCCCACAGCAGTAGCCACTAAATAATACAACCCGGCCCGCCTCCCTCCCTTTGCAGCACTTTCATTCCCTCAGCAACTTCTTTGAAAATTATTTTGCAATAAAACACAGCGGAGCACATTTGCATGTCATGTTCTTTTAAAGTGGCGTTATGAATCTGACAAAGCCAAATTAAAACACGGCTTTATTTGAGCTGTGCTTTCACAAGTATGGAAATGGATATCAGAATGAAAGGAGGTGTAGCAGAGGGAAAATAAAGAGTTAATAACATGATAAAACATCTCTCAGATTCAACACGGAGAAATAACTCAGAGGCCATCGGTGCACGGAGCCCAAACAGCTTAGAGCAACAAACATTGACTTCTCCTATCGTGCACGTACTTCTGCTCTCAGTGCTCCGTGTTATCCACTTCAGATTATCTCAAGAGATTTTAAAGGGTTTGCTCTTTTCATATTCTTATTCTAGTCATTACACACAGGATATTGTACAATGAAATCAGATTCAGTATTTTACATCATCTTCAGTGCCACGACAAACTCTGAAAGTACAGCGACCTCTACAGTCAAATAACTGGTGCATATGTGAGAGGAAAGGAGTTCATAACCGGCTGTGACCACAAGATGGCAAACTAAGACAGAAAATAAAACCCTGAAGCTTATGCATGCTGTAGATAATGGAGTAAAACCGATGCATATTTTTACACCTCTCATCTTTGATGGATATTCACTTTATACATATCCTCTTTAAATGTTGCACTTAAATGATTTTGCTGTTCCATATATGACTCCTTTATTCAAGTGGCTCAGGTTTTGCATGAAAAATGTTAACATTATGTAGAAAATCCCTCAAAACTAACTTTAGTTTATCCAAAACAAAGTTTACTTCTTTTAAAGCTTCAAAAAGTGTTCCGTTTTTCCCCAAGGACATTTCCTGCCTATGACTTCCCTGTAAAGAAACTTCCTGTAACGAGCTCCAGATTAGGCTCCATATTTGATTTTCACTGTTCATTAACTAAGCCACCTGGAATGTTATTATTTAAGCATGGTGCTCCTTCTCCCCAAACAACTGCCGCTGTGAAGGGGGAGAGATTTCCTGGCCAACTTTATAGGTTTAGCATAACTTCCCCTCACAGTTTTTAATTTCCCATTCGGGTAGATGGCAGATGCACCTCACAGACAGAAAACCTGCCTGGCATTCATTTATCACATGAATGCAATGCTTATCTGTTTGTTGCCTTCAAAGATTCTGCCTGTCTTTGGGAGTGATGCGGTTCACATGCTTGATGGCAATAAGATGCAGTACACTGACGTAGATAAAAACACCAACAATAAAAAATAATCGTGTTGGATATTTAATGCAAACAACACAGATAATCTTAATGAACACACACCGATGCCGTAATGCAAAGGGTCGGTGCGCCCTCTTGTGGTGTGCTGTGAAATAGCAGATGGTGAGAGACGGGTGGGTACTGTGGAGGAAAAGACCTGGGAAAGCGAAGCATATGGTGTGAGGACACACAGCTCCAGGATCCATCCACTGTTAATACATGTGTCATGCTCAACAGAATGGATAAATGGGATGGAGGAAAGAACAATGGCATACCACTGCTCTATGAGCATGTGTCACAGACCTCAGGGGAACAAGGTGGTGGATGTGTGTGGATGTGTGAAAGCGGGAGTGTGTGAGTGTTGTCTCAGAGGTATAACCTGACATTAACAGTAGTCGGTGGAAAAAAATCACACTTCAGACAAACACTCACGGATATTAAACTGAAGAAAAAAGTAGCTGCTAATTTATATTTTCTCTTCTTCTTTTTGTTCTATAGTTAATATGTTGGAATTGTGAGTTTAGCTCATAGATTATTTTTAATACGATTTTTTTTCTGCTTCATTTGAAGCGTTCACAGCTTTTTTAAGACAGCGTTTCTGTTACTGTGGATAGGCAAACACAGGTGTCAGTACCGAAATCCTAATCTGGTCATTCTACCACGGGGAATCAGAGTCCTCATTAAGGGTCAAGTAACCATCTGAGGGCTACAAGGTTATAATTATAATTAAAATTTGGCAAATAAGTAGCTATTTCATTCAGATTTCCATCTGATCTTTGCATTTTTCCCACTCTGAGCAGCTGGAAGTTTCATCTTGAGGTCTTTAAAGTAACACTGCACAAATTTCTTAACCTTAAAACTCAGAGCTTTTGACTTATTTTGTTGGCATACTGGTATTCATTATGTACATTCTTGTAGCCATTATAGCCCTGCAGCATCTCTAGGCTGAGAAGCTGCACTTAACAGCTTTTTTCCCCCCAGCCTGGAGCATCACGAGACTGCTGTGCTTTGCTTTACAGCACTGTGTCACACACCAGCAACTAGATCCACTGGTTGTTCAGAACATTCACCACGGCCGATTCAGCAAAGAAACACATGAAAACATTATCAGAGGAAGAGAGGAAAAGAAAGAGAAGGAGCAAGAGATAAAAGAAGTCAACATCAAACAGATCTTTACTAGTTGGAGAGAGCTCAGGGAAGAAACAGGATGCAAGATGGATGATGAATTAGCCATCGTTAAGGGGCACCTTGGTGCTTCTTTAAATTCCTAAGAGGAAAACTAAGTTTGGGACAAGTTGGCCACATGTAAAATTCTTTTGTTTTATGATCAAAATGTTGGAATCCCCTCTAAAAGGGACAGGTAAGACGAGATGAGATGAGTTGCACCGTCCCACAGCTGCTGAGGACATCAAATCAAAACCACCTGGGGTGCAGTTCCCAGGCTGAATATCAGATATTTGCTAAAACTTATCCACCGATATATCAGAATGACCTGAAAAAAGACATCAAAAAGCGAAAGAAAGCTCAAAGTTGCATCATCTGTATAAATGTGAATATAAACATGAATTGAAAAAGAGCTGTGTGAACCCTCTCCATGCCAGTGAAGGTGGCTGTGGCTGCTTTGTTCCTTCTCCCAGGCATCCGGGCCCGACACTAGCAGAAACTGTTGTTCTTGGCACAGCCTCGTCTCATTGTACAGCCCAGTATTTATAAATATGTAAATATGAGCTGCACCAGGCATAACACAGCCTGCTTGTATACACCGAGGAGGAGCGGCGAGGAAGTGAGCGCACCCCTTACTCACCCCCCCCCACTCCCACCCCACCCACCCACCCCCCTTCAAAATTGTATTTTTAGATGGTTTTAATGAATACAGGATGTTTATAGTTACCATTCCCTGTGATTCGCACAAAAGACTAGAAAAATCCACATCCATACTTCCACCCCTCCTCTTCACCCCTCTAACTCTCCTCCCCCTCCCTCCCCAATCCCTCAAAGCATTACTAAAGAAGAAGAAGGGGTGAGGGAAAAATAAATTTGTGGTGCAACACAGCAGGATTATTGTGCTCTGAGTCTGTTTTCCACTCAGATCCTTATTAGACAAACAGAGTACGGTGTTAAGGTGCAAGAAAGAGTGACAAGAACTCCTGTGTGCTGGGGGGGGAGGGGGGGGGGGGGGCAAGTGTGAGAGAGAAAAAATCAAATATGCAAAGAACAGGTTCCTCAAGAAGCGACCTCAAGGCAGAACACAATTTGTGTTATTTTTGCGTTTTAAAGTTGCAAAAATAATACAAAAGCTGAATATGAGCGAGAAGCGGGAAGATAAGGTTAGCCGTTTTCTGTTGTCTCTGATAATGTGTGTGTGTTTTTTTTTTCTAATGTGTCAACTTGTTTTCTTTTTATAAGCTCAGTTCTGCTTTGCTGCAAACTCTTCGGTCTATAGTTTGAGGCTATTGGGGATGACGGGGTGAAATGATTCAGAAGAGGGTAAAAAAGAAAGGGACTGAAATTTTAAAAAGAGGAATTATTGGAGTTGGGGGAACACAATGAAGTCAACGTTAGTGTCCTCTTTGTATCTTTCCCTGTCTGTCTCCAAAACTAGTTCTGAGGCTAAAAGATTGCCGGCTTGATAATACCTCCGCTGAGCAATTTAAGCCCAAACACTCTGATGCTACAATCTGTCTTCTCTGCCTGATAGCGCTTTTCTCTCCTCTTCTCTCCAAATTACTTTCTTTCATATCTAATTATATTTGCTAATGATCTTATAAGAGAATAATGGAATGTGCTTGATCTATTACCTTTTTTTTTTTTTCAATACATAAATACAATGCGGGGGAAATGACTATTGGAGACAGGAGGAAATGTTTTTTTTTTTTTTATGTTTTTGATGAGCGGGAAAATGAAGCTGGGAGCTGCAGGGTCATTAATGGGCGATGAACACAGAGGTCATCTCTCACATTCTCTTTGACATTTCTCTCATCTGACGTGCAGAAACAAT
This sequence comes from Atherinosoma microstoma, assembly GCA_037177055.1. Taxonomy (NCBI): domain Eukaryota; kingdom Metazoa; phylum Chordata; class Actinopteri; order Atheriniformes; family Atherinidae; genus Atherinosoma; species Atherinosoma microstoma. The sequence continues at coordinate 35,843,181 of JBBBVU010000001.1, forward strand.
CACAACCACATCCACATTCTCCCTCCTGCTCCTTTTGCATCGCTGTTTCTCTCTAATCTTTCAGATATCTACCTCCAGTTTCTTTGATCCTCTAATGGAAGCATGGAGCTTTGTAAGGTGCCGTTGCAGTGTCACTTGTCACGAGTCTTGTTAATTTTTTATTTTTGGAGAATATGATCAAGGATATATAATGGGATATTGTTTTAAAACATATGCCAGTTGTTGTTCTTGACACCCATTTAAGCTATCTGTAGCTATCTGAGGTTATAAATCTGCCTGTCAACTAGGAGGGAGATTATTTAGAGATAAGACTCAGTTGCGCTGACGTGAAATATTGAATAAAAATGCAATATCAGAGGGAAAAATATTGCTGTAATTGTATTTCCTTCAAACAACAGCTCTTTGGTCTTTCAGCTTATATTCTAAATCCACTGGCCTTTTAAGTGAATAGCTGTCTTTTCTTCTCGTTGCCAAACCCTTGTCCCGGCCTGTCCCCTCCTCACTCCCTTCCTCTTAAGCCTCTTCTTCATCCTTCATTCTTCCCCACAGTTTCCTTCTCCCATGTTATTTTTTTTTCTCTGAACAGGCCTTAGGACAAGCCAAGCCATGACAGGCACTCTAAACCCCCTGCATTAATGGAAGGAAATGGCATTCGATCACTGTTTGATCTCCTAATCATTTCTGCTGAAATGATAATTAGTGCCCTTCCAATCCTCCCATAGAGGAAGAGAAAGGGGTGGGTTGATGGAGTGCGTGCGTGTGCGTGTGTGTGTGTGTGCGGGGGGGGGTATAAATAATAATAAAAAAAATCGTCTTGGTCTTTAGATCTCAAATGATGTCTCTGTCACCGAGTGTGTTTGCAACCAACAAGTGCTTTTTCAGATTCCTCATCCTTCACACACACCAACACACAAGTGCACACACACACAGATACACACAGACACACACAGACACACAGCCTGGCGACCGCTGTCTGTGATTCTTTTCAGCTGACATAATCCTGATTGATTCGTTCAGCAGATAAAAACTGGGTCCACTTCTGCCCTTTTACTGGGGGGGGGGGGGGCAGGAACATAATACGTCCTTTTATTCAGCAACAATGTAACATAATGGCATTGGAATGTGCAGGGGAAAAAAGGCCACATCTTAAATGCTTCTGACACATTGTGCTTTGAAAAAGTCTGTAGTCTGGTGCAAAAAAAAAAGAGAAAGAAATGAAATAAATAAAATAAAAAATAGGGAAAGAGATCATTTAACTGCTGGATTATATATAAACTGGTTCTGTTGAGGTCAAATGACAGACTGTTTTTGTAACGTGACTTTGTTTATTAGCAGCTTGGTACATGTGCTGTTCTGTATCTCCTAACTATCACTGCCGTCTATTCTTTTCTGAAGAGGAAGCTTTTGTTTGAGGGGCATGAATAGGTGAGGTCATCTCAACTCATTGCAGCTGCTTTGTTTTCCTTTTTTTTTTCTTTGTTTTTCAGAAAGCTTTGTGTTGATATAAACTAACATCCTTCCCTCATTTATTGCAATACAGACGAGGGCTAAAGATCACTGTGGTTAAGCAGTTCCTCCAGGAATTTGCAATGTTGCGATTGCAACTATTAACACAAATTCAGCAAATCTTCACGAATTCTGCATATCCTTGCAATTTTACCTTACCTTTGTTGTTCGTACAGACACGTGCAGGTAAAATAAGTTGCATCTGCTGGCTAAAATTGCCACAAATCACCAAGCGTGGCACTTCCCCAGTGTCCGGGGTGTTGTTTAGCTAAACTGGTTGAGTGGCTGCGTCGCATAAGGAAGCTACAGGCCCTTGAAGCAGCTGGCCAAGGTTTGAATCCTGGACTGGGGTATATGGCTGCATGTCACCCCCTCTCGTTCCCTGCCCTGCTTTTTTGTCAACCAGCTGTCTAATAAAGACCTTAGAGTGTAAATATACTTTCTGAGTGTTGGCCATAAATGTGGAGGTAAATTTCTTTGTACTGTGTGAAAACTTGTGGTGGACGATAAACAGAAATCGTTCACTTACAACCAGATCTGCTGTAAATACTGAAATAATCAAAATATAGATTTTATTTAATATTCCATAACTTTGGAATATGATGAATAATGTTTTAAATAAATTTTAGGCGTCACAGCAACTTTCAACAGAACCTTACATACAATCTGCCACAAAATCAGGCATTTAAGATTGTAAAATCCCAAAGAATGTTGCCAAATATTGAGGGACTGGTTGGGGTTTGTACTGGTGTCCTTAGCTGTCGTCTGTACGGAGAAACCTTACTGAGCAGCACACGTGGCCTCACCTGCCTTTCTTTTGATGATCTTTTTCTGAATAGAAATGTCACCGCCAACACTCTTTCCTGTTTCTTGGTTTTGAAATGCTGAACTTACAAGACCACAGAGAAGAAGAAAGCACCTACAACTTTCGGCATGTTGACTTTGTTAACTTTAAGCGCCGATGTGCAAACCAGACGTGGACAGTGTTTCCTGCACCAGCACTGTGGCCTGGTTGCTAACACAAAGTGGCATGGAGCCAGACGGGAGATGGTAAAGAAGAGGAAATCTGTTGATCTGCCAGTTAATGTGTCCCCAAACCCTCCACTGCAACAGAAGAGGAGGACAGACAAAGGGAATGCCGTGACACATTATGGAGGAAGTATGTAGATCACAAGGGGAGGAGAGAATGAACTAGAGACACAGAAGCAAATAGGGCAAAATTATATAGGGCAAAATGCATATATAGGGCAACAGTAAGTGTGCTGCTTTGCTATAGTCTATTACTCTCTCATAGACAGGGAAAATGGAGTTTGAGGTGACAGCATCAGTAGCGTCAGTACAACGGTCTCACTTTAGGTTTTTCTTTAAGATGAACTATAGAACGGCCAGGAAAGTAAGAGTCCTGGGCTGACTCACAGCGATATAAAAGATGTAGATAGCAAGATGAAAAGAAGTCAAATCTCTTCAGAGGAAGATTAATATGACACACAGAAAGACAGACACAAAAATATTTGCAACTCAGCAACAGAGCTATCATAGTTATTTATGATCACAGAGAACCTGTCGCTGGTTCCCTGGGTTCTCATGGCATGCAGGGAGTTCTCCCAAATGTTGGAGAGAAATAAATGACAGCAGTTTAGATTTTGAGGATGGAGAAGGCTCCGAGGTGCTGGATGCTTTCTTGGAGTTGGCAGAGAGGAGGAGGAGATATGAGCGATGTGAGCAAGTGCAACATGTGCATCAATTTAGCGCACCAAGGTAGAGGCACTTGCCACATATCAACACTTCAGCAGACAAGACTGTCAAGATCCATGCAAACTGTACTTGGGCGCCTCTTACTGCAGATTACAAAAGTAGTTTTGATCTGATGATGGGGCCGATGTTGCCAACGCACTGCACTGTGAAAGAAAGAAACCGCACTGTATACCTATACCAGTATGTTCTTTAGAGATAACAGGTCTATGTTGAAGAGGACTTTTACTACTTTATGTCGCGCTCACATGGTTTTATTTCTGCTGAGTACATAGTTTCTGCCTCTTTATCTTCAGAGTCCTGATAGATTTGAAAATGTACATTTATTTGTATTCATTACATTGTTTGGGTCAGCTATGCTAAAGTTGTCCATGCAGGGGCCTGAAATCGGCCTATAGTACATGTGCACATTTTACAAAAGTTTGGGTGCATGTGTGCATGTGCAGAGGGAGACGGTGGACCTTTGTGGAGTGGTGATGACAATAAACATTTACATCACACAGGCTTCATACACAAGTACATGCAGAAAATGTGATTTGGCTTCAAGAATTGACTAATCATATGAATTTGTACCAACTTCTAACTTTACATTCTGCCCCCAACATTGTATTATATGTGAAGAAAGGTTTTGACATAAGGTGTAATTACGATGTCTTGCAAACTTGATTTTACCTTGCACGTATTGCAATGAACCTGTTTGGTTGTTAATGCTTTTTAATGTTAATCTCTTAAGCCCCATGGGTCTTTTTTTACATTTTATAATATATAACCCCTTTGAAAATTAGCTGCAATAGACAAAAAAGCTCCAGAAAACCATGAATCAACTTGTGGATATGATCTGTGCAGAGATTCATGGAGCTGAAGTGAAACAAAGCAAAGTTACAGAGGTTTTAATAAAGAGATAGCTAAACATTTTTCAATTTGGTACACTTTGGCATTGAGTGAGGTTCTTATCATCCAAATGAAGAATCTAGGAACAAAACTCTGCCACTCCCTTTAAAATCATCCCAGGCACTTTTTCTGTAGGGTAGTGGTTTTTTTTTTTTGGGATGTCATTTCTTTCAAAAGTAGATAAAACGTGGCCAAAATCACTGAGAACAGTTGGATCCACACTGTGTTTTGTAGTTTTGACTTTACATTGTTTTGTAGAATTTGTTTACTCGTTTAATTGTTTGTTGTCTGGTAGTCATAGAAATGGTTTTAATGACTAGGACTTCCAGTGGATACCATACATGTTACATATATAACAAACAGGAAGTTATGGTCATGAGGCAATTTTCAGAATATGTGATAATCAATAACTATATCAGTAAATGACTGAAATCTAAGCAGTTATAAGCAGCCTATTAATATACAATTAATCTATGTCTGATTATAATAAGTTTCAACAGATTTAGCTAAATGTTCCTTGCAGTCTTGAGGCCTTTAGGTAACAGGAACAACTTTTTTTTATCAAGTTATCAATTTTTGGACTGATTCTTGTTTTTATTAGAGCTTCGATTTAGTTTTTTGCTCTTCTCTTGTCTTTGATTTCAGTTTAGCTTTAAACCAATGTTAGATTAAGATGGAGACACTTTACAACACTTTAGCATTGCTAATAACCCATATGTTTCTCATTTCTCACTTCCTTTCTCCCTCAAACCCCCCACACAAATACGTTCACATCACATCAGTGTTCCTTGATGTAAACAGGGAAAAAGGCAGAGAAAGTGAGGAATAAAAAATGTAGCACACCTGTCTTCTCTTTAACATGGTTTCATAGGCTTTCAGCAGTCTCTGATGAATCAACAGTTGCTGCTACAAACATCTGCTTGCTGCTCTTAGCAGATCTCAATTAAGACTCACACAGGCGGGGTATGCCATACCTTATTTATGATATTTTTTTCAACATGCAAAACAAGGGAATGAGGCCAAAAGGTCTGAGAAATCCCACTTAAAGAGGACATAATGAGGCAGAAAGACAGAGATGAGGGGAGGTTGGAGGTGCTGGCAAGAGATTTAAAAAAAGAGGCCCTCTTGCCAACACTGGCAGCACTTTTAAGAAAATAGGAACAGAAAAAAAAAAAGGGGAGCAACGACAACAAACACCGACAACCAGCAGCCCCAAGCCCTCCCTCATCTTTTTTTTTCTGTTTTTGAAAAGGCATAAGAAAGAGACGATGAAGAAGAAGAAGTGAGTGTTGATATGATTATGTAAATGTAAACAGGATTTCCTGCCGACTGGAAGCCGTTTTTCTCTCTCTCTCTTTCTCTCTGTCTCTCTCTCTCTCTGACCCGTTCTCCTTGCAAATCTTCCATTTAAGACAAATTCCCCCGGGGAGGCCGCTCTGCCGTTACTTAACGGGATAATTATGATATACGAAACCTTTCCAAGATCACCCCCCCCCCCAACACCCCTCCTCTTCCCTCCCTCATATTTCTTTGCCTTCTTCTGATTCACTCACACTCTCCATTTCTCTTTCTCTATTTTTCACTCCGTCGTTCCCTCGCAGGCCTTTTCCTCCGTCTCTCCTGGATGGCGGTGCTAATTTGTCTCTGAGCCGTCTGAATAACCAGAAACTTATGTTCCACTCATGATTTTGATGCCACTTTTTTTTTTGCCACTTTTGTTTAATTCTGTGGTGAAATAATGACAATTTTTCACAAGACTTTAGTTCTTTCCACTGTGGAAAAGCTTGTGAAACACCATGTGGTCAGCATCAGTCAAAAATATTATTTTGGAATTCCTTTTAAGCCTAGTTGCGATCAGAAATGTATCTTTAGATCATGAAAATTTCTGGTTTGTAATGACTTTTTCCGAACAACAAACATGTTTTAGATGTTCAGTTAAAGGCTTTTTAATCCAGGCCTGTGAAAGAAAATGTGTATTTCTTCTGCTTTGTCCTTATTTAAACCAAAAAAAAAAAAAAAAAAAGATTAAAACTTAACAAGAATAAGTCTTCTTTACAGATGCAGCATTTTTTAAAAAGTTTTACAAGAAACTTGTAAGAAAAATTTAGGGAAAGAATTTTAAAAGAAAAGAATTTAATTAATCTGAATAAAAAAAGAATTCAATAAAAAATGCTTCAAGGACAACTGCTGCTGGTGGTTCATGTCTTCTTTACAAAACATATGGTTTCTTATGATTATCATTATTATTATCATTATTATTATTATTCTCATTGTCATTATCGCCACTGGGATAAATAAAGTATGTTTCATTTCATTTCATTCACTGTAGCCAAAGATTCATACACAAAAAAAAACGGAATTTAGAATCCCACTGGCAATTGCAAAGCGTATATTGATGCCAACGCTGTCAGACAGAATAAGTAAATCATGTGTTTTTAAGTTCTGCACAACATATTTAAAGTGTTCTGAATGAGCAACACATGCTAGAACATATTAACATGTGGAATAAACAGAAAAAGAGAGATGATACTTCTTTTTTAAACTGCATTATCATTCACTCATTACATTGGAATATGTTGCATATGTGCAGAGCATCAGTGGTGTATAGATCAGAATGTTAATATTTGCTGTCTGCTTCACTCAGCTGTGAAAGTCTTCTTTTCTCGCTCAGCTTCCATCTGGCTTGGGCCTTAACACCATGACCTCACAATGGAAGAATTGAGCAGCAATCACATTATATTCCACATATTTCTCCACCATCCCACTGAGCAGTGTGTCTGCATGTGTGTAGTTGAGTGCTAACCATAATATACTGTATTTACTCTTTGATCTCTCACAGCCAATGAGACTTTCTGGAACAAAGAAACACACTTTTGATATCAAGACTCATAAATGTAAAAGAGTGAGCAGAAATCATGGAGCTCCAAACATTTCATAATGCAGACGTACAACTTAATTGCAATTCTGCATGGTTGTTTGGATCCTTATTTACTCCTACAACTTCGTTACGGAGCCACACGTCAAACTATTTACACGCTGGTGTAAGCACTTACGGCTACGACTCTTTCTGCTTGACAACGACCATAAACAGCAGAGTGAGAGATCAAAACTGTTCATCAGAGAGCGTGACAGATGACCGATATGGCAAGAGATTTTCCATGATCTTCAGCACACGTTTGGGGGGAGCAAAAAAAAAAAAGAAGTGGGGTAAAGGTTGAAAATGAAAGGAAAAAAGGGAACTCAAAGGAAAGTCTCTTTCCGCGTGAGGCAGTGCAGCACCAGAAGTGACAGAGGGCCTCGCTAACTTGCTCACAGTGAATGGAAAGTCCTGACGGGATCTCTGATTGTGTTACAGGCATCGCCGCTTCACTGACTTCTCCGCAGGTTAGGGTGTATTTTCAGGTGTGATAAGTGGTTGATCTCGCAAATCTGCAGGATTATCAGAACTTTTAAGTCTCATTTTGATTAGACAACGTGCAGATGATCACATCTGGGCTGAACAGGCCTCTGATCATTTCAAAGCACTCACAGAATAGTTACGTCAGAGAATAACTCCACGTATTTCTGACAAAAAAAAAAAAGGAAAAAAATGACTTTATCCTCATACCTCTTCATAATGTTCTGAATTTCTTTTTCCTTTGATGAGGAAAATCATGTAAATTCACGATGTCGAAGAAAAAGGGAGTCAAGAATGTAAAATGAACAAACAAAAATAAATTTAAAATCTTTTTTTTTTTTTGTTTTGTTTTTACAAAGATGACTAAATGCACATTAAGGTCATGGGAATGGGAGTGCAGAAGCGATTAACTCAGATGACTTTCCAGTCTGTTGTCTTTATATCCCTGATATTCAGAGATAAAACTAATTCCTGAAGAGAAGCTTTCTCAATTTTGTGCTTGGGGATGTCATTTTCAGTTTTTATTGTTAATATTGACCTCAAAGCAGGACACAGCAACTTTATGACATCAGATATATTTGTTTCTGACTCGTTTTGATGGCACAGTGACACTCAGTATGTACATTGGTTCTGTCGTTGCCCAGTAAAATCCCAAGGCAGAAAAACCAGATTCACAACTTTTTCTTCCGGGATGCTGCATCACTTCTCGGCTGAGTTTGGCTTTATGCACCGCGTCACACACCAGCGACTGGATAGCAACACGCTGGATGTTTTTAATGCACATCATGGCTGATTCAGCACAGAAACACAAGAGGACATTATCAGGAAGGAATAACTACTTCTTCTACTGAATTACAACCTACAATAAAAACTATACTGCCCTCTTTTGAGACTATGCAGCCAGCCTTACGGTATATGTTAAAAATCTTTGATTTGCTTTGCTGTGAACAACAACTAACTTTTAACAACTTTCAGTTCTTATTCAGCTGCAGAAATCACTTCTTTTTTTTTAAAATCTGTTATGTGTAGCTTACCCACAGTATTACTGTTGAATGAATACTCTGCAGTGACTGCTGTCAATGCACCCTACAGTAACTGTATAACAAAAAGACAGTGAGTTCAGCTGAATTGTTTCATCATTATACAAGAAAACTATTTGATGATAATAAATACCCTGCAATCCTGTTCTGATGTTAAAGGAATAATTAACCAACCCTCTCTCTGCCTCCGTGACTCTCTCCCTTCCTGAACCATTGTTTTTCTCTTGAAATCCATAACATTTCTTTTGTTCCCCATCTTTCTGTAAGCCTGCTCTCTTATTTTCCCAAGGCCGAGAAACTTCAGACATGAGAACCCTGATACAAAACCAGGGAAATTTACCTGGGATTAGCAGCCATTGACAAATAACCTTGGTGATAGATGCACAGTAGATTTGGTTCAAAGCTCTCCCGGCAGCCTCAAAAGAGATTAGTTCACTTCTTATCAGGTCAGCCGTGTCGCCTGGGAAATGTGTTTAAAGTCACATTGATTTATTGAAAGATTCCCCAATAAGAAGATATCTCTAGACTTAAGGAGTGTGTGTGCGTGTGAACGAGTGCCTCAAATAAATTACACTGCTTGTTCGAGCTTTAAGAAAAAGAAAAGCTCCATACAAAGACATTTTCAACAAACGAATGGTGCGCTTCAAACTGAAGGAAAAAAAAAAGGCACTTCAAGATAACTACCACTGAATAGTGGAGCTGGAGAAAGACACTCCAGTTCTCTGTATACCTGTCTCTCTCACTCTCTCTCCCCATTTACCCCATGCTGGTAGTGCTGCTGAAAACAGTGATTGTACAGTGGTGAGACGCAGAGCAACGCTGACAGAGAGGTATAATAAGGCCTCTTTGTTCCCCAGAGAGAGCGAGATAGAGAGACATATAGAATGAAGGGGGGATGGGGAGGGGTTAGAGGGGTGGGTGGAGGGGGGGAGCTTTCATTTACACCATTACCTTCTTAAGCGTCATTTTCAGGCCAAGGAGAGGAGGACTGTGGGAAAGCGGGTGGGGAGGCCAACAAGGGAAATGAAAGATCTGACATGTCGCTCACCAGGTCCACCTGAGGGACGACATTCTCAATTCCTCTTACTCTGCTTCGCGCTTGCGCGTACACAAGGCTGTCTTAATTTACTTCTTCCTCTTGATCCTGCCTTTGGCTTCTGCTTTTATGTTTTTTTCTGTCTGAAGATGAGTTTGATTTTGTACATTATGTGAGGACACCATGTGGGGAAATGTCCGTGTTAAACTTTGTAAGATCTTTAAATGCACTGCGACGCCAGCTTTGAGGTCAGTATCCTTCAGCTGACTGCATCTGAACCCCGTCCCCTTTCTGACTTTTCCTTGGCTCTGCAACTTTGTCATGACTTTGCCTCCAACAGTCAAACAAAGCAACAACAGTTTGAACAACTATTTCTAAACACAACTGTGTTTCTAACGTTGTGCATGGAAAAACCAGCGTGAAACGCTTTGAATGTCAACCACATTAATGGCTTTTGCTTTTACCTGCTTACCCACCTGAACCCTCACCCATAACCAGATACTGGTTTGGGTGACAGACTTTTCAGGCCTTTATCTGACTATATTCACACAGGCTTTCAGCCACGCAGGCTCTTTTTACAGCACTGTGGTGGTTCTTGTAGAATGTGGCAACATTTCTGGTGTTTATCATTAGAAAGATCTGCCCTCCTCTACGTACTGCTGGAGAACTGTGACACATTGAATAATGCGGAACAACCTCTTTAAGTAGGTTTTCCCCTCTTTTAAGATCACCTGTCAAACTAATTAACAACCTCAGCTGATATCTATATCAGATATCTGAAGAGATTTCATCCCAGAGGTGTTGGGTGGGCTTTAGGTTTGAGCTCTGTGCAGTTTCCCCAACACTTAACTGGAGATGCTATTTCTTGCCTCGCTGTATGTACACACTGTATGTAAACAAGCTGTCACCATGAAGACGGAGGCACTAAGACGTGACTGTGTACTGTAGCATTGAGATGTCCCTTTACTGAAGCAAAAAGGCACAAACCACAAAAACAAAACAGAAGAAAGTGTTGGCACTGTTGTGTGAAAGTTCTCTTTATCCTGCTTCTGTCTGTATCCCTCTCACAAATCGTTTCATACCTTCCTGATTGTCATCTCAGCGTACACATTTTTCATGATTTTATCATCACTGTCTTCTTCTCAATGTGTCTCCTTCTTTCCCTCTCCTGTTTCTGGCTTTCTGTCTCTCTCGTATCTCCTTCTCCCGCCCTGCCTTCAACCACATACCTCCATCCCTCTTTTCTCTGTCTCTGTCAGTTTCCATGCTTCCTCCATGCCTTCGTCTCTCTCTCCTGCTGCTTGCTTTTAACTCTTGAGGTCATCCGGGACCCCTGGGCAGCTATCCCAGAATGCTGAGCCGTCTAACGTCCTGCGGAGTTGCCTTCTGGACGGAGCAGACAACCGAGCCAGGACTCGATCGGTGCTCGGACTCAACTATGTACTCGGCAACTGCTACACCCAAAAAGAATGGGATAGTCTATGGTTCTGTGGTATGGGGGGGGCAGTTCTATATCTAGTATATTCAACAACTACAGCAAAACTCTGGAGCGCATGAAAGATTAAAATATAAATGAATCATGAATGAGCTTTATCTGTAAGCTGTTGAAGTTGAGTTTGGATGTTTTAGTGTCTGACGGGAAGATATCGAGAAAAAAATGAGTGAAAAGCTGAAAAAATAACAGAAAGGAGAGCGGAGTAGACAATCATCATTCTGCAGCAACAGGATGGACAAAACCCCTAAAGAAAGTGGAAATTACTGCTCTTCTTTGTATTTACCGAACTTTGCAATTTATAAAATCTAAAGTTTTCTCGATTTTTGAAACTGTATTTTAAATTCATCAGAACGCAAAGATGGAAAGTAAAAAAAAGTCAGTATTTAAAGCTAATTTTAAACAGCTTCTTTTTCTTTATCCATAAGAAATGTTTTTTTAAAGACTAAATATCCATCAGCATACATCTCTAATTAAATACAACTCCTTCCAAATATTTAGAATTTGACTTTTTTAATCATTAAATCCGAAACCAAAAAACAATTCAGCCGATTTGGAATACTAAGAAATAAACAATGAAAATATATTTATTTGCTTTTTAAAAATTCCTTTAGGCCAATAATTAGAAGAAGAATCTTCGCGTCATTTAAAAAAAAAAAAAAAAATATGGTTGAGAAAATAATATTAGACAATGGTAAAAACTTTTAAAAAAGAAAGAAAAAGGACATAACATACTTTTTTTTTGGCATTACATACCCAAACCAAGCAGTAAAGATGGCTCAGGCAGGTTTGCTTTGATATATTTTTTATTATATTCACAAAAATATTTGCTCAACCAAGAGCATTAAAGTAGAGTAAAGAATTAAAGGATTTTAAACAGCATCTTACGTGCAGTCTAACTATATATACTGTAGCTCTCTCAGCAGATTCTGCTTAAAAGTACAAATTGAATTCTAAATTTGATCAAGATAGAACAGATTTTTACCTTTTAAGTGTGAAATGTTACAAAACAACTTGTGCACAGTAGAAAAACAGTGCAGAATTTTGTATGAAACCGTAACACTGTTGAGTTTCTTAGAAGTTAACACGAGGGCTCAAGTCTCTGTGTCACTGCTCAAGTGGAAAGCTGTAATTAGTGATGGAGTCGCTGCCTGAGTAGTTCAACTACGCACAAAAAAACATGCAACAACAACATGATGCTTCCATGTTGAGTAGACGTGTAATGATAAAATGACAGGGAATCAGTAGTCAGACATCAGTGTTTGAACGCATCCTCATACACACACTCATACACACACACACACACACACTCGAATGAACAGACACTACTGCGCTGCCGTGGAGCAGCAGCAGTCTTTTTTTGTTCACATGAAAGGCTACAAGTGCACACTGTTGGGCTATCGGCCCTGTGTGTCAGTGTGTGTTCATAAAATTTGAGAAAAAAAATCTGGTTGAAAAAGAAAAAAACGCAGTTTGGAGTACTTTGGTAGGTGTTTCTGTCTGTCTGTCTGTCTAAATTCCAAAGATGCATAAAAGAAATCATGTGTATGAGAGGGTGGGCGCTTCATTCTATTACTATCCACCCAGTGCAGATAAACAGGCAAGCCAGTGATCAATACATAACAGAGAGAGTCAAAAACAATATTGCGGCATCATGGCCGATGTCTATAAAATGCCTGTGTTTATTCAATAAGGAGGGGGAAGACAGGCTAAGCCTGCTTGACCAAACGGATGAGGAAATCAATCCATATGCCTCTCCCTTAAAACAAATGAGAAATATAAAGAGGGCTCCTTCTTAATGCACAAACTAGAACAGATGCATGGAATTCATGCATCTTCAAAGGCAGCCTGTCAGACTGAAAACTTACACACTGGATTACTATTATTTATACCTATTAATTAAAATTTTATCACAGATTAACTGTTATAAAAGTATGTCTGCCGACAAGAGCAGAATATTAATGACATAGTAAGGTAACAGAGAGACAGTATCATTATTTTTAAACACATTTATAATTCTTAAGCTTTAAATGAGGGGTTTTACAGCCTAATATGAGAACAAAAAAAGTAAGAAGCCCTGCTAAACTATACTCTTCATATCCAGTGTACTTAAGTTTAAAAAGCTGATATTTTAGGAAAATGTTTTTTTTGAAGATATACTTCTTATTGTGTATTAAATCAGTCGGGATTGTAGATTATCACAGAGGGCCAGCGAAGAAGTCTGAAAGAGGAAGACAAGTAAAGACGAGTGAGAAAGGCAGAGATGGCTGCATCTGTGTGCGCATCAGAGAGCGTTGGCCAGCGTCAGTCAAGAGCCTCATCAAACACGCCGATGCTTTTGGACACAATGATATCGACAGAATGTCAAGAACAGCAGCAACTGATGGGGAGTTTGTGTGTGCGTTTTGATGTGCCTTTGCCGTCCGCTGCGTGTGTTCATGTACGTGCGCTCTAGCCTCATCAAAAACAAAGGAATCCAAATACACACTCGTGCATAAGCATAAATATCACTGGCTGTCAGTCAACTTCAAACAATGCAGCTGTAATCTATGATAACACAAATAGGAGCAGCTGTGGTGAGCCACGGGGAAAGAGCACCGAGCAGACCTGCTCTGACCATTAAAGTTACTGGTTGAATTCCAGCTCAGACTGAACCCTGTTTGCTTTAAGCCGCTGTGGGTCGGTGGCCTGCCAGGCTGTTAGGACGTGTAAACACCACAAGACTCCAAATCCCAGAGGTCTGTGCTCTGCTCGCACTCTAAAAGGGTTCTGCCTCTCATCAATAATCCCAGTTGTCAGACCTCCCTGTCGACAAGGAGCAGATCTACGTGTACTCCCCCCTTCACCACACTTATTCTCTCACACATATGCACACACGTTTCCAGTCTTTGATCTTTGCCAAGTGGATGTATTCTATTTCCTATTTCCGTCGTCACCTGGTTTTAATTTACAGGTCAAGAGAGGGAGCACTGATTCAAGCTAGGCTAAATATCTGTCAGTCACATCATAAGCAGGACTGACTCTCTGCACTCACGCTGCTGAAGTTTCCCTCTGCTGCGCCTTTCAACACCTCCAGTAAATTTGTTGCTGCCTGTAAGAAAATGTTTCTTCCATATGTTAAAACCTGCGGGGGACATGCACTCTTGTGGCAACGGATGCCCTTTTTGTCAGTGAATGGAAACAATCATTCGGTATACAGCAAATCAAGTTGTGGGAAACATTTTAAAAGCTTTTTCCAAAGAGGAGAGACGTGGAAGCTGTTCAGTGTATTACTGACAGGACAGTATCTGGCTCTGACCTCTAGATGGTGCTGATCTTTTAGTTGTGTGAGTCTCAGATGTGCGGGGATCTGTTTTTCCCTGCGGGGATTATTAAAGTTCTCCTGATTCCTGATAGAAGCACTTGTGTGACAGATAGAGTGGTGTGTGCAAACAACCCGCATGTGTTGTACTGCATTCTGAGCTCAGGGCCATGTGCACACAAGAAGACATACATGAGTAAGAATGATCCTGTGTTGTGTATGTGGGTCTATTTTTTATTTTTATTTTCACAGGACAATAAAAACATTAATTTGCCCTGAAATCATTTCTGACGTAAATGTAGAGCGGTGCCCATTGGAACTCAGTAATGAAGCATGCGGCATCTTGCCGACTCCTAATTTGACTAGTTAAATGACTCCATTACGTGTCTAACAGACAGAGGCAAATCATTTCTGGTCAGTTGAGGCTCACTTACCCGCATCCTGGTGTTGGGGAAATGTCTATGTCTCTGGCTGAGTGACTGAGTGGCTGGCTGGATCTGGCTCATTCTCTCTGCCGCTACCTTCTTCAGTCTTTTGATTAGTCTTTTCTAAAATGGAGTGATGTTTGAAATACAAAGAAGGAAGGGCAGCAAAGAGATACGGCTGGAAATTTGTATGTCGTTTTGTTTTTGCATGTGATTTACTAAAAGTTCTCCACAGAAGAGCATTTATTAAAGCATGCAGAGGGAAGTTTAGCAAAGAATAAAATTCAGATCCAATTCAGTTTTTCATCCCAGTATGCATGATCAGATCTCATCAGCGGTGTTTGGCTTGTGACAAAGGGGCAGATTTAGTGAGAGAGAAAGAGCGAGGAGAGAGGATTAAAATATATTGAATTATTAAAAAGGACTACCTGCTGTCCATCACTGTCACTTAACACATGTAGAATGTGAAGTGTCTTCCCAGCAGCCAGTGGGTGGACATCTGTTACCCCCCCCCACACACACACACACACACACATGCACGCACATGGGTACACTTTACACACATGCACACAGTGACACCTCCAATGTCTACATTCAAAGAAGAAAATAATGAATTTGTTTTATTGTTGCAAAAAATCCTACACACATTCCAACATATATGCGCACACACAGCAGCTCACCTGCCATCTTTATTTCCAAATCCCTGGAGACCGGAGCACTCGGAGCTGGATCAAAATGAACATGTGTTCTCTGCTGCCTTTTTTTTTTCTTTGCATGCCTGCACCTCTGCAGGGCTAATAAAACTTCCACTTTTTCTTTTTAAACTCCCTTTTGACATCAGCCCTAAGCTTACGGCTCTGATTGGAGACCTGACATGACAACTAATAAAGGATCAAAGAATTTAAAGACTATGAAGCCATTTGTTGCTGATTTCTACATTTTGGAACTGTTGTCATTTCGCTTTTGTTGAAAATGGATTCTGCAGACTCAGACTAAAAGACACATAACAGTTGTTTAGATTTTGCGATGGACATGCATTTTTTAGATTGAACTTAAGGGGGAAGTGCAATGCCAAAACATGCTCCTAGTGAAACATGATAAATTCATTGAATTAGAAATGGGGAACATGATGAGCATAGAAAACGCAAACAATCATGTAAATTAAACAGAACAAAATGAGCAAAAATTTATTTTCTTTCCTTCCAATGTGCCTCCATATCTACAGCAGTCTACAGTTCACCTGTGTGGATCATCTCTTTTGTTACTGATGCCAACATTAGTGACACACACACACACACACATACAGACTCATGCACTGGCAGATTAGCAGCGTCCGATCTAGTGCAGTTCCATTACACTATGTTCTATACTAAGACATAAGACGCACACTGATTAGCTCTAGAACCATTCAACCTTATGAACCCTGGACTTGCAGCTTGGCACACGCATGCATGTCCATGAAGCCTGACACGAGATCCTGCTGATTATTCCGTTGGATGTGATGGGGTGATGAGTGACACGCCTGCATTGCTGATAGCAGTCTGTCTGAACAGATTCGTGCCAAAGGCACTGGTGTGTGTCTGTGTGTTTAGGAGGTTGTGGTATACTCCATGTGAGTGTGTGTGTATGTGTGTGTATGGGGGTGGGGGGAGGGGGTCAATTAAACAAAATGCTTTGAAGTTAGTCATCCACACTAACAGAGACTCTCCATCAAATCATTTCCGTCTTCCCCACATTTGATTTTTTTCTGATCCCCCCAACCACCTCCCCGCCTCCCCACTGCCTCGGCACACTGTGTGTGTCAATAATACTTCCAGCTGCTACACTGCTGCTCCTATGTGTGTGTAAGACTGATGGAGAGACAGGTAGACACACAGTAACACAGAGAGAGAGAAAGGCCTGAGTCTGGTGGACATAAAGGTATTAATGTGTAAGGTAATTATGCAGTCTGATCTCACATTCACGATTTAAGAGCTAACTATACCAACCGTCTGCCAGAGACACACACGGTGATGTCAATAAATAACTGTCATGTGACAATAAGATGGACAGATGGATAGCTAAATAGATTGATAGATACATGGATGCACAAGAGCCTGGTGGTTTACTTTCAGCACCAATATTTCATAATAAAACCAGATAAAAACTCGGTTAAACCATGACTCTGCTACCAAACGTTCGTCAGGTAAGCATAGGGAAGAAAATTGACATTTGACTTGTAAAATTGCCAGAACTAGAAATAAATGAAAATACACACCATATTTTCCCTGAGTTTGATTTTCAATAAAACCAGAAATACACAATAGAATTATTTCAAAGAATATCATTAATTAATTAATTTATATCATTCTAATTTCATTCCTACATGTGAAGCTTAAAAAGTCTAAGATGATGTGAAGAATATAAATATGAAGAAGGCCTAAAAAAATATGAAATGGGAAGTTTTTCAAAGAATATTAGTTCAACTTAGGAGGATTATTATTGATATTTTTCATATTCATTATTGTTTTTATTCTTTACTACCTCATTATATCAGCCCTCATTTCCCTCTCTGGGCTCCAGGCATCACTTCCTCTTCCTCCCTCCTCCTTCCTCCAATTCACATCGCCCGGGCACCCCTGTCGTTTGTGTGACTGTTGATCCTTGCAAAGAGGACAGATCAAATATTTCTCCTCCAGTGTATGAGGCTTTCCGCTGGGGCCTTGCAGATATGATGATTGGGGCTGACGGATGGACGGGGGCCCTGGGTTTTGAAGTCTGAAACAGACAGCGGTGGCTTTGATAGCCCCCGCTCTCGCACTGGATCACCAAAGAGACCAGGCAGAAAGAGAGGAGACAAGAAAGGGGTGGGGGTGGAGTTAAGAAGAGGAGGGTGCAAGTGAGCGCGAGTGGGGAACAAAAGCATCTGTAGAGCGGTCAGGGCTGGCGGCGGCAGCAGCAGCAACAGCCGCCTTTGCAGGGTTTTCCACGCTGCTCTACCCTCAACACCTGTCTTTCTACTACTACCCCCCCAATTCCACTACATTCTTTCCCAAATCTTTAGCCTCCCCTGTTCCTGAATCCTTCACTCTCGGCTACACAGTAACTTACTTTTAGCTATATGTTTCCCTTCTACTTCCATCCCTCGGAGATTCCCAAAACTCACCATCAACCCCTGCAGTCATTAACGACCAACTTTAAAATCTGAGAGTGATTTCACTCCAAAGGACAATGTATTTGGTCTTAAAGTCAGAAGTAACTTGTGGAAGCAAGCTACTGTTCCGGAGACCTCAATACCCTCAATAAAGAAATTAATAAACATCAACAAATTCTATAGAAGGACTCCCGCCTAAATAGGCCCTGTGTTTGAATTTATTTTGACCTGTTGCCAATCAGGAATAAATGTCACGTCAAAGAGCCTGTTCCACTAGACCGGTCAACAATAATTACAGGGAAGCAGGACCACAAGCAAAGAAGAATCATCAAGTCAATGACCTGAGACTGTAATGTTGGCTCTGCAGCAATCAAGTCTGCTTTAAAAGTAATTTTAGGGGATGCAGTGAAGGAAATCTAGCAAATGTAAACCAGCGGACTCTGAACCACCTGTGACTCGATTTCTACTCGTTCTTTAAAGAAAAAAAAAAGTAAGTAAACCCATGTGTTTTCTCCTCTCTGTGCACCACGGCACGAATGAAAGTAGGTGACACCCGACAGATGGCTTTTGTCAGGCCTGGAGAGCAGAGAGTTAACCCAATCCTCCACTTACCCTCCCTCCATCCCTCTCTTCTTTTTTAAATGTCTCCCATATAAACAGATTTTGTTGCTGCTTAAAGTGGGCTCAAAATTAAAGCATATCATTTTACACACATATTGCATGCATATTACTGAGCCCCAGCTGGTGGCAGGCTGCTCTTAAGAGCCATATGATTAAGTTAGAGGTTGGGGTATCCGATAAGATTTGAGCTCTCTGCCTCTCTCTCTCTCTATCTCGCTGCCTATTTTACTGCAAACTTATTAAATGGAGGAAGCGACATTATTTTTTTCTGAGTGTATGTGTAATTATTGTCACACACCTGTGACTCCCTGCCATCCACGACAGGGAAGAAGAGAAGGGGAAGGAGGGATGATGAGGAGGGGAAGGGGGGAGGTGGAATGAGGAGAAATGTCGTTGGGAGCAGCGGGAGTCCTCGTTTCAGGAAAAAAAAGAGGAGGATAAAGAGGAGAGGAAAAACAAGAGAGCTTGTTAATCAGGCGCTTTCTGTCACTGGCTGTACACTGATATCCTAATGATTCACGCCGAGATAGTGACATCACAAGGGAGAGTGACAGAGAAACAAAACAAAAAGGAGGGGGAGATGACAGGCCCCAAAAAGGACAACTAGTTTTGCGCAGACAAGATGACAGAAAGCAAGAAATATCAGAAAAAGGACATAAACTGGGAAATGTCTTTCCGAATCTGTTGCTGCCTTCTTCACAAACAGCCGCTTGTTTAATTTGAACAGAATGTTTCTCCAGGAATGGCGTTGTGAAAGTTTTCCAGCCAAGTTTCTGCCTGTAATTTTTTCCCTCTTTGTCTCGTTTGCCATTTCCCTCAGCAGACCACCTCGTCGAAGGCAACAACATGTGATATGATCCTCAGAAGACAAAGGAAATTACCTATTAAGAGGGAGAGATGATCTTCCTTTAGCCATGCTCCAAGAAAGTGACTCATGATGTTGTAATTGTTTACCTTTGACTCGGCCCATAAGTCTCTCCTCCCATCCCTCTCTGTTCAGTTGTAAGATAATATTTTGTGGCGCTGCTTTCAGAAGCCCAGCTCTCACTCTTCTTTTTTTTTTCTCTCTCTATCTCTTCTAACAGGACAGATGTCATCGCCCCAAACAGTCTGAGTCATTGTACGCCTCCACACCCCTGAGTAACCCAAGGACGTAAGGAAGAGAGGAGTGTAATTTTACATTTTAGACATTCAGCTGATGCTCTTAGTCATGGCAATTTGAGGGTTCAGTGTCTTGCTCAAGGACACGCGGAAAGGACCAGTAACAATAAAAAAAAAGATTTAAATAGGGGTGTGTATGTGACCTCTGGTTATTTTGAAACATAAGACAAATACAATAGTGAAAGAAAGACTATATGGAAAGATTAAAAGAAGTGATGCTATAAGTCATGCAACCAAACATCACTGGATGTGCTATTGATTTTGGAAAGAAAGATTAATCTCCGTCTAAACAGGTGGTGAATTGCATCTATTAATGTACTGAGGACAGAATGAACCAGTGGCCTTGTGTACTTTTGATATAAGAGTTTCCTGTGGTATTTAATATAAGCTGCTTGATATCAGAGGTTGTGTGACAGCTCCGGCAGATATTCAAGAACTTTTTTTTTTTTTTCTTCCTCTTATGTTTCCAGTCAGCTGGGGTACCGTAGTTTGGCATAACTCAAAAGGTTGCATGTCTGTACTAAAGCAAGATCATGAAAAACAAGAGGGGGGGAAAAAGGAGTTGGAAAAAGCATCGTTAAACGAGCGAGCTGCATGTGCTTTTTTTGGGTGCAATGTTTTAATAGAAACCAGATGGTTACAGATGCAGGGGCCGAGTGCTTGTGATGACATATCTTTAATATTTTAGAGTGGTCTTTGCTGTAAATGTTGCAGCAGCTGTTTCCCAACACAGTAAATTTAAAATATTTTTTTTTTTAGCTTTTTTTTTTTCTTTTGTGTGTTTGTGAGGGTGTGTGACTGACAGCTATTGGATTTACTGTAAATTACAGAAATGAATATGGAAAAGTGATGAAAAGGCAGTCAAAGGGGAGGAGGCTGTGCATGAATATGTGTACGTGCACCCCGACTGTTTGTCGCTGAATCAATTCCTCCTCAGTCTGAGCCCCGCTGATTATTCTCTTATTTTAGTTTGTCAGAGTCGGCTCACACACTGTTGCAGATATTCAAATGTAAAGCGATACTAAAATAATGAGATGGAAGGAGACAAAGGTTGATGCAGGAAGAGGGAAAGCAACAAAGATAAATATATATTTGTTTTTGTATTTTGGTTGCAGCCATTGGTTTAGCTTTAATGTCAGCGGTGAGGATGGAGGGCTTTCGCTTTTGAGTCAGGGTGATTGTCATCAATTCGCATCTTGGCATTTAAGCCACCCTCTTCAAATATGAACATTTGAAATGCAAATACAGCTACATATGTCCAAACAAATTAAAAAGACACAGAAGAGTAGAAAACACACTTCTGAAGACAAAACGGTTTGCCGCTTTTTTCTTTTTTCTTTTTATCATCACTGTGTCATCAAACACTCACACATTGTCTTTCTTCTTGCAAAAAGATTGCCAAGGTGTGCAGATATTACCCATAATACACAAAACAAAGTGATTGTATATTTATCTGGTTTTGTTCACCCAGCAGAGAGAAAAAGAAAAGTCCAAGAAGTGCTGTTTTTATCTCGCCCTTGACTTCACTGTTTGCGCCTCAAGGGATCAGTTCGATTAGGTGCCTTTTTCTTTCCTTTCCTTCTCTTTCCTTTTCTTTTTTTTTGCAACAGACACAGTGAGAAAATATGATTCACATTTTTTCCCCTCTCTCCATCTCTCTGACGCTACAGTTATTTAAACATCAATAGCCATGTGTCTTCTTTAGCACACACTCTTTCTCATATTGATATTTGTATATGATCATTACTTTTGGCCCTGCATGCTTTGTTATACTGCGTCAGCTTCAATAGGTGTAAGATCCAATACTGCAACCTCTGCATTCCCTCAAAAAGCCAATAAACTAGACTTCAGCGTGTAAGGGAATCTACTGTAGGATAACACCACATAGAACTAAGTAACTCAAAAACACCCAGAAATGGAATTTAAGTAACTACCTGCATGTTTTTTTAACCTATGTGAGAAAAATGTGCTCTTTCAAAACTTCTGGTAAGCTGATGGCCCTCTTTTACAAAGACGAAAAACAGGAAAGAGTTAAAAGAAAGAAAGGAAAATCTTTCTTAAACATGTCTGCTGCCTCACTTGTGATGAAGTTGCTGAATATTTGTTTTCTTAATTAACAAGCTGAGCTTTGTTATTTTTTCTGTCAGATGATGAAGGAGAAAAGAAAGGAGGGGGAAGAGTGGGTGGTGGGCTGAGTGTGGTGTTCAGTGATGTGTTGATTATTGGATGGATGCATTAGCAAAAAGACGGGGGGGAAAAATGTATGTTTCTTCAAAGGGTGATTTTACACATGTAGTTTAAACCTGAAGTTTTAGAAGAGCGTGTCTTTCTTCCAGCTGGACCAAAAAGATGGACAAATAGTGCTGAAACATGAAGGGATTAAGTTTCTAAGAGGAAGACTGAGTGAGAGACGTAGGAGACAGGTGTGTACATATGTGATGAAGAAGAGGATGAATAGATGCAGGGATGGAGACGGGAGGGGACTACCTGCAGATAGCTGGCGTCCAAATGAGAACATAATAACAACATCAGAGAGCAAGGAGAGGGATTGTCAACGAGATGACAACGGTATTAGAGAGAAGTCAGATAATTAAGAAACCCACTTAGTGTTTTGTCAAAAGTGGCCATCACTGCTGGAGATGGAATTTAGCTCTGTATGTGCACGCATGTTTTCTTAGTCTGCGCTCCATACTGCCGATAATGAGTCCGGAAAACAAATAGCAAAAAAAAAAAAAAAGATGAAAGGAATAAGAAGGAAAAAAATTTTTAAATTTAGAAAATCAATCAAATGAATGAAAAGTTGTGTTCAGTCTTCTCTTTATACAAAGACTCCTTCTGGGCGTTGGTGATGGAGCTGTCCAGTCGGGAAAATGAGACACATTTTGGATCAGAAGCAAACGAGAGCAGTGGCAGAGGATGGGAGGTATTGATGGATGGATAGAGGGGGGAGGTTGGGGGTGAGCCACAGAAATAAACCAAGCTCCCATCTGATGAGCAGCTTGTCCATCTCTTCAATCTCCATCTCTTGCCAAGAGACGAGATAAGAGCAAAGTTTTTTTTTTTAAAAGATTCCCTCCTTGTTGGTTTACAGTTCATTTACCCTGCTCCTCATTTTCGTTTGGCCTTGAAGCACGTCTTTGTGGTGGCATGGATAATCAGGTGGTTGCTTCTTTCTCCTTTTTTTCCCTTTACCACCATGCCCCCCTCTCAGTGTGATAATAAAATTAAGGAAGAGCAGAAGAAGAAAGAAGAGAACAAAAAGACGTGTGCATTCATCTCTGTTGCGGCCAGCAGCTACAGGACAGATGATGTGGCCATCTTGAGATCGTTTGTCATCTGTCGGGCAGAGTTGACCTTGCAACGAATGCCGACCGTTGCACTGATATCATTTTTTTATGGCAAGAAATAAAAAAAAAAGGATAGAGAGAGATAGAGGGAGACAGAAAGAGAGAGGGCTGTTGTTTTCGGTAATAAAGACAACATTTATGCCTTCCCTTCACACTGCCAGTTAAAAGAGACACAAACATGGAAATCCATTATGGAACGCTTCTTAAAAGTGTGACCAATCCTTGTTCAGTCAATTAGAGTCTGGAGACTGAGAATATGATGTTTGTCTGTTTACCCCCCGATGCATACAGATCAGCCTGGATTTTGATGATGGCAAGAGAGACTTTTTTTTCCTTTTTTCCACAGTGATAGAGACAGGGAGAAAAGAAAAAAGAGGAGTGAGATGGAGGGATGGCGGGGCAGCGCAGCCAAGCTCTGCTTATCTCTTTTCTTCTCCTCTGCTTTCTTGCATTTTTCCCCTCCCATATACAAAAGCATTAATGTGCACAGCTATGTGCTTTGCCATTGTTCTGTGTTTAAATGCTTAAAAGGGACGTTGTTTGTGTAACTGGCAGAGTTAGCGGCGTGCGGCGGTGTCCAAAAGCCTGCACTTAAAGTTGCTCAGTGGAAGGGAAGAGAAAAAAAAAATAGGCCACATAAAGAGAGGCAGTTAATAAGAACGGTTACCCCAGAATGAGCGGGGATGAGGTTTCACATTAAAAAAGATTTATCTTAAAGTATGGTGTTAATCCCTTCAGTTTTAATCCCCCCCTCCCCACCCCTTGGACCATCCCCTTACAGCATCCTTTTCATTCCTACCACGGCATAATAAAAACCTATAAACCGTAAAGTACTTACGATTTCTGGAATTTGGCAAATGCTTAGCATCCTGATTTTATAAGGATTCCTGGCTTGTGAATCACGGAGCTCGGAGGACTCATCTTTCTCACAACACATCATTAAGAGAAAGACAAAGTTTTGGGGGCACAGCAAAGGGCAGAGAGGATGCAGAAAAGAGAAGACAGACACAGAGGAGTGCGTATTTGCAGTGACCTATTTGATGATTATCGTGATGGCAGCGGTTGTGATGATAGGTGGCGGAGGGGTGTTGTCATGCTCTCTGTCACACTCGGCTGTGTCATACAAGCTGGATGGATGCCTCTGTCCACTGCAAGCTGCTTGAATAAGGAAGCATATGGGTGTATGAGAGCCTCAGCCCACCTCATGAATATTTGATTCATATTTCCTGTGTGTATGTGTGCAAAAGAGAGAGAGAGAGAGAGAGAGAGAGAAAGAAGGAAAGAAAGGGAGGGAGAATATTTTTTTTCTCTCTTTCACTTGTCATTGCAGAAACTCACAAGGCTTACTTTGTGGCATTCTAATCGTAATTGCCAATCCTGAATACAAATCTCTCAGCGCTAAACACATTGAGTGAAACTGAAATGACAAAATGAAGCTCATATAACGGTGTAATCAAAGATACATTCAGGGGGAAAAAGATGAGGAAAAAAAAAGAGTGTTCTTCCGTAGCCAGTAAGAGATGAGGATCAGGGGCCAGTTATTAACTTGGCCAGGAACAAAGAGCCCCAGTGTTGGAGGGCAGCTTAACGCTGAGCCAGTTACTGTACCTTTCAAAACTAATATGTAACCATATCTGTTTTAAAAGGACGATTCATATTACTGTGAATGCATGAGAAAAGTTGTTCCCATCTCTGCAACCCAGGAAACTTGAATCCCACTCGTAATAACCCCCCACCCCAACACCACACACAAACACACATTCACTTGATTGCAGGCCTGGCCTTTTGTAGAAAGTATCCCATTTAAAAAGATGGGGACATTAAATTTTTGTTATGATGTAAAACATCTTCAGCTTTTTTGACAGAACAATGGAGCTTATTGTGCTTTATTGTTACCGAGGCAACTGCAAAGGTCAGCGCGGGTGTGGCTGGACAGACAAGGACGGCACTGACTGAAAATTGGGTTATATGTGATCAACTAAGTTATTAATCAGATTAAAATGGATTCCCTCTGCCTGCTGTTTAACTAGGCAGGAGGGGGGGGCGGAGGGAAGGAAAGAAATAAAGATTGGAGCAAAGAGGGACAGAGAGGCAGAACAAATAGGCCAGTGTTTACACATTCAAGAGCAAAGAAAGTCATTGTTTTCGAGGCTGAAGTCATTGTCGCAGATGAGTTCCGATAAGGACCGGCTCAGTGAAACATCCCACCGCATGTAACCAGGCTGTCTAAAAGCATGTGCCCTTGCCATGGATGCCCCCTAGCCTCATCCAGGTAACCTCTCTAATCCTGATTAAATCACTGTAATTAGAATAAGCAGTGTTCCTCCACCCCCATATTTCCCTAATAAAACAATGCAGCAGTTTAAATCCGGTCGCTGGGATTTGCAACGCAACAATGCAGTTTATATCCATCTCTGCTGAGGAATTAAGTGTATTTTCTAACTGCTAATGTTATAATGTTGCTGGCTTATTTGTCTGGATGCTCGCTATTCTTATTCTTATTCCCCCTGCGGTTTGTGCTCTGTCTCTTTCACAACTTTGTTTATTTGAGTCTTATTTATTTGTTTCTTGCAGCTTTTTGATCTTTAAATCAAACATGTTTTTAGCGAATGGTTGGGATCATTCTTCGCTACGGGAAATAATGCAAGTTATTTGTCCTTAATTGCCACAGAGCTTTTCAAACACAGCAACTTGCTGCCTATGTGTCTATACCTGTGTATATTTTTTGTTTTTATTAGTATCACTGCGTGCTTCCATTGATGTGGAATAACAGAGGAAATAAAAGTTGACATAGTTTCTTCTTTTTTTTAAGTTTTGTTTTACCCTCACAACCCCCTGTTTTCCTCTCCCTCTGCCTTGCTCTCTGTTGTTTTTTTATATATCTGTGTTTTTCCTTGAAGTTGCTGCAGCATTGTCTCATTATGTGTCGACTAGCTGTGTAAGTGTAGTTATTATGCCTGTGTGCCTTTGCCTGGCGGTTCTGTTCTCGCTCTCCCTCTCTCACTCTCTGCGCTGTCTCTCTCTGTTTCTTCCTCGGAGGATGAGGAGCTTTATGAGTACAACTCCTCTGAGGCATCCTCTTCACATCTCCAGGGCGCCTGGGGAAGGGAACGTTGCATTCTTAAGAGGAGCAACTCAAACCGAACAAAGTCTACAGGAGTCAGGGAAGAAAAGAAACAAACAGCAAACTAACGAGATGGGAAGCAGAGATCATGTCAAATATATCGGGTTAGAAGGCCAATTTATAACCCATTGTCTCATGTTTTGCAATATCGAATGCTATACAGAGGAGCGTCGCTGTGAGTGCACGAGGGAAACGGTATATAGACTTGCATATATACATAAAAGCACTTGATTTGCACGGAAACCACACTGACGCATTTCTGTATGTATACTCTCCATCCCACTGCAACCTCGCAGCTCCCACGCTGTCTTCACTCCTTCGTCCCCATCCTGTTTCTAAAATAATGAATAGAATAATTGTCATGTAACTTTGCAATCATCCACTATTCGTCTCCATTTCCTTATCAAGTGCAACTCGATACTGCCTTTCATTCACTCTCCTGTCATGCCAGGAAATGCAATGTGGCCAATATTATTGGTGGTATTATTGAAGATGGCTGAGAAAAAAGTAACTTGAAGAGTATGAAGCCCTTTCAGAAAGGACCTTTCAGCATGCCAATGATATACGCGGAATTAGTGAGAGGGAAATATTTTTAGAGCAATCACATCTGTTGAGGAGAAAAAGAAAAGGAGAGAGTGTGAGCAACAGGTACCATCTTTACAGCCTGACAGCAGCTATTACACTTGATTGCTCTTTGAAAACTACACTATTTGCACTTTTGGGTGACAAGGTGATAATGCACCTCTGCACAAGTTAAACTGGTAATATTGTTGCACGTGGGAAATAGCACCTCGCCTTCACCAGCCGTCAAAGCTGTCATCCCCGGCATGGTGGAGGCACACAATGAGAGCCTGGGGAAGTGTATCACCAACAGTCGTCTTCTTCTTCTCAGTAAAAGACAGACAGACAGGCCTCCAGATGGCTTAATCACTGGAGGAGCCTGTGCCCTCGAGCAAAAAAGGAAAGAAAGACTGAGAGTGAGAGATTTTTTTTTTTTATAAAGGAGGGATCCTGGAGTGTGGGAAAGGGAAATGCAGGGATCTAAGAAAGAGGAAGGAGTCGCTTTTGGACATGCTTTGGTCTGAACAGAGAAAGATCAGTGGTTCCCATGCAGACAAACTGGTCAAACTGGCTGAAGGTTAAAGCAGGATGAGTTAAATATGAGCTTTGTCATTGTCAGTGATCCAAGGCCACAGCAGTTAACTGATCATTTGTTTTTTTTTCTTTGGAAATTGTGATTGTAAAAGCTCAGAATTTTCCATTACTGGACATAATTTTCACTGGAAACTTAGGAAACGATTAAATTGAATCGCCAAGTCAATTAGCTTTTTGAAGGAATTTTATGTGCATGTGATTTTGCTGCACATTGTTTGAGCATGAATGTGTTTTTTTAGGGAAAAGAAATGGCTTTGTTTACACCTTTTCAGAACATCAGAGTGTTAACTGTGTGCAGGGGATTGATCTGAGATCCCGAAGATGCCATGCATGCCCACAGCACTCAGCTGTCACTCAAACCAGTCATGCCCTCAGTTATGCATAATTCAATTTAAATGAGTAAGTAAAAAAAAAAAAAAAAAGAGGAAATGCTGCTGGTGGATGTGTTTTGGTCTCAACATTTGGTGAGATGCCAAATCTTGCTGTACCCACACTCATTGGAAACTGTAATATGCATATTTGTACACATGTCCAAAGCATATTTGTGTCACAGTTTAGGGTGAAAATAGTAAGATGAGTTTGTGTAATAATCTCTGTGACCTGACAGCAAAATGTATGCATAAATGATAGGATGTGAGCAATAACCAGTAACCATGAATTTACCGACATCTAAACCTTAGTTTTTATGTGAATTCATATCATTTTTACTTGAACTCTTATCCTTAATAATTTGCAGTGGAGGTTAAAGTATTATGAGAAGTAGGGACCATACGCCATTCTCCACCACCGTGCCTACTTATGAGCGAGCAGAATTAACAGCGTATTGTTATGTATTGATATGTTGCTGGGGAACGACATTATAATGCAGCAACACGTGTCAGTTGAATGTCAACATGTGATGAGAATGGGGGTGGATATTGAACCAGCTATATATCTCATCATGTAAGCTGCATCTCCATATAGATAAAGGAAAATGAGAGTGGGAAATTTAGTGATAGAAACATAAATATACACGCTGTATGGAGTTTAGTTGGAATTGAGTCACTTTTGAGGGAAGTCTCAAGTGGTTGTTCAAGGAACTGCAGTTTTTTGTCACTTTTGGGGCTGGCTCCATTCTTAAAGCCACTAGTGTGGAACCCTGGTCCGCAGTCCTCTAAGTTTCAGTTGTTTCCTTGATACAACACACCTGATTCAAATTAATGAGTAACTGTGCAGAACCTGATAAGCTGTTGGATCAATTTGATTTGAATCAGGTGTGTTGGAGCAGGGAAACATCTAAAACCTGCAGGACTGTGGCCCTGGAGGACCAGAGCTCACCACCCCTGCTGTAGGTCAAAGAGTGGCCAACCTTCCTCCTTCTCCTCCCCCTCTCTCTGTCACACTTTTTTCCTCCATGAGGAGGATGCAGGCCTCTTCATAGCTGTTGTCAATCGGCATTGCTAACTATCGCTGACTTCAATCGAATTAGCTGATAAAAAAGAAACAGTACTGTTGAGTTAAGGACAGAATAGAGGTAGCTGGATAAAAGGGATTCATAGAATAAGAAATGTCACAGTTATGATGAAGCCCCCCACCCCCAACCCCCTCTCGCAACATGGGCTGCAGATAGGGTCGGGTTGGTGATTAAGACATATTTTTGCTGGTCAGTCAGTCTGGATATTAAAAAAAACTGTTATATATATCTCCAACAATTTTATTTAGTTACTGTGTCTGCTTTATACTGACACCAACATATGTGTACAGTTGTGTGTG
The DNA here is from genome assembly GCA_037177055.1 of Atherinosoma microstoma. Taxonomy (NCBI): domain Eukaryota; kingdom Metazoa; phylum Chordata; class Actinopteri; order Atheriniformes; family Atherinidae; genus Atherinosoma; species Atherinosoma microstoma. The sequence continues at coordinate 35,872,314 of JBBBVU010000001.1, forward strand.
TATATATATTTTTTTTTTATCCCTACGTTTCTTCCACTTAAAAGGGAGAAAATGAAAATTACTCCAGTAATGCCAACAATGATCCACTACATCTGCGCTTCACAGTGAGTCCGCCATCCCACCATATGCCTTTAATTACCATCAGCTTTATAAAACCTGTTACACACACACACACACAAACAGCCATGCAGACATACCCACACACATACATTAAGCTGTGTTCAATGGCAATTGGGAACTTGGAATTTTGGCTGCCTTATTCGAGGGGAAAAAAATCAAATAAAAGTAACAAGATGTCAGGTTTTTTAATTGGTAACATGAGGAAGGTTTCTCAATCCTGACTTATGAATAGCAGGCTACAAGAAACAGACTTTGTTCACAGGGAGAACATGCAAACTCCACAGAGAAAGGCCTCAGCTGAGGTTCAAACCAGGAACCTTATTGTGGGGTGATGATGCTATCCACCACACCACCAAAACTCTATCATTTGAGTCCCCACTATTACTACTACTGCTCCTATCAATAACAATAGGGTATTTTAAGGTGTCATCTGAAGTGTGTAAAGAAGGTAGCCCTTTCAGAGTATTATTTTTTCAGCAACACAAACAAACTAAACACTTAGGAAGAGAACTATGAAGCACATTGTGAGAGTATTTGTAAATTGGGAGTGATGGGTCTTACTGAGAATTTACAACATTCCCCTTTATTCTTCCTCCTGCCTACTTCTCAGATTGTAAGAGGTGCTCAACTATGAGCGCTGCCATTTTCTTCTCAAAAAATCCTCCACACGTCCCCTCCAGCTTGTCAGTCTCAATGTTCTCATCCTTCTCTACATTTAATATATTAAATGAGCAAGGGGGTGGAGGTAATGTAAGTAATACGACGTGAGGAGCAATGTTCGCAAGCAGCCATGGCATGTACAGCACTGTTTGAATAATGTAATACTTCATGTTTGATAATGCATGGCTATAGATAGGTCTGCACAGCAGCCAAGTATTGATTGTGTTAAGCACATCTACAGTACGGCAAATGGTGTGGGTTCATATCAATCTTTACAGTGTACTGTACCTCAGTAACCAGATACCTTGTCTGATTACAGGGACCTCAGGGCCACTGCTGTTGTTAATGACATTTATTGATAAATCCAATTCCTGGGCCAGTTCAGTGAGGTGTGGCTTAATACTACAGACATGTCAATGTCTGTGGGTAAATCCTTATATGTGTTTATCTGTTATATGTCAGAGGACAAGTAGATTCATGCGCATTGTACCCCTTTTCTCTTCCTCTGGGCATACTAATGAAGAGACGGTCACTCCAGACGTGCGACTCGTGCCCTACAACAGTTCCCGCAGATTCAGGGGAGAATTTCGATATTAATGATTTATGCTGTATTTGCATACAAACCTAATGCAAACCCACTCCAGATAATCACATTTTGCCAGGTCTCAATTGAGTTTTACGGATGTCTGTGCTACCCCCACCTTCCCCACCCATCATATAACAGTGGAATTCGTGCTTCATACTGTTTAAGCTGCGGATGACCCCCACAACACAAGGGGTTTACAAGTGGACACGTAAAGAATAACTGTAATGGTGCATTTTACTGAAACAAGTGTGCCTATTATCTCTCATCTCTACAGGAACAGTCACAACAGTAGTACAAAACTGACGGTAGTATCATGAAGAGCAGCAGAAATGTACTTTTGTACTGAACTCTGGTACAATTTTGAAGAAGTTATCTGATATCTTTTGATTTATACTTCTACATCTGGATGTATCATCTATTTATGTGAAATGGTCATCAGAAGATTCATTTAGAAAAATGAGCTTTTAAGACAAAATATTTCAAACAAGAATCGCTACAGCAAGAACGGATGGATCTAGATGAAGACAAGCTGCGGGTGAACATTTAAACATTTGGGTTCTTTTGTACATTATGGTTGTTGACAACCTAAATTAATAATGCCTAGCATGAAGCATGCATATGAATAAGCCAGAATTGCACTAGCAGCTTATTAATCTTTATCCAGTGTTAGCTAAACCAGTAAAGGGGATACCAAGACTTAGTCATATTGAAAGGGCAGGTAGCGAGCTTTACAGTCAGAGGTGTGACTATAAGTGTTTCCACTTAAGTGTTAAAAGAGAAAGCACAACTGATTTTGGATTGATGTCTGAAACTTGCAGAAACATAAAAATGATGCCCACATCTGCTTCTTGATCTAATTTAATCAGTCACCGTGTGTCCCTCCATGTCTGTCTTGTATTTATGTTACAGTTGGACCAAACATTACCATCTATTGACTTTGTTTTTAGTATCACTTTTTGCTCTACTTCATATGTTTTTAGAATAAACCAAAACTCTGCTTCCAGTAGACATCAAACCACTCCAGCATCTCACTTTCATGCCACCATTCTCACATAAAAATGTTTCGTTAACACTTAGATATAAAAATAAAAGGCTTTTGAAATCAGTGTGAGAACCTGTAAGAGATTTACTTTTATATAAGATAAAACATTGTACAATCTACAGTAAGTATATCATTAGAAAATTAAACAAAGACAGCTGTGACCTGGGCTAGGAATGGAGAAGATTTGTGTGTGTAATGTCACATTTCACTCACAGACAATCACCATGTTTTGATTTTTTCTCAAGTTTCCAATAACTCTTCATATTTCTCAATGCTATGTTCAGTGCCAGGAGGGTGGACACAAAATGACTTGTGTTTTACTTACAATGAATGCCTGACTCACACTAGGACATGTATAAAAAAAAATAAAAAAGCCCTTTGTTCAATAAAGAAAGCCTTATCTATAAAGGTCAAGCATTCCTAGTAGCAAAGGGAACTACCCACATATCTTGCCTTTACGGGCCAGGCTTTGGGATTAAACAGTATGTGAGTATGTAGGGCATTCTTTCACAAAGGCATACTCTCTCTTATTAAATATAAATGTGGGCCTGTAAAAATGGGCATTACATTTAAGTTTCATCAATTCCATCTTTTTTAGATGTCTAAACAAAAATATCCGTGATTTAGCCAAACTGATTCATTTTTCACTCTAAAGAATGGCTCTCAGGTGCCACTACTAGAGCTAATTCAGCATTATTTCTCTCTATAGTGTGTAAAAGTCTGTAATTCAAAAGCTCAGCACTGACCCTGAGTTTTACTTTCCTTCCACAAAAAAACACTTGACAACTAGCAACTACCACTAAACAGCAAAAGAGCATTGTAAAAAAAAAAAAAAAAAAGGGGGGGGGAAAGACTTCCTTCTTCAGTCTCAAGGAGCAGCTATAACCTTAGCAGAATCATGAAAGTTGACAGTTCATTTTTCACAGGGTCATAGATCGACGAGTCTTATAAAGTAATGGGCTTTTGGGAGCCGGCTTTATGAGAGCTAAGATAGTTAAGAGACATGTGGAGGAGATGGCACGGGGAACTGAGGTCCTGCTCTGACTCATCCAGGGTTATTCCCTCATGCTGTGGAGCAGGAGGGAGGCACTGCACTCGCAGTAATATAAACGTGTAATAAAGATTAATCTGTTGCTAGTCGCCAGGCTGATAGCTTCTAAACTTGCTTGAAATAAGGCTGAAATCACTTCAGAGCCAATCTTGAGACATTTAGTGAGTGTCTGAGATTCCTTTGTGGGTGTCAAGCAAAGGAAGAAAAAAAAGTTTATGTGTTTTTCTGGTGTAGATGTGTATGCAGTGGTGGGAAAATTGAATCCATGTTTCAATTTGTTTTTTATATGTGAGCAGTTTTCTCCTGGTGTTGTTGAATATACAGTAGGTTTGAGTTTTTGTGGTGCTAGAAGGTGTTCAACACACTCACCAGGTGCATCAGACCTCTTCATGCCTCCTGAAGCTGCTCCACCACTTCCACCTCCCAGGCCGTTGAATGCAGGCAGGTTGTCGTTGCTGTAGGCTCTGAGGACAGACAGCATGTTTATTTGCTGCTCTAGGTGGGATTGCTGCTCAGCTTTCAACAGTCCTGGAGGATCTCCTGGAGACAGGAAGTCCAAGCCCTGCTGCCACTGCTTCTCCAAGGGCAAAGTTTGATTCTGGGGTTGAGGAACCAGAGACATCGAAGTCATTGCAGAGGAGGATGCTGCCAAACCAGCCCCAATCCTTGGAGGAAGAGAGGAGTCATCTAGGAGCTGCTTGGGGTGGGTCTGATTGTGGTCAGAAGCCAAACTCCCCTCTTCTTCTCTCTCCATGTCCATTTGCTCATCTTCATCTCTTTCCTCTTCTTCCTCAGCTCCTCCCCTGTCATCTTCCTCTCCATCAGAGTGATTCTGCAGCTGTTGTCGCTTGGGGGTGGTTGAGGGGGTCTCACTGGGACTGTGCTCCCCAGGCTTTGCAGCGTCTTCATCTGATCCAACGTGGTCATCTTCAGCATCTCCACAGGAGCCCCTCTCACCAAACTGGTCATCTCCAGCTGCAGATGTTCCTCCAAATACCTGGGTAGGAAGTTCCAGACCATGCTCTGCTTGGCCAATGTACGCCTGAATGCCCTGATTGGTTCTTGGAGATTCATCATACAAGCCACCAAACCTCCGGTAGAAGTCACTCTGGAAGGGGTTGTATGGCTGGTCCATGTGATCTCCATCTCTCTCGAAAACCATACCAGAGGTCTTGATATTGGAAGAGTGAAGGATAGAGGTGGTGGGAGAACCCTCTTGATGAATTTCTTTGCCTGCATCAGATCGCTGAACATGGGCCTTACCCAGATGGTTGGCCTGGAGGTGCAGAGCCATGAGCTCCAAAGAGGAAGTAGAGAAGGAGCAGAAGAGGCAGCCATGCCAGGCCACATTATCATGGATGGTGACTGAAGAACCAGGAAGAGATCCAGATGCAGACTCGGGCCGGACTGATACAGACAGATCAAGTGGTTCATACTGGGACCCGGGTTTGCCAGGCTCTGAATTCTTTTTAGCTTCAGCCTTATCCTCTCTGTCCTGTTCACTTGAAATGACTCGTTTGGCTTTCGGTTCACCATTATCATGGTAGCGCTGGGCTGGGAGCTGTATTGGACTGTGTTTATCTTTAAGATCCTTCTTCATGGAGCTGAGGACGAAGCTGTCCATGAAAGCTTGGAGAGAACCTTGAAAGTGGACTCCGTTTCCCATCATGCTTTGGTAAGCCCTGCTTAGGTCAGAAAAGCTGGCAGCACTATCTGTTACTGTTGAGACGACAGAGGATGGCCCATCAGCAGTCTTCATGTTCTCAGCTGAAGAGGCGGAGTCAAAGCGGCGGTCACCACGATCTCGGTCATGCGAAGACATCATGCCAGCTGACGCCCACTGATGTGGCAGCAATGGACCTGCTCTGAAGTCTAGGTTGGGAGGCATGCCCTTGAAAACATTACGGAGGACATCTGGTCGGGCAAAGATGCCACCGCCTGGCTTTCCATGATCCTCTTTATGATCAGAAGAAGTGCTGTGGCCAGAAGTTGGGCCGGAAGTGGTGGAGCCATTTTGACGTTCGCGATGGTGGCGCTCCAGGTGGTACTTCAGACTGGCAGACTGGGTGCCTGCATAGTCACAATGAGGGCATCGGTAGGGTTTTTCTCCTGAGAAGCCAATGAAGAGACACAGAAAAAAGAAAAGGGGAGAAAAGGAAAACAGTGAATAATTAACCTGCTTATTATATTAACTTGATATCAGAATCTATTTATTGGAGCAGGGAATGTGGACCCTAGGGTCATGTAACCTCCCTGAACAAAGAAAATTAGGTCAAAAGAACAAAAAAAAAAAAGCATTTCATTACTACTATTGTAAAGAAAGGATATTGGCATTTCTATCTGACAAAAAGGTTATGGGAAGTAAATTAGAACAAATAAAAATTTCTGACATAATAAAATAAAGCGAAAATAAGTGCTATAATAACAGCATGCATTCAACCAATGATTCCACATCTTTACTCTTCTAGTCATCAACTCAGCTCCACTCGACGAGTGCATGGGTGTGTGTATAGCAACGGGGGTAGGGGTGTGGAGTAGGCATCTAAATATGGGTCGATCCAGCTCCGCCAAGTGAGCCATCACTCATATCAACACCATAAAACATTTCACCATATGGTGCTTTCAGTCCACTACAAGAGATAATATTTTCAGCTGACAACAAAACTGTCTAGATGCTATGTGTTGGGCTGAGGATGCGGCTGGGTCTGCGTACGTGTTTTTTTCCACATCTATGAGAGAATGTGTGTGTGTGTGTGTGTGTGTGGTTGGTGTGGGGTCATCATGCCTGTGCTCTGGCTTTGCTGGCTGACAGGCCTGTGCCTTGGCAATGGGAGTGCAATTTCTCGGACGTTCCCTATTCGCAGTTTATCTTCAGAAGTATAAATCAGCCACAACATAAAATAACCCTGACCACTGCCACACCGCAGTGAATCCAGTGCAAAATATGAATAGTTCACAGCCGTGCAAAAGCAATAAATTAATTGATAAATAGAATTAAATAAAAAGAAAAATTTGCACGCAACACATGTGGAACACATGCTTCTTGCAGTGAAGCCCTGTGATGAAGAACAATATGATTCACTACAGGATATACAGATCAAAGTCATTTATATTACGGTAAAAGATGGGTGAATCTGTTGTATAACATCTACATATGTTTATTTATTCTTCACATCCATATTCATGAATATTCTTGATGATGGTATAACACCAGCATTATTCTGCCAGAAGTGGATCTTCCATTGGAATGATACTTATGTTGAAATAGAACACATCCTGCTAGCAATTATAATAGGCTTGGAGACTGAGCCAGATTTGGATTCATTAAACAATGAACAGAGAGGAAAAAATGCTAAGCTTGATGTTTTTTTCTTTTTCGTTTAAATATATACATATAAAAAGTTCCTGGAGTGGAAATTCTGTTAGAGGCATAACAATGACTGCGTGTAAAGACAGTAAAGATTGGTGGAAAAAGAAATAAAAGAGGATTGCATGGTTATAGTGTTTGTATGCATATTCTATATATACAGTATACGCCAATAAAATGTTTAGATTATGCACATGGAAACCATTTTATAGAAGAAAAAAAAGGCATTGTTACGCAAGGCTGGTTTGAATGATTTAAGTCGGGCTGTGTAGTAAATCATGGATATAATTAGCAAATGGCATACTGCTCAAGTAATTTATCATTATTTAGAGGGCACCATTCCAGAAAAAGACTCTGCGATCTGCAGACCTACTGCAGAGTTCTCAAATAAAGGGCCACAAACACCAACTCAATAGAATATTGATATAGAAGAGAAAAGAATAGGAAGCCATACAAAAGAAAATTGAAGGTAGAAATGCTGAACAGTGTAGAAAGAAAGAATAAGAGCGATACTAAAACTGAGAAGGAGAGCATGCAGTGATACAGATAACCCTGACTGAAGAAAGAAAGGCACTGACTTGATATCTTTTCTCTTACACAAGAGTGCCTGTGAAGCATAGAGTATATTTAAAATAAACCATACGAGATGAGTTTTTAACCCAATAAGTGCTTCTCCTGTGAGCTGCCGAACAGAGGCTCAGTGCTGATTTAATAAGGAAACGTCCCTGATGCAAATGATCATTCTCAATTCCTCTAACTGGACAAAATGATATTCTAGGAGCCAAATTAGACAGAAATTAGACTGATAAGATTTTTTTTTCATCCTCTGTCTTTTCTTTCCTTATAAGAGGTTGTTAATGTTCATGAGGGAAAATAAAGATTAATGTACCATCTACGCATCTAAAATGAGAATGAAAAGCATAGACGATTATACGTCTGTCACTGCCCTTTGATGTTTACAGAGTATGGCAAACTGAAAATAAATACAAATGCCCTCACAGAGTGATCACTCTGCGCCACATTTCCATTAAAATTCTGCATTCAAATATCTGGAGCAAGTGAAACAGACGACTTGTGCACTTCTGCATCTCCTTGTGTTTATATACGTGTGCATGTGCACCATTTGGAATCTGTGCGAACACATGTTTATGCATGCGTGTCAGCCTGAACCAGTGTGTATGTATGTGTGTGTGTGTGTTTGTGTCTTAGAGAGCCATTTGGACTGGCTAAGACATCTGCTCCATCATACGTCAGGGGCCTGGTGTGACATCTGGGGAATATACTGTATCCTGCCTTGCAACATTACACACAATTTACTGCTAAAGGTCATTATGTACCCGTTAATCCACTTTTAATTGATATCAGTGCAAACAGCACAACCTCCCAGCCACATGACGGATCATTTCTGCAGCAAAAACCTAGGAAATTGCTATATGGTAGTTAAAAATAGAATGGTAAACTTTTTTGCTGTTGTTTGTCTCCAGTTTATTGGCCTGCTTCAAACATTTTTAATCTCTCAAAGATGAATTATAGATGGATAAGAAAAGAAACAACTAAAGTTTTTATTCTCATTGAGCTTTGTAATGAAGAAACAAGAGCACATACACATTTAGGCGACACCACTGTGGCTGTAAATCATCTTTTCTCTGATTGCAGGAGTGTCCTGCTCCACTGTAATGTTTCCGCTTCATGACACATGCAGGGATTTCATCTGGCTTTGCAACATAGAAGGAAGTAAAGATAAATACCCCAAACCTGTACAGAGGGGCAATTAAAATGGCTTGATAGATATGACACACTGGAAGATGAATTTCCGTTTTGGCCAGAGAGATAGGGAAGGGGGTGGGGGTTGGCGGGTGGGGACCAAAAAAACACTTCAATCAGGCCCGAAGGAAAATAGAATCTTAGAAAACTTGAATTAATTTTCCAAACCAACCAAAAATATGATACATAGAATAAGGTAGCTGTCATGTGTCTCTTTTAGCTACGCAAAATGAGTCTTTTCTTTGTAAAAAAGTTATAAAAATGTATATTAACAAATGTATTTTGTTACCCAGTGCAACGCTGCTGATCACTGATGGATTTCAGTATTTCATGTTCGGACAACAATTGAGCAGAGGAGTGCAGAGACATATCACGGTTTTAATGCTTTTTAAGGGGAATCAGTTCATATGAGTCTTTTAATGGCAACTGTTGACAATAAAACTTTGATATTGCCTCCTCTTTATCCTTTAGGTTAGTAGTTAGTGGTGAACTGACAATGCTGATATTGTCAGGACTAACTGTTCAATTACCAAAGACGGGGAAATCACACCATAAATGCATTGCATATTCACAAGGGAACTTTGGATATTAAGTGTGCTCTACAGGGCAATATTAAATCTAGCACTCTTACTGTATTAAAGACATTGGATGGCAGAGGAAGGAAATGGGAAAAAAAATGGAAGTGCACTAAAATAATGTTTCAGGAGGGAGATTATCTGAGATAGAAGGGAAAGGAAAAGAGGGAGGGGGCCCAAAGGAGTGAGAGCAATAGAGAGGGAGATCACAGGTCCCTCTTGATTCATCCTGATTACAAGGTTAGGTTAAGGTTAAGTGACATGGGCAAGCCATGCCTCTTCTCTTTCTCTGTCTCCCTTTCTTTCTCTCTTCCTCTCCTCATTTAAAGGTGAGCCAGGACTCTTATTGGTTATGTGCTTCTGCCTGAAGTTATGCGCAGCTATTGTCAAGAGCAAGGACCTTTTTATTTTTTACACACAGCTGCTTACTGCTAAATAGTGCCTTGTCCAGAAGGGGACAATCTGGGCCTCTAATTGCTGTCACTGAAGCCTAGATTCATTATGTGACTTTCCCATTAAAATGTGAGCATTAATTTGTATAATGAAATATCACCCTCTGCAGTGTGTTCATTAGCTTTGGCCCCACACTGTAGTGCCACAGTCGCACAATGTTAGCTACCTAGAAAACTGTGGTTAATTTTGCTAATGGATATTTTCCCACTCGCTGTTCAAGAGGAAATTAATACTGTAACATTAGCTCTTTAACTTTTGGAGAAATTTAAATTCACTTCATTCCTTTCAAGCTGGTGTTAGGCGCTCATTAATCTCTGCGTTGCATTGCACATTGTTGCCTCGACCGGCTCGGTAAGCAACTCCATTGTGTCAGTCACTTTACATTAGACGAAGAAGAGCTCGCTTGTCATCTGCGAATTTCACTGAATTGTCACAAGAGCACAGAGAGGATCTTCAGCTGCTGCAAAAGTCATCTTGTGGATGTAATCAGGATGTCACAGTGGAGCTGGTTTGATTAGGTTATAGGAATGATTTAAAGGCAACATGTTGGGGATGCATCAAGCATTTTTTCCCCCTCATGTGTAGAAGACACGATGCTAAAACTGTGCTTAGATAGGCCCACGTCCAAGGATACATTCCAGTCCAAAAGACAACATCCTTACTAAACTTCCTTATTTTTGAGTAGGTGGCTCCACATGAGGTCTTTCGGTTTATTGTATGTTTAAATATGAAAGAATGAATGTAAAATATACAGTCAATGAAATGAGATCAGCCTACTGGTGTGTTTTTCCAAATGAGTTAACACCAGGCCGGGGTTGAGGTCTTCACTTCCTCTGTGATGAAATATGGCCCTCATGGGTATTTTTACTATACTACTCAAAGCAGACATAACTCAGCTCTCTAACCAGCAAATATCAGATGCCTTCTAAAACCATCTCCAGGTTGTGTAGTGTTCTGAGACAGCTTGTAATTCTTTAACTTATGTCTAACAGCAAAAATGTAATATGAGCTTTTTATTCAGGAAATAAAATAAGATATAAACAGTTTTAGTTTTTAGTTATCCTTCTCAGATGTAAGGGATTTCCATTTTCAGAGAATGAAAAACTTTGAAACTTTATTGCCGCTCAAGAATTACTCATACATTTTAACATAGATTTTTCTGGATGTTCAATCTGGTTTAGAAGCCAGAATCATATGAGATTGATTGTTTCTTCCATGCAGTGGCTGCTACTGTATGTTTCTGTCAGCTGTCAGGACAGCAAAGCACGAGACCAAGAGATAGACAGGGACGAGGATCTGAGATACGGAATTGCAATGTATGCCTTGTTTCCTCATTTAATAGTTTGTCTTTCATGTATTTCTGGTTTTATATCACTTCATTAACTTATTCTTAAACTGTTTTATTAAGGTGTAAAAGGCAGCTCGAAATCTTATGGAAGAACATATGTCCATTCATACCCTGGCTATGCCCACTTAGTCCAATGCAGGGTCGCTGGCAGCTGGAGTCTATCCCAGATTAAATTAAATTAAAAAACAAAACAACCAAAATTAACTAAAATATCAGGACAATCATTCAACTTTTAATAAAATCTTAAATAGCTAAAACCAACAAAACTGGCTACCACCATCCAAAAAATTATATTTTTACATATTTTTTTTCAAGCACGACCTTTCACTACCTTAAAGTTAATTTTAATCCTGTAATTAATAAAGCCTCTGCATTTCTGTAACAATTATTAAACTGAACTCCTAACCTTAATAATCCTATCCAGGTGATCTAGGTAAGCTGTGGGTAAGGATCTTAATGTCTTGCTCAATAATGCTTTGACCAGACAAATGTAGGTTACTTGTTTCTTCCCTTGCAAATGTTCAGCTAAGCTCATGCAAACGAGATATAAATATCCTGCGCTTAATCAGTAAAAATATTCCCAATCCAAATTTCAATGTTTCGTAAATCATCTGAGTCAACTTAGAAACAATTGTACCAATTATCCTAATTTTCTTACAAAACAAAGACATAAAGAGTAGATTTTTTTTCTTTTAGTGTAGTATCCATTGTTAAAAATAAACCAAACCCAAATTATTTAAAACATTATACTAATAAAGTAATTAATAAAGTATTTTTACTTGTATTCCCATTTATTTTCCCCATCACATCCATAGAGGACAGTTCAGCTCGGTCAGATTCACTCTGTTAATGTTCAGTAACGTCACATCAGATCGGTGAGTTTTCCAAACCTCAACCGCAGCAAAACCATCTTCGTGCTTTATAATCACGACATTACTTCACATATTTCTGGCTTATATTTACCAAATCACTAAATAGCATTAATGAAAGTTGTCCACCACCTCAAAAACACAGTGGGTATCCTTGGTGTAAGTTGTCCTCTGTATAGCCTAACTGTGACTTTAACCTGGATATTCAGTGGGGCGTTCGAACCATGCAGAGGGCTAGAACCCTGGCTACTGTCCACGGTCCACCTCATTACTCAGATGGGAGACGCAACCTCCCAGCAACAACCAATGGGCAGGCTATCCCAACGTTCCCTGAGTCCTGGTTGGTGAGATGTGTGGATACACAGTACGGAGCTCGGGAGGATAGGATGGTTGACTGAAAAATAAAACTAAAACTATTAGGCGCACCATCTCACGCATATCCCTAAACTGCGGACAGGCCGGCTTTGTTTTGCCTTGAAAGTTATTGAGAGTTAGAGAGTGTGAAATTGCCCTCTGAGTGATGTCATTGGAGGACACTGAACCCTTGTTGTGTTAATTAGAGCTCAATGAAATGATGAGTTGGAAAAAAAAACAGAATAACAATGGCCTTAAGCCTAAATGAGGGGCAGAGTTAGGAAACACATATTCCTACTCGTGAAAAGCTTTCTCAATTTGGATTTATGTCAATTTGAGGAAAATGTGTTTCAATCCAATAAAGATAAGACTGCACAGAGGATGACAGTTTGTGCACTGAACAAGATTATTTCTAAGGTGACAATAGCAGTTTGTGGAACTGTTGAGCTGGGATCACTGGCTTTAAATGATACTGCTTAATTTCAGGACATTTGGAAAATGTGATCAAAAATGCATGCGATTCAGATTTTTAAAAAATGAGTTCATTCTTTCTCCAATATTCTCATTTACAAAACAAGCAATTGATTTATCTGCATCATATGTATCATATCACGACGAGACTGATTCCAATATGTGATTAGGCCAGTATTTAGAAACCAATATGTCAGCCTAGACCCCAGAAGAAATGAAGCACAAGTAGTAGAAGGAATGCTTTTTATTTTGCCTGAGCAGGGTACATGACGGCAGAGTTACTGACCTGTGTGTATCCGCAGATGGACTTTGAGGTGATGGGAGGTGCGGAAGGACTTGCCGCAGTAGGGGCAATCCTTGGAAGACGAGCCTAGACATCGCTCACGAACTTGAGACGGAGGCGGCTGAATGCTCCCCGCTGCCTTCCCTAGGTCCTCCCCAACATCTGGAGACAGCACAAGGAAGCAAAGACAAATGGGAAGCATGTTTAGTGCCACTTCAAACCAGCAATCCAAACATCTGAACATAACACTTTTCTTTTTTCCCTTTGCCCGCTGTCTGTCTCTTATTGTCCCTCCATTCCTGTGCTCAATGTGCAAACTCAGTACAAAGTGAAATGCATCAAATGGGTTCATGGGCCAAGCTATTTTCTTCACTGACAGAACGCTGACAGTTCATAAGCTTTTCAGATTTTGTAGGAGCACTATGGCTCTGAGACACAACCCCTGTTAACTCAAGCACACACACCCTCTGCACCACCACCGCCTGTGTTTTTCTTTTTTTATCCCTGCTATAATCATCATTCCTATTAAGCATATGCTGGATCACAGAGAAAATTAACAATGGAAAACAAGACAGACAGAAAGCAAGAAGAAAAGAGAGAGAGAGAGAGATTTGGCTTTGTCAGCATCGCAGGATATCCTTGCATCTCTTCCTGCGACCTGATTTTGACAGGTAGCTGTCGGAGATATGATAGGGTGATAACAGTTTTGACCCAGCCCTCCGCCACTTCCTCCGCATGCCAAAAAACGATGATGCACAGTTTAGTGCAACAGCAGTCTGTTATCAACACAATCACCCTCCGAATATGAATCTAAAGATGAGTGACGACAACCTGGGAATGTGTTGACAGCAGCATAATCTGAGGTGAGAGTGTCACCGTCAGATTGCACACGCTGGCCTTGTTGTACTGATGCTTAAGAGCCTGTGATGTGCAGCATTTAAAAAGCTGTGCAGCAGTTAAGTTAAAAAAGAAACAAAAACAAAATAAATTAAAACAGATACATGAATTGTATCTTGAAGCTGTAAAATTAGAAATATCTGAGCGAGTTCCAGGAGGTTTTGATGAACGTCACTGTGCAGGAGGTTCAACATCAACCCACACAGCACAAAACTGTCATGAGAGATTTACAGATTTCAGAGCAAAGTATTATTTCTTTAATTGTGGTTTTCTCTCTCTCTCTCTCTCTCTTGCTTCATCTTCCTTTTTTTCTTTATTTGTGGGACGGCTGCAGTTCTCCTAGGGTTTAGTCATACAATATGTGTATTGGTTCAGCACTAATTTTACTAAACATTGTGCTCCTGAGCAACAGGGACACTGAACTTGCTTTGCATGATCCACTGAGTGCACATTTATTAAAAAATAAAAAAAAAGTATCTATTTTCCAATCAGGCGCATGATTTGGCATGTGCACAAAAAGGGACTAAGCCAAAACGAAAGAAAGGAAAAATAAGAATGAAAATCGAGCAATCTACTTAGGCAACTGTGGCGCACAATTTTTTTCAACAAACGCCAAATCTTTTGTATCGCTCCCCACCCCATTCCCCTCTCCTGTGTTGCAGAGTTAAATAAGGTTTACAGAATGGAAAGACCCAAGTCAGCAAGTCCTCTTCAACACTGACACTAAACACACAACTCCATCCAGCAATGCTGCTATCAGGCTGAAGGCTATTTATCACAACTGAAACTGAAAGGCAACCTAAATGTAAATGTGACAATACGCAGACACTAAATACCAGCTGCCTCTACTTGGGTTATACAGCTGCGCGGTTTCATTCTGCATGCTACTATAGCATGAAGACAGACAGGGGGAGAGGGGGTTTTAAAAGTAGACGATGAACTGTGGATCTTGGCTTAAATTTTACAGTAAGCGCGGTTGTCCGTTATAGAAATTGGGACCGAGAGTTGGTGGTCTGAGATTTCAATTCATTGACGACAGTTAGAATTTGTTTTGGTTGTTAAAATGAAGAAATAGCTGCAATTACACCAAAATATATGGGTTAACATCCAATTTATAATTTATGAATAGAATAATAATAATTACAATATCATTTCAGCATATCAACTGTTATTATTATTATTATTATTATTATTATTTTTAATTTCCATTCAAATACATTTCCAATATGTCCTTTAATAGGAAATAATTAAATAAATAAAAAAATTACAATTCCCCCAGCACTCAGTCCAGGATTGCACCATACTGTCGCCATAGTCGCCTGCTCATAAACATATTTTGAGTGGTCTACTGTACAGATCCCTTTTTGGCAAAGATTCCCAGCATCATGTAACAGACACTGGCCCACCTGCCCACCCCAGATGGGGCTAAAATTAAAAAATCCAAAACACAGATTAGAAACAGGACAAACACTAGACACACACACAAACATCTCTCTCTCTTTTCTCTCTCTCTCTCTCTCTCTCTCTCTCTCTCTCAAACACACAGACAGACATGTCCTTGTGTGTCAGGGTTAATAGTGCTCCTGTAAGAGGAAGACGCACTACTGAGAGGATGAGAGTGTGCTCTCCTGGCATATAACAGCCCTTCAATAATAAATGGGCTTCACACGTTACCGGGCACAAACACACACACAGTACACAACGTTAGGAAAAGAAAAACACAACTTTGGGTGTGCTCTCTTTGCTCCTCTTGTAAGTGTGTAACTATGCAGTATGATTGTATGCACACGTGCATGTGGCAGCAAAATGCACATCATTCCTGGGCACTGTCTGAGTGTCCAGCATGCATGTCTTTAATCAGTTGACTGATCCGTAGCTTTAATGCGGCTGTTCCAATTACTGTAAAAGTCATCCTGCTCCATATAACCACAAATATTGACACTTTATTGCACAACACATTTATGACATTTTGAAGGTCACATTGTATATTAGGCACCACTGTTCACATAGGGGGGTGTGTGTGATGTGGGAAGAGAGTCTTGAATCGCCTGTTGACACTCAGCTGTAACTATCCTCCGAGTATTGATTTCCACTCCCCGTCTTCTCTTTTTTTATGCAAAGATTTGTTGTAGGAGACACAACATTAAAGTGATTGTCACAGGTGAGTCTTTGGCTTTTTTATGTACAAGCTGGTAAAGGCCAGCTGCTATTACTTCTTCACACAAGATTTGAAAAGATTGGAGTACCTCACACTCGTCTACTTGTCCTCTGGCTCTTCTTCTTTTGTTGGAACGTTCAGAGTTTTGGGTTGAAAAGGAGGGGGAAAAAGTGGCATAAATCTCGGGTTTGCCCCTGCATAACTGATATGTTTACTTAATTATTAGGTTATTAATCACTTTATCTATTAGTATGTATTTGTTTATTCATTCATTCATTTATAAGACTGAAATTAATCAGGTAATAAAAAGAGAGCAAAATGTTTTTAGGTCGTGTGAGTGTATGTATATAATCTAGATATATTCCATTTGACATTTTAAGTTAAGTTTCGACATCCTATTCCTATCACGCCTCTAAGTTTTTTTGCAAATGTCAAAGGTTCCTGCTGCGTTGCCATGTTTTATTTCAACGAGCCTCAATTTTCAGCATTGATCCCTACAAACGATCAGCGTTCACATCAAAAATACAATCACTAAAGAATAGCTTTTAATAAAATATTGAACCCACTTTTACTTTTGCCAAACTCTCCCATCCAGCTCAAGCATTCAAACAGTTTTTTCTGTATTGTCTTTGAGCCCATCGCCTGCCTCTACCCCAGGAAAAAACATGACAAACGCAGAACTGTGAATGTGCTAGTACAAGAGTATCACAGAAGGGAAAAAAAGAAAAATACATGTATAATTCAGTTGTATCTGATCTGAGACCAGCTCTTCTCCCCTCTGCCTTTACTGGTGTCACGGCAGTGTAATGGAACATGCCAGAACAAAGGCTCTGAGATCAGATTGGAGCAGAGTTGAGCAGGCCATCTGGGAGGCAGGCTGAGTATCAGTCACTCTGCCTGCTGTCTGCTGCACTCACACTCATGTACGCACACTTCCCCTCTGACTAACTGTGTGCTAGAGTGCAAATGCGTGTCTAAGTGTGTGTGTGTGTGTGTGAGTGTGTGAGTGTGTGTGTAAAAGACACCTCACTCCCTTCTGACTTCACGTCACCAGAATCTTGCAACAACCAATGCATCGCCATTGTGGGGATACACCACCTAGGCAGCCTCAACAACTGTGACAAATCTACAAATTGATATGGATCTTCATGTGTGCATGTGTGTCAGTCTTCTCGTGGGCACCCATGGGAGAGCGCACGCTGCCTGGCGACCACACCCAGTTCCCATTAATGGAGGAGAAGAAAAGAAAAAAGAAAAAAAAAAAGAGAAAGAAAATCATCATCAACAACAGCAAAATAACCAGCAAAGCAACTGTGTGTGCATTTATGGTGCCAGGGGTTCAGGTTGGTGGGGGCAACGGACGGAGGGGGGGGGGGGTAGTTGCCAGTTCGTTAATGGTGCTCTTTCAATCACACTTTGCACTCTAAACGCTCTGTGGTTTTGATTAGTATGATATCACTTTCAGGAAATAAAACTAGGGGGTAAAAAGCACATCAGTCATAAAAACACAAGATGTTTTGCTTTTTGCTCGGCCATTATTCTAATGTGTCACGTGACTCCTGTCGAAGCCCATCGCCTCTCCCTGTAGCCAAATAACTGATTGGGGAAAGGGGGATTGTGTGTGTGTGTGTGTGTGTGTTAGTTGGGGCTGGAGGGGTATGTCGGGGGGTGGCGGAAACAGTTTGAAAAGGGGAAAGATATTAAGAGAGATTGGGTGAGAGGGAGGGTGGTAGGGGAGAGAGAAAGAGTAAAACGTGATGACATCATTTGAAAGGCATTAGGCTTTTAAAAATGCGCCCGGGGGGACTTGATTTCCTTACACCAGAGCAACACAACACCATCCGGCCTGATGCTTGCTTGCGCTCCCTCTTTTCTCTCTCTCTCTCTCTCTCTCTCTCTCTCCCTCTCACACACACACACCTCCCAGCACCCCCTTCCCTTCATTCTTTTTTTGATTTGGACCGTTGCCATCTTTGTGAGCGTCTGGTTCATGCGAGTTAATCAATTTGAGGTTTAGTTACACTGCTGATGCTAGCATTCCAGCCACAGCTAGAACGTAATCTGAACTTGCAGAATTTATTAACCAAACACCAATTATCATTAAACACCACTGCATTATCCCCCTCCTTTTACTACCTGACAAGGACTACTAAATGAAATTTTAGATTAAAGTTATTTGGCCTGTGATTTATGGGCATCCAGAAAGTCCTAATGCTAGTCTCTCTTAATGTGCAGATGCTTTGTATTATTTATTTATTTTTATTTTTCATTTTATTTTCTCTATGGGAATACACCAGGGATTACAGAAGTCTCTGAGGTATTACAACAACCGGGTCTCCTCCAAAAAAGAATGAGGAGAAGGAGGAGGAGGGGTGCAAAAAAAAAGAGCATTTGTGCTCTGAATTTTTTTCTAACCTCAGACTTGTTTTAGTGCTGACCCTGCAGAGAAGCAGAAATTACACCAAAGACCAACTTTAATGTGGGAGCCAAGAAAAGTAAAAAAAAAAAAAAAAGCAAAAATGAAAAATAAAGATAAATGCAAGTTTTTGTTTACCCCTGCAATGTTTGTGAGATTAAAACAGCAGCAGAATGTGTTACATATAAGGCGGTGGGGTAAACAGGGGCACCAGATGTTCTTTGATGTTAATAATGGCATTTATTATTAATATTAATTAGACCGCATTCAGCAATACATTTGGGCCATTTCCAAGTCAATTAAGCAAAATGGCATTCGGGAGATGTTGAAACGACATTTTAAGGCAGGTGTTCAGCGGTCCCCTAATAAAACATTTTTTCAGCTCCTGAAAAACAACCCATTTTGAGGCAGATTTTATTTATTTTCTCTTTGTTTACTCTTCCACAGTATTTCTCTCTTCTCTTGTGAATGTTGCAGTTACGACTGTATCTCAAAAACAACATATTGAGGATCGGTTCTAGATTTAGAAATGCATTATCTAATTAAAATATACAGAATTTGGTAATTTTGATAATGCACACATGTTCACACCCAAGCGAATGCAGCAACAAAGACAGAGCAGTGGAGAACGGGGTTAATCCACATATGAAGCCATGATTAGGACCATTCTGATGAGCGTATAACGAAGAATTCTTTGAGCTTTACCAGCCATGCTTTTTCCAAAGCAGGATTGTTATGATCGAATGAAATAAATTCACCCTTTTCAATCAGTTGGGTCGAATCTGCACGGCTGAGGAAGCCAACACACCCAGGACGCAAGGTTTGGAGTTTTGTCATCACCAGCAGATACAGATTCTACCAAATCTAATTAGACAACAGAAGCCAGAGGCCTCACAGTGGGGGTGTTTTTTTCTGTCTTTTCTATATAATGAAAATAATACCTGGCTATAAGGATAAAAAAACCACACCAATTCTAAAGCTCTCTTCAGTCTAATCTAGACCTCTGAATAGGATCCTGCCACACCTCTCAGATTGTGTGTTTATGCCGGTGTGTGTGCGCTCAGCCCTGCTTTTGGCAGCAGGCCCTCTTTTTTTTTTTCAAAGCTGGTGGAGGCAGCAGCCTTACAATGGTACATTAACAATCTGTGCGTTCATTTATCAGTGTGTGCGATTTGGACTCTACGTTCATGGCGCACTGCACTTTTCATGGCTGAAAATTAATGAACAAGCCTCCCCTCGCAACAAACATGCACCTGTGCTGCAGAGATGCTAATCACAAACATTTATATTTATTAGTGAACACCCGCACGAAGACCGGAGTTGCAGAGGAGAAAAAAGAAGAGAGAGGATAGGGGGGAAAGCTGAGAGAGGAGAGATAGATCTTTTAATGTGGGTAATGAAAGGGTAGTGTTTAGGCTGTTTGGGATTATGTTGAAGTGGTTTATCGAGGCACTTTTTCTTCTTTTTAAAAAAAAATAAAACTCAGGTGCAGAGCTCAGTTATTCTGAATGCTTCCAAAAAAACCTTTAAGAAAATATGGAATTTCTCAACAAACCAAACCTGGAAGATCTTCAAGAGTTGTTTTTTTTTCTGTTAAGGATATTTTTTCCTTGCCCACTTTTTTCCCCCTCCATTCCTCTTTTGCCACTTCTCTTTCCACCCACCTCCCCCCACCACCACCACCACCCCCCAAACTGACAGAAGGTGGCTCTCTCCCTCAGTAAAGGCTATGCCTCTGCCCAGCTAGGAGAAGAGGAATGGTGCCATAAGTTTCTCCCTGGCACTGGCCCACCTTTGTTTCCCCCCCTACTCAAGTCTGTTTCAGGCTTCAAAGAGCATTGGGAAAAGACATACACACACATTCACAGTCACACATCCACGCACATAGAAACGTCTGAGGGAGCACTGATGTCTTACTAACTTTATCATTCTAGCAGGGTGATCATAGCCCCGTCGAGAGGCTGTGGATGATGCTTAAGGGTCTATGAGTGTGTGAGCCCTTGTGTGTATTTGTGTTGGGGGTGTCCACCACTGTTTGCATGTATGCATGAGAGAACAAAAAAGGCAGATGGGAACAGAAGTAGGTGTCTTTTAGGACATGAAGACAAAAGCAATTACTAATGTGTTTGTCTGTGTGTTGGTATATACACACACTTGCCAACGTTCGTGTGTGTTTGTGTGTGTAATGCTATAATAATCAGGGTGTATATTCATCATGTCCCCTCTCAGTCTGTGTTGGCAGGAAGTGGTGTGGTTACCATTAGTGAAGGATGACTAGGTTGCTGCCTCACCAGGATACGGCTGGATCTTATTGATAGAGAAATGCAATGCAAGGAAAGGAAAGGAGAGACAAGTATGGAGGACATGAAAAGTTGTAAAACATGAGGAAGATAGAGATTGTGAACAAAACCGGAGAATTAAAATTTGGAAGAAGAGGAAAATTAAAAAAATATCAAAGGATAGAAGCAAGAAAATGAGAGAAAAAACTGAATGATTTGACATTAAATAGGAAAATAAGAAATAAAATAAGGTAGAGAAGTTGGACAGATGTGTATAATAGGACATACAGGATAGTAACCATGATATGACAACTACCCTGTTGCACTGTCTCTTTAATGCTGAATAAAGCCGAACTCCTCCCTGAGCCACCTTTGATTTCCTATTCATTCCTGAGCATGCTAAATCAACAGCAAGCACAATAGGCCAATCATCAAACTCAAGCTACAGTACCACCACTTTTATCCCACCCTCAATCCATCTGGCACTGGTCAGAGTCTATACTGTACATGGCATCAATGCTCTGCACACCGCAGCCATTAGTGGTGATATTCTCCATCAATGAAAATGAATCAATTAAGCCTCATTAAGGATGCATATAAAGCTGGAGTAATTATCTGGTGAGGAATGTAGCCAGTGATCGATAACCTGGGAGCATAAATGCAAACTTAAAGACATATATTACCACAAAGGAAGAACACTTTTAACAAGATCTCTTAGGGAGAGGTCTATAACGGGTAAACCCACGTCATGCATACATACTGTGGGTGTGTTTGTGTGTAAGTCAGACAGGCTCTAGCCTGGTGCGCCAGTAAATCCTGAGACCAAGGACGTGTCCTGTTTTCCTCTTCTATGAGCTTGTCCAGTGTCTCAGAAAATGAAATAAAAAGATTTATACTGTAGCTGCAAACACCCTACACTAGTATGTATGGCCTAATCTTCACACTCACCAACTCAGTGTTTGAAGCATGCTCTTGGTAAGTGTGTGAGGGCACAAAGCTGCTCCACTCTGAGCTCTGATGCAAACTTTTTGTACCCCCTCCATGTATGTCTTCATATAGACTTTCCTGAGGGACTAAAGAATTAGCTTATAGTCAAATATAAACTGTGCTGTAGGCACATCAGCCAAGCATGCAGAGTGTAAAAAAAGAGATTTTGGGAAGTTTATATGTAGTGGAAAGCATCTGGCTACTCTTTGTGTGTTTATTTATTGTATAAATGTAGACTCCTGGGCTGCACAGTTAGCACTACCACCTCACAGCAAGAAGGTTCCTGGTTCAAACCGTGGCTGGGGTCTTAGTCTCTTCAGGATTTTGAGGTGTTTTTTTGATTGTTGCAATTGTTAACAAAAGTTGCAACAAGTTGCAATGTGTTGTAGTGTTATTTCCTTGAAAAGCTTCTGAAATTGATTTGAAATACGATTAATTATAATCCAACATTCTAAACACACTGGTAGAGTATTTTACCATTTGGCAGAGTGCTTTTGAAGCTGCAACTTATTGTTCAAACACAAAAGAATAGGGAAATGTACAGCATACAGTCTGATTCTTTCGCATTTACAGCAGACATGGAAATTACAGACGCATCATGGTGATTTGCCTCATCTATTTGTGTATTTCAGACATTCTCCGCATGTGTTTTGCTGTGGAAAAATCTATGTCAGCTGAAGACTTTTCTCTGTCTTCTACCACAATGTTCCTCGCTCCATGAAACATTTTACCTTCACTTTCATGGTCGACACAGGGGAAGCATTTTTAGGCTTTGGGGTCTTTATTGAGCTTGTTACATACTCTGCAAGAAGCAAGAGCTTTGCTCTTGTTTCGCAAGAACAAGAAAAAAGTTTGTTTTGGTCCGGTCAATTCATTATCCATGAGAGGCTTCGTCCGTGACCGTCAAGGTGTCTGTCTTTTTATGTGCAATGAACAATTGACCCAGTTATTTTATACTTAATGACAAGAGAGAGTGAGAGAGAGAGAGAGAGAGAGAGAGGGGTGGAGATGCAGCAATGTTCCTCAGTCCGGGATTGGAACCTCGGCCAGATGCTTTGATAAGCTGCAGCTAACTAAACATCTTCCTTAAACTTAAACACCTTAAACTTAAACACATTTTCTCTGACACAAGTCTGCACATTAAGAACCAGAATCTCACAAGTAAAGTCGATGGCGCATGTATATCAGGTAACGTGGAGAAGCTCTGTGATTTGCCCAATTTGCATTAAAGTTGTGGCGATGGGATAAAATTGCAACGACATGTCATGATGATTGGTTGATTTTGCTTATTGTCATGTTTTGTTCTGTTCTATTCAATATTGTCTATTTTTGGTGATAATTGCCTTTTGGAGCCTAGGGGTCTGGTCCCTAATGGTTCAACATTACAAATTCTTTGAGAGACTTCCTGTTCCTGTGTTGAGTTTGGATGTTCACTCTGGATCCTTTCTTCCACAGTTAAATCGGAATTCACCCTAGTGTTGGCCCTGTGATGGAGTGGTGACCTGTTGTACCCATCTGGAATATTCCCCATGACCCTGAATGGAAATTAAACAGGTCTAGAAAAGGGATGGATGTCAAAGTTTTCGTATTTTCAATCAAATGCTTTCATAGAATATATTATACCCATGGCTTTCTTGTCATCTTAAAACAATGATCAAGCCTGAGGGTGTAGACTGGGATTTGGCCGACATATTTGTGTGGACAGAAGACAACAGCCACCAAAGACAACTATACTCTCTGAGAATATGTGAGACAAAGTAAGCCTCAGTTTTTAGCAAACACAGGGGGGAAGGTTTGAATGCTAGAGGTCCTCACTCACCAGCTACCCACATGCAAAACACACACACATTTGCATGCACAAAGTAACATGCACACACACACAATCCCATGCATAACGCCTATTAAAGAGCACGCTCTGTCCCAGTCGCATAATTTTAATTTGTTATGAAGGTCATTGACAGCAAGTAATAATCACCATTGGGGATCTAACAATTTGCCATTTCGGAACATTTGAGGCACTGATGATTCAACTATTAATAGACCGAAGCCGCCCAACCCACCCTCACCCTCCTGCCCACATCCCTTGTCCCTCTTAAATGACTTAAATCTAGTTATTTTTCAACACTTAAACCATACACATATGCAGCCTGAAAAAGGCCTTATGACTTTGTCTGATATAACTGTTGTTATCTTTGGAGGGATTTATCACATTTGTAAGCAATTTAATAGGGAGCCTGAAAGAAATCTGTACAGAGGTTAGAAACTTACACTGAAAAGAATTAAAACAGACAATTCTTTAATTCCCCTTCTTGCATCTTCCTTTATGCTTTTACAGAGATGTTGTATGCTGCCTGTTCTGAGCTGATGAATTGTTAAGCATTTCCCTCCCTTTTACAAACAAAAATGCAGGGAGACACAATGACAAGTTTTATTATAGACCAACTCATTTATTCTCTGCACTAGCATCACCCAAGCCATTCAGACATATGTGTCTGGCATTTGTCGGCAAACAAATAAGTCCAAGCTTAAGCTATTTTTATCAAGTGAGAGAGCGTTTGTTCTTGTTAAGTGATCATCAGTGTTTGGGGCGAATAGAATGGGAGCTGGAATCCTTTATCTTTCAGTGGCTCAACAACTCAAGACTAATTACAAATTAATCTGGATTGGGATATCTGCAATGAGAGGGCCCCAATAAGAACTTGTGGTGAGCTAGAGGAACTAGTTGTTATATATTTATAGGGGAGCTCAACACATGAAGTAGCAGAGACAGGCCAGAGATGGAAGCGGCCAAAACCCAAAAGACAGAGTAGCACATAATTGCCTGCTTTTCTATATCCAAGCAGTCATATCAAGGCTGAGGATTGTGGATATTAATAATTGATCATTAGCTTGATAGTGCTGGGCATGCTAAAGTTTTTAGTGGTGAAAGTTTGGTGTGGCAGTTTTAGGTTTCTCCTCTGGGTGTCGGGCACTTTTGCTGTACTTGTGGAGAAGGTCAAGTGGTCTTTTGTTATCAACTGGCTCTAAAAAAAGGACTTATGTCTGAAATATTTTTACATTTATTTAACAACATGGGGTTTTCAATTTTATCTTTGTCTTTTGTATTTAAAGGAATATGGGAAATGGAAATCCACATGAAGAATCAGATGCAGGACAAGCAGTTTTAGCATAATGTGTGTCAATGCAGCAAATCTATATCATGAGCAAGCCTGCAATTTCTACTGTATACTGGATGGAATCTGTGTTACCCCTTTTTCTCTGGCAATCAAAAGCATGACTATACCATGAGAAGTGATTTCACAAAATAACCCCTGAAATAGACTGAAAATCTAACTTGAGATTATGGTGGATGGTAGTTGACTTCCTGCTGAGGAAATGGGCTTTGATTTGCTGCCTGGTAGCTAGGGTATGTCGCTCTCAATTACCCACTCTGTCTCTACAGCTAGTATACTCTGTACTCCCCCCAGCCCTATGGTAGCGGACCTCTGGGCACCTTGACTGTCATTTAACTACTTGTGGCATGAGGCAGCTGAGGAAATTGGTCATTAAATCCAACAAGCTAGGGCCAACCCACTCCCCCTCCCCAAATGCCCCAGATCGGTTTTCAATCAGATAGCCCTCTTTTACAAGAGTGATGGAAAGAAGCCTAGCATCGCGGCCTTAAGCTGACATCAGTGTCATTGCAACTCAACACTGTTAATAGTTGGAGTTAACAAGGAAAAGGGAACTCATTCAGTTTGTATTTATGTATATATTGTCACTGCAAAGGTATCCCGGCAGCAAGTGGAATTTGTACACTGGCTATATCTGTGTGACTTGACTTTAATGACAGTAAAGATAATCATAATTTACTTTGCATTTTTCAAAACTGAGTAGCAAATGACAGATTATCAGTGATACATGAGAGTGAGTGTATGGGAGTGTAAATTGTTGCATTTTTAAGCATTTTAAAGCTTGTGTGGTTGATTTAGTAAAGCTAGGCGTACTATGGACACTTTAAATGAGATATATCTGTATAAATCCAAGTTGGGATAACTTTAGTAATGATATTGGTCTTATGATTAGTGAGTATACTGATTTAAATGCTACAAAGGTGCAGGATGCATTGTAACCAAGGTCAGGAAGAATATGGGAGGGCGGGGTAATTGTGTTCCTAATGGTCTGAGCCTTATTAGAGAAAAGAGATAAAAATGCCTTTATCAACAGAAGGCTTAATGTAAAGTGGGGGAGGGGTTTTTATGTGGGTAATGATATTGAAGAGGCATCTGCAGTCATTTGCATGTTTTGCAGCAGGATCAGATAAATACTTGGTTTATATATTTTTACCTAATGTCCTTGAAGTGTGAGGTAAAACTGTAGCTAATTAATAACTTGTACAGAAATACAAAGAATTTGAAGCAAAAACCCCAAATCAGATCTAAAGAGCACTTACAAGCATGTGGTTATAGCTCCGCAAAAATCCCTGTTCATTTATCAGACTGGTGGACAGCAAACCACAAGTTGATTCATATCACAATTAGATTGCAACAACAACAAAAAGGTTTGTGTTGGATGGTCAGTCATCGGACAGGCTACTTGTGGGAAATTATGCTTTCCAGGTTGCAACAATTCTGTTTGGATGGATGTTAGATTTTATAGAGTTTTACAAACCAAGACTGATTCTGAAATGTTGAGATATTTCATTTTCTTTGAATATAAATTAAATTTCTACTCAAGTCTAATAGATTTTCACAGCATAATGTTGTTAGTACCAGTATGGGTAGTAGGAACAAGTTCCAGGTCAAAAGGGAGGCATTTAAAACAACCAAATATTGGCCTTTGAAAAACACAGTACTTAGGGGGTGCACAGTCTGCAGAGTGACTGCATCTTTCAGCCCATTTTCATGGCCACTAAAATCCTAGAACTGGGAGAGATCAGATAATTCTACTTCAATTCTACATGAAGTTCTGAAATGCAATATTGGAAAACCATGGACAACATTTCCAGTCCATTATCATATTTCTTTTGGAATGTGTATGTATATTGTCATAAAACTTCCTGTTATTTCAAAAACAGCAGGTCTGTGAACATGGCGGTGCCCCACAGTCTTAGCGTTAGCTGCTAAAGTGAGAGCTAATAAGTCAGCAACATACGAATGCTGAACATCGTTTATACTTCGACATTCCGCTGCTGCATGCCATCGTGTTTTTCTTTTGGGCTCTGCTCATGTTGTGACTATGTTGCTTCCATCTTTTTAAGGTAAGACATTGAAAAGATGGAAGTGATGCAGTTTTTTGTATATGTGTAGATCTTAAAAAAATAAATCAGATATACAGATCTATGTGCACAAAGACAGCAGAGTATTGAGGAGAAACCTACGTGTGTTAATATAATTTTTCATTATCGGAGAACTGCCGTAATCTGATAAAGGATATCAGATTAACCTGTCTTTGGTCCCCAAAGGATGAACCCCTATTGACTTTAGTAAACCCTGTACTTTTTATCCAGTCTAATTCATGACTATTCTATCAGGTAAAAACATCTACTTTCACCGGAGTATGGACTCAAGAATTCTGGGATTTTTCCCTGAACACCGTGCAGGTGGACGAAGTGAAACAATCAATGCAAAGTAGTGCAAGAAATACCAAAGAATAAGCTCCCCAAAGTCCAAGGTTACAGCATGAAATACATTACTAAGGAGAGTCCCAGAAGTGAGAGGGTTTTAAATATTCCTGGGCTCTTTCAGTCCTATAGCGATGTATAGTATAAGTTATATGACATATTCATGTACTTTATGATATAATGGCAAGGTTTCATCGAAATCAAATATTCCAAATTAGTGCTGTCAGTCGATTAAAATGTTTAATCGCGATTAATTGCATGAGTGTCCTGATATAACTCGTGATAAATCGCATATTAATTGCATAATTTTTTTTAATCTTTTATTATTTTTATTTGATCTATTTTATTTTACTCTATATCTAACAGGGTATATATCTTTACATAATACTTATTAAAGCTGTTTGGAAGGCCACATAGACTCTAAACAGATCATTTGTCCCTATTTGTTTATTTCTTAATATTGTAGTTGTCCTTGTGTGAGGTAGACTGCTAGAGTTCAGAGCTACCTTGAATGCAGCAAAATAGCACTTGCGAGCTCTCTGTCTCCATAAGTCTAATGGTGCATTCAGACCAAACGCGATGTCTGCGTCAAAAAAGCTCTTGACGCTCAAAGTTTGCACGCTTGACATCTTGCATCAAAAAAGTTCTTGATGCCTGAGACGTGAGTCTGTAGGGCGTTTTCCTTTGCAGAAAATGCATCTATACGTCATGACGCTGAGTCGCTCTGATTGGTTGATGCCCTGTGTCGAGCGGCAAAAGTTCAGATTCTCCAACTCCGGCGTCCGCCGCCTTGTGTCATGCGTATCGGGCGCTCAAAATCTCAAAACGCGCCGCGCCTGATGTTCAAAACACGCCGCTGGAAGACTCGCCGCCCCTTGACGTGCGTCGGCCATAGACTTTGCATGTAAACCTGACGCTCGCGACATCACGTTTGGTCTGAACGCACCATAAGTTTATTTTCTATTTCTAGACCCATGGCCGGTTTGAGTCGCCTTCGCCTGTACTATTTGGAAAATCTAGTTGATGAAATACCTCAGTCTTCTCCAGAAAACCATCTTGCAGAACTATAAAGCTAAACTGTCCGTGTAAAAGATCCATTTAGCCACAACCTGCTTCTGCATCACTTTCTGATACTACCCTGACGGTTTGTGCGTTAATCGCACATTAAATAAAGTTAAAGGGAAGTTGCTTTAACGTGTTAATAACGCGTAAACTTTGACAGCCCTAATATATATATATGTGTGTGTGTGTGTGTGTTTGGAGATATGTGTGTTTGGAAGCATTGGAAGTCATAGGAAAAGAAAAGTTTAGTTGTCTGAGAGAATATGATAAGCTATGATTAGATCATAAATGAAATGCAGTAAAACTATAAATTTAACTAGTCAAAGAGGTTTCACATACACACACACACAAATACACACATGCACACTTACAAAAGGTTTGAATTGAGGTAAAAAAAAAAAGAAAAAGAAAATTGCCTTTACAAGAAAAGCTAATTACACAGGCCCTGATTACTCCTATTTTGACATGAGGTCTTTTCTTGGATCTCTATGACTTCCCAAGACTGACTGATCTCATCTACAAAGGAAAAGGGCAGACATTTTGCAGGAAGGTAAATACTTCAAATGTTAGCATGGGGAGTGTCTTCGATTTGTCCTTTAGGAAGATGTTAACTTGTGATACACCATGCCCTACCTTCTTCCCTCCCCTCCTCCCTTCTCATTCATCTGCCTCACAACTCTTTGCTCTTTTCACTGCTTCATCTGTCACTACAAAATGCAGGGCCAGCAATATGAAAAAAAAAGAAAAAGAAATACTGCACACACTTGTTGCCCGGACTTTATCTCTACATTATTCTCACCGCTCCTTCCGTTCATTTCAGAGAATAAGATAAATGAACGACGTACATTTTGTACACCTGTCCTCCCCTCCCCACCTTCCTCTTCCCCTAACGATAAGGGATTTCATTAACGTGAGAATGCTTGGGCTGAAAGAAACATAATTGCTTCAGTGTTGTTGTCCTCTCTGTTGCCGACGCCCTAATTTCCTCCTCGCCTTACTCTTGACTGTTAAGTGATCATTATATCAACAGAGGGGATGGGCCAAGGGTAAAATATTGACAAACTGCGGTCATGCTCATGCTAAACATTGAGCAGAGGTGTGTGTTTGTGTGTGGTAGCAGGTGATGAAATATCTAAAAGAAAAAAAAAAGAGTAAAGGGTAAGACAATGGGGGGAGAAGTGAGAAATGAGGAAGGAAGGAAGGTGTTAACAGAGTGACAGCAAGGACGTCAAGTGAATGATATGATCAATCGAGAAAGATCACAGATCCTGGTAATAATTTAAAAACCGGGCCCAATCTGTCACCCAACACCTCCTCCCTGTCCCTGATAGATAACTGTATGTAAAAGATACATAATTTTTGACTTGCCATTTACACAGCATTGCACCTGAAAGCCAAGCAGCATAATAGACAGTTTAAAATGTCAGGGAAGTAAGAGTAAGAGTAAGTAAGAGAGACAGGTCAACCGCTGAATCTTAATTAGAACAGCTCCATCTAATGGCAGCAGCTTTGTGGACCGGCTGATGATGACAAGAGTGTCTAGCAGACACATGCGCATACACACCCAAAGGCTTAAACACGCACTGTAAATACGAACAGGTCTGCTGACATATTGTCACTTCAACAGAGAAATGTGCATATGCACACACATGCACACGCAAATATATTTGCTTGGTTGCAAAGGAACATTTTACCTCTCTGCATCTATTTAAATAATTTAAATTGCATGAGAAGAAAAAGAGAGGTTTGAAATGCATGGAAGTTCACCAGTAGAAGTGTGTGCACACTCACCCTGCAAATAACAATTTTAACATCAGTGCAATTAGCAAAAGATCCTCCTATTCAAAGTTAATTTTATTCCTACAGCTGACCAGTCAATGACCAAATCTGTCTAGTTATGGCAAAGCATCACAAGAATGTTTAGTGGTAGTCTGGAAATGCATGTATAGGATTTACCTATCTATCCCTGAGCAGACCTGGCTGTTGAGCCTGAGCCAACGCCACATGATTGTGTTAATTAATCTGCCATTGTGAGCATGGGGAACAGCTGCACGGGCTCTCGTCGCTGCGTTGTCAAAGCAAAACAATGCAATGTTAAGCTTCCCCCACTGAATCTTCCATTACAAAGGAGTCCCAACAACGGGGCTGAATTCATAAATCCACAGATCAATTTTTACCAGCACTAATGTCTGACCTTTAAAGCGAAAAAAAAAAAGGGATTTTATTTTTTTTCAACATGCTTCATTTGGGCTTGAAATACGGTCAGATATGTGATACCCAGGATTTGGGCCAAATTTTTCCTCCCTATCCCTCCCTGGGAAAAAAAACCTGGAAAACAAACAGACTGAGATGCAGTGGGAGAAAAGGATGGGGTAAGGAGGGAGGAAGAGATGGATGGACAGAGGTAGAAAATGAGCAGCAGAGAAGGGAGAGGGAAGAAAGAAAGGCAGGGATCAGTACAACAGAGACAAACAGATGAGAGCTAGGAGTCACCAGCTGGGCACTGGTATTTTAAAACAAAACATCTAACACTATTAGCAGGGATCCATCGATCAGTGTTATGTGGTGTTAATTTAGACTAGGGGAGAGAGGGGGGAGGAGAAGAGACACCCAGGAACACAGAGAAGAATTAAGCTTTACACGATCGTCACAGGTTGATTCACTAGATAATAAATGAAAAACGCTTAAAATAAAAAAGTTCAGAGAATTTGTTATCATAGCTTTTAACTGTGCTGAATAATTTTCAAAAAAATAGCAGACTGAGTATTTACAGCACCGAGAAAATCCTCACACAAGTGCATGACTATAAGAAAAAAAACTGCCATTCATTTAGAAGCAACATTGACCAAGGGAATACATAAATAAAATTAGGTATACTGTGCTGCCACCAGAAATTATGTCTGCAATAACAGACTTCACAAATAAATGGTTTAGCACCTCTAATCGAGTTCACGAAATGTTTCACTAGACAACCATTTCACTGCATTCATTACAGCTTCACAGAATTACAATTTTATTGCTCACAGAAATCACGAAATTCGTCTTTAATGTGGCAACTAGACTCATCTTTGTGTTACAAACTATGAGATGCCTGGAAGAGATGGAAGATGCCCCTATCACACACTCTCTATGGTGAATGGCATGGCCTTGGTGCATACTTGGCACTTCCAGAGAGATGGTGATGCTCCCCGAAAAAATCATCAAGATGCCTGGCTCTCACCCCATTCTGTAGCCGAGCCCTTCTGTCTAGCGGAAAGCCCTCCAGCAGCCCACTGAGCACGCAAGATATTAGGAGAGGAGTGGTACATGCATGGAAATGTATCGGTGTACCTGACGGATCCTATCAATTGTCTGTGACTGTATGAAGCAGGATGTGAAAGAGACTTTTGTATTTTAGGTTTTGGATAAAGAAAAAAAAAAAGCAAAATCAGTAAATGTAAGGAATCTAAATGGCACATGAAGAAGGCAAGGCATTCCCTTCTCCCCGTGACACTGTCTCTCAATCTGCACTGTGTTTTAGTCTGCCAAACACCAAGTCAAATAGTGACACTGAATATAGCAGTGAATTCCAAATCTGTTGTTTAGTTGCCATATTTTTGATAGACTGCACAAATGTTCTGTTTTTTTCTTCCTTTTTTTTCTTGAACAAGTTTTCATTTCAGTTCTTGGACAAGCAGCGCATAAAACCACTCCGAATGACTTCTGATGATGCCGTGAAACATGTCAGCGCACATACACGCACACACGGAACACAATCTTGAAAGCTTACAGATGGGGAAGGGTGACATGGTGCTAACTCACATCAGAAAAGTGATGCTCGCTGCAGCATCTCACCTGTCCAACACGCTGGATTTCAGAAAGCCATCAGATGTTGCATTTACCGCAACACTGAACAGTGGAGAGCATCCGATTAGAAGATGTACGCAGCCTGAGGTTTGGTGCACTTACACTTGACAACTCAACAGGACATTTAGTTGAGCTGGAATGGGAATTGGTGACACCAGAAAAGAAGGCTGATATCTTGTCATTATGTTCTCCCTCATGGCATTGTTAGTATTTACAGCTAAAATGTTACAGAGTGTGTATCGAATTGGAAGAAGCACTTTTTTTTTCCTTCTGTGGTACTGTGCTGTCGGCTCCCTGATTGTTGGGAGTATAAAAATAATCGTCATGGAAATAGATCTCATTGACAACGTGCCATGTTCACACTGTGAGCAGCTTGTGCCTTGTGAACATAATCCAGAAACGTCCTCCAAAAACTTTCCTCCACAAACTTTCAATCCCTCATCCTCTTTTTGCCCTTCTCTTCAAAAGATGAAAAAAGGCAATGCCAGGGAAGAGAAAAGCCAAAATCCTCTCTTGTTGAGTACCAGCAGAACAGGTAGGAAGGGGAAGTATAGGCTGGGCTCAAGGATCAAGAAGGAAGGAAGGTGAGTGAACAGGGAGAGAAAAAACACAGAAAGCATGAGCAAATAAGATTGTGATATTGAGAAGGAAGATTGACCAAAACGGCTTTCCTATCCTGGTCCTGAAAATCCACTCCTCATCTCTGTGTCTAATATGGAATTCTGGCTCTGGGAGTACTGCACCAGCACAATCAGACCCTACCTGAGAGACCTGCCAGGAGAGGTGGCATTTGGTCGATCCGTCCTCCCATGAGGGTGGTTTGTGGCTTAGCCCCGACTTAGCTCCATGTCTTAAGACAGAGGATAGGAGGAATGAAAAAGACCACTGGGAAAAATGTGAGTCTGTGAAAGCCCAGGATAAACCTGTGTTCTCAGGAGGGAAGACACAAGCTCCTGGCAGCTGGATTCAGGCCCTGGGGTTAAATGTGGCTACACAGAAGCCTCCAGAGAGCTGTGGCTTGAGAGCCTTTGTGTCTTCGGTTAGTACTTTTTTCCCCCTTAACTTGTTAACCTAGTTTGAAGAAAGAAGTATCCCTTGTGATGTTTTCAACACATCCAAAGTCTATCCAAATGTCCTTGAAAAGAGTGCAAACTCTTGTAAAACATCTGATTTAGGCAGATCTGGATATCTAGTAACCAGACCTCTGTATAATGGGAGTTTGGGAATGCTCACTTTAAGAAGTGTTTTACACTTTACACGCAAATGCTAAGAAACACATTCACTGGCTCAAACAACTTTATCATCAGCGTAGACATATGCTCGCTGTGTGGGACATTGGGCACCGTTAACTTTAGGGCAGATCCAAAAATATACAACGAAGATGGTGGCGATGACAAGACTTGGGTTTATTAGTGGAGCTGTAAATGAAAGTGAGGAAAGCATCTCATCAAGCACATGTTCAACACTCGGTCCATAAGGGAGCTTTACCTGAGGCTGTCGCATTTAGAAGGTGTTACTCTAATAAGACAACAGTTGCTTTTATTTACAACAAGTACTGGATGACAGGAAAAGTACTTTAACACATTTTCTGTTATGCCCTTGGTGAAACAAACACCTTTGTTATTTTGTAAACAAAACGTCTAACAAACAGCCTCTTTTGTGAGCTAAAGACACATTCAAACATATGCTCTTGACGAAAAAGAAAAAAAAAAACACACACATACACACCCACAATAGGTGTAAACCGTCTAAATTGCAATTGCACTGCATCTTGGAAAACAAACACTTTGCTTTGTTACCAAGACAACTGAGATAATGTGATTCCTGCTGCATTGTCAGGACTGCTACTTGCTACATTATGTGTGACAAGCTTAAGAGTAGATCTAGGGGCATGAATGCGCAGATTCAGGCTGCAGCCTATTGCGGCTTGAAGATAGTCCGGCAAACCATATTTGCATGGGTAACCTTGCCAACGATTTAAGCTCAGAGGGCTAACATTGTTTCCACACTTGCAAAACCCTGGTCTGAAGTCAGCACTGACGTATAACACCCTCTAATGCGTGCTGTGATTCGATAGTTTGTCTTACTGTTACTTCTCATGCTAATTCTGAGCCCAGTGAACTAATGTAGCTCCATTCTGTTGCAGGATTTAAATATGTGTTTAATATATTTATCTGGACAAATAGCAAATTCACAATAGAGCCTATAGCCCATATCCTCATCTTTCTTCTTTGTCTTTTTGCTTTCCATGGCGACAAAATGAATTCAGCTCTGAACCTAATTAATCCACAAAGGTTTCATGTCTTAATCCCCAAAGTCAAGGGGGTTATTGTCCTCACAAATGAGGTCAGTGTTCCTCCCAGTGGAAATAAGCGAAAGAAGGAGCAAAAGGGAGGGTCTATGGATGCTTACAGTGTGGCTTTCTACTTCTCTTGCTCTCCTGTTGAACACTGTTCTGATACAGTGACAGGAGGGCCTGCAAACAGTGTCAGGGCTTGCCTGCACTCTGAGCAGGGTTGGCTACATGCACATAGATATCATGATGTGAAAAGGAGGGTTAATATGTCATAAAAGATAGAAACATGACTGGACCAGTTAAATCAACAGCAGTGCATGACAGCAGTGAGAGAGGGAAAATGAAACGCCTGCCAATCTTCGGCACGCGGACCTTTTGAACCAGGTGGATAAGAAGGCTGGTTCTGATGGTAATTGTCACCAAGGCAAGTCACTGTCAAACTCCGAGGCGAAGAAGCATCATCCAAGTGTGACAGGACGATAGCCATGATACAGCCTTCCGTCTGGTGAGATGACAAGGGGGGATGTGACACACATGGCCACACCATGCTGCCTGTGGCACAGTCACCACCAGCGGCCCACACAGGGTCTCTGTGGGGTACAAACCCTGGGAATAGCACTGAACCAGCCAAATGCTCGCCCAGCATCAACACACTGTAGGCGCGTAACGAGTCCTGTCTCCAAGGAACAAATGCGAAAGAGTGGATGATTGACCACGATAGTCTACATCCATTCTCATTTAGACCATCCTGACGAGAGCCTTCCAGAGATCATCCAATCAAGGCTTGGCTCAAGATCGGGGGGGTGGGTGGGGGGAAGTTCCTGGCCAATGATAACTTGGTTAAAAGGAAGGTTAGCCAATAGCAGACATGTTGAAGGAAGGGTCAGCCAAGAGGGCTAGCTAAAAGAATAAAATCCAAGATGACACAATCAACAGCTTGTTGAAATCTGTTGCAGTCAAAAGTCCAGCCACTGGACAGTATACAGCAGGCATGGTGGATGAGTGGAAATCTGCCGCCTAAAGAGAATGAGTGGAGCAAAAACGTTCAAATGCTCTGCATTATCTTAAACAGTGGTGTGACAGTGTGTCATCATCTGCAGCTGTTATATAGATAATTACTTTTACTCGCTCTCTATGGAATATACCGCGTCCTGTCTGGATTTAAGTGAGTTAGGCAAAGCCTTATTTCTGGCAAATTGCTTGTTTAGTAAGGCTGATGATGTGGCGACACACACTGAATGTATCAGCAGAAAAACCTGCACTGTTTTTGATCACTGATAATTACTGTATGTGCACTCCAAGAAGAGTAAACACAGTGAGACGTTGAAAAACTGGGGAGAAATTGAAAACTGGGAAGGCCTCGCTGCTTATTTCCAACTTGTGTGTGACTGGTGGAATAAAAAGTAGTTACGATTGTCATCTCACTATGACTGAGTTTGAAATATGAGTTTAAACTGACAAAGGGAATTAAAATCTGTGAATGTCAAATTTTTTGATGTCTAATTTGAAAATCAGCTATTAGAGTTGGGTGTTTGTTGATTTTTATCAACTCAAGAGTTATTACATTTCACAAATGTGACAATTAAAAATCCCTCAATCATTCCCATGAGCTTTCTTTTAGCCATACCAACTTGAAAATTGATATTAAGTGACAAGAGATGATGAAACACAACCGAGAAGTCAAAATATAGATGACAAATATTGGATCAAGCAGGGAAATTATTCCCTTCTCTGCTCAAAAGTCTTTTCTTTTAGTTAAAGCGAAATAGACGACTGTGTTTAAGTGCAAATGACATATATGAGGGTCAAAAACAGGTTTAAGGAGCTCAGTCCGGGAAACAAACAAATAGAAAAAAAGACACAATCCAAGAAGGCAAAGAAGTTATTGAGCAGGTTTTCTTTTTCCTTTTTTCTTTCCCACTTTTCTTCTCCCCCACGTTCTCTACTCCGCTCCCTGCATGCTTCCCCTTCATCTCAGAGGATATATAGAGGAGAAAAAGATTTAAAAGGACTGGAAAAAAGCTCAATTGTTTATTGATTTTATAATAGGCTTAGTGCAAGAGAAATAAAGTGGGGGCTGGTGGGGCAGCGTGGTCAACCAGAGGCGATGGCGTGACAAACACGCGGCTTACGCACAGGTAACACAAGCTTGAGTCCAAATGCCAGGATATTGGCTTGAGCCCTTTTCTGTTTTTCCAAATACCCGTTCATGGCATTGTTATCCGTATTTTAAACCAGTGTAGACTTAATCGCTTCTCTCACAAACAGGGCACGGCCTTATGGGCTGGAGCTTTTTTGTTGTTGTTGTTGTTTTGTACGGGCAAGTGTATCTATATGACTTTACAGGATGACATAATGAAAATCAAATAGGAATTGAGTGAGTCAGTGTTGAAGAAATACTGTCATTTGAAAGGTGGGGTGGGGGGTGCTTGGGATTATTAAGTCAAAAGACTGAAAACTAACACATGTAGCAAAAAGCTCAAAAGTGTTTGTGTTATGTAAAGCAGAGTGTGTATGTGTCTGCCTGAGAACGCACGGGTGAGTGTAGGGTCTGATATATGGATGATAACATTAATTAGCTCATTTTGTTTGGGGCACAACACTCATTAAAAACCCAGTGGGGCCATTAAAGTTACCATCCCTCCAAACCATTGCTGCCACCATATCCATCTAGGCTGATATCTCACCCAGCTCTCCCTGCTTTTAATGGCCTCTGCTTCAGGTTGTTGGGTTGAGCAAAGATTTGTGAGGCTTGGATCATCCCCTCTTCTTCCCCCATTCCCCCCCCCCCCCCCACTTGCCTCCAATCCAAATCTCCAGATTTCTCTTTAAATTTCCTCTGCTTTTCTTTCTCATGCATCTCTCTTCCTCCAAATCACTCACTTTTCAGTCATTGTCGGTATATAGCTCCTTTCCCACACATGCAAATTTCCACATCCACTACCTCTGGTCTGTAGCATTAGCTGTCTATTGGAGAAAATCCGGGGAGGGATTCAGAGTTTTTATTCCCAAAAAGGGGGGCCTTAGTTGTTACCAAGCTTTACACACCAATGTAATTGTAATACCATCAAACCTCCTCGTGATTCAGTGCGGCTTGCGGTGCCATAAGGCACATGTTACTGCGCAGCTAGAGAGACTAGAGGCGGAGGCCTGCTAGGATTAAATGAGCAGGTGTAGCATCCCGCTAACAGATACAGCACAAGCCCATTCTCTCTGGGGCAAGAGATGCTAAAGCTAACAAATTCTGCTCAACTAAACGGAGGGTTCAAGTAAATCCACCGCACATATTATTTTCAAAATTTTCAGCTGGGGTAAAAAAAAAACTGATAGATGTCAACCATATTTGTGCAATTTGGACAGTTTTTAAGTGATTAGATAAACTGAAATTTCTACTGGAAATTACTTTTCATAATTGACTTTTAAATAAACTTTTTCAACTTTTTATGTTGAGATTTTTTTTTTTTATGTTTTATTTTCCTGTTGTTGTATTTTTTTGTTTTATGTTTACTAAAACAGGCAGAACCACTTTTAACCAAACAGGACAAGGTAATAGAATAAAATAAAATTCAGTATATTAATCCACTATAAAAAAATAACCACCTCAAAACTATTCTTTACTGCTGGAGTAATGGTTGCTTATTCATTTGTTTTGTTTCTTTTTTTTGTTTTGTTTAAATGTTCTAATTTTTTGGGGGGGGGGGGGGGGGGGGGGGGGGGGGGGGGGGGG
>JBBBVU010000001.1:35930751-35953301 GCA_037177055.1 Atherinosoma microstoma
TTGTGTGTGTTTGTGTTGGCTTGTGTGTGTGTGTGTGTGTGTGCGTGCGTGCGTGCGTGTATGTGTGTGTGCGCGTGCATGCATGTGTGTGTGTGTGTGTGTTTACAGACAGGATGGGCGCTGCCTCAACATATAACATCATTTTACAGCTTTTCTGCTGTTGGGAGTTTGGGACTTTCTCCTTCTTTTTTCAACTAAAACAAAAGTCTATGGCTAATTAGCGGCACTCATTACAGGAAGAGAGTCAGGTAATTATTTTACATCATGCTGCCGATAATTGAATGATTCTTCAATGTCTGAATGCCTGTTTGAAAGTATCCCCCTCTTTTTCTGTTTCTTTGAGGAAGATAAGAGAGGAACTGGATACAGGTACTGCTGCCATATGCTCTTGAATGAAAAAGCTTTTCTGTCAAAGCAAATGGGATTTTTAAATATTGAAACTGCTGCATGTCTTTTTAATATGACCGTGTTAAATCTCTCTTTATTCCATCACTTTGATAAACTCCCCCCTTTCTATCTTTCTTCGCTCTCATTTTCTGTCTTCTGTTGTGCTAATCTGAAGTTTGAAGGGACTTCGGCTCTCTGAGAAGAAGTTTGACTTACTCTGCAACCATGCAGGCTTTTTTTTTTCTTAAAGCAGCACGTTTCCTGTTTAAGAAAGCAAACAAATCTTATCAAAGCCATCAGGAAGCGGAGACTTGAGTGGAAATGCTTGTGATTCTCTGCATATGTTACAATATCTCTTAGTGGCCTTATAAGTGCTATTGTTCTCACGCACTTTTCATGTGACTGGGGAATAGGAGGAGAGAAAAATTGTAACACACTTTCTGCTTTCTCTCCTTTCACTTCAAAGCAAGATATGTACAGTGATCTAATGTAGCACTTAATATAAAAGGAAAGAGAGTGAGATCGAGAGAGAGAATTTCTACTTTAAGGCCAGGGTGTATTTATTACACACTAATTGTAGCAGAGGAAGTGCTTTGGAGGCGTGTGCTCTTGGGAGAGGGTGGAGGGCCTCGGGGACATAAGAGAGCATGTTTATCTATCAGACTTTATCAGAAAACAAAGTGGTGACTGCTCTTAAGATTAGAGATGGGGTTCAGGGGAGTGGAAAGGGATGAAAAGGTTTGCAGAAGAAATAAAAGAAATAGACTGATGAAGAGAAATAGAGTAAAGGAGGAAGAGACATGCCAGGAAAGCACCGTTTGCGTTGATGCCAGTGACTCAGTCAAAGGCAGCCGTAATTAAAGCAGGAAGTTGGGTGAAGCCTCAGAGAAACATTTCTTCTTTCTTCTTTTTCTGTTAACTGGACTACAGAACGAGCAATTATACATACACACAGACAAAAGTCATGTAGACGCACACAAAACCTCACGTGTTTCTGCATCACCGTAACACTATCCTGTACATGCATCACAGACTGTACAGAAAAAAGTGGTTGTCGGTTCCATAATGTCACCCATTAGTGAGTGAACTACCAATGAAGAGTTTGGTATGAAGGTGGAGCTGGGGAGGAGCTTTGATATAAACTGTCCATATTGCAAAATATGGAGAAAGCTAGCATTAGCCCTTGGTAGCTTGGTTAGCTAGTTAGCATGAAAATATAATACTTTACTCCATATATCAGAATCATCTTTGTTCGCCAAGTATGAACACACACAAGGAATTTTTTGCTGGCAGATGTCACTCTAGTGGAAGTATTGGATAAGTAAGAGTAATAAAAAGTAAAGGAATAAAATAATTATGAAGTAATATATAAAAACATATAGTAGGAGTGTGTATTGGCAAGAATCTGGCGATACGATATGTATCACAGTACAGGGGCTACAATGCAATATATCGCGATATATCGTGATACTATAAGTGAGACGATACATTGCGATTTTTCTTTATCAGAATTTAATTGTAAGAAAACTGTCCCAGTATAGTAAAAACTCAAACCTGTAATATGCTTGACATCAACTTACTGAATGAGAACAGAGGATCTACATTTCACTACAGAAGAAATAAAAACACTTGCTCTTTATGTACAAGATGAATAAAGAAATAAAATCCAGCCTTATCAGTAATGGTCTCAAATAGTTATCATTATGGATTCAAACATACCACCACTTAAGTGTGTAGTTTAACAAAATATATTAACAATGGTCATACATATACAGAATATATCCATTTTTATTTCAAAGTATTTATCAAAAGAAAGTATGCTTGGTGCAAAATCAAAACAACAACAGCACTTTTACTGTTATCCTTTTAACATCTTTATAAATCTAAAATGAAAGTGCTTAGAATTCTTCTAGAAGTAAACTTTAACAAAAAAAAGTCAAGTTTACATGCAGCACAAAAACGAACCACCACTGTTATGGTGCATTCTATTTGAACTCGGAACTCGGAATTTCCGACTTAAAAAAAATTGAATATTGATAAAATATCGGCACATTCAATATCACGATATTTCAGTATATCAATATTTTCTAACACCCCTATTATATAGTGGTGTCTACTATATAAAAAGCAATATATACAAATACAAATATCAAATCAATATACAGTATATCTGTTGTTCATTCATTTAATCTTTGTAGTTTCAGCATAATAAGCCTGGGTACCATGGGTAACTCTATGGGGCCTTTTAGGACAACTTTACACTGAGTAACACATGTTTAGGGGGACAAAACCTAGATGACCTGACTACCAGGGTCAGTTCCTCAAAGATGTCTATACAGCTAAACAACTTCTTTGTAACCTGAGGCGAAGGGTAGTCGCTTTATTGCTCCTGATCAAAATAATATGTCCTTTTCTTCATAGGCTTTGTGTTATGCACACATCTGAATCTAAAGAGTTTATCTGTAAGTAAATATTTCACAGTATCAGTAAGTAAGTCCTTTATGGCTTTGATTTCCATCATGGAACACTTTTGCAATTATTGAGAGGTGTCTGCTTAACCAGAAAAGAGCAGTTAAATGGAAAAAAGGTTAATTAGCAAGTTCAGTTTAAACAGAAGATGGCTTCAAGTATGAAGGCATATTGCACTCACTTGAAAGAGAATGATGCTTTATCATTGGAGTATATCCTCTTTCTGTAGAACTACAAAACTTGTAAGGAGTAAAAAAAAAAAAGGTCTCTTACCGAGTTTATGAACATGCATTTGGTTTTGCAGGTAAGCTAAAGTTGGTTTTTTAACACGGTGAGGGTCATCGGGACTTAGAACAGCTCTGAACAACTGGTAAGTCCTCAGATGTCTGCACAAAGTTGACAAACTAATACAGTAACAATCATCTACATGACTTAGCGACAAGACAATCTCCCAAAGATGCAGACAAGCACATTGTCTTATAAAAACACAGCAGCACTTTTTTTCTGTTTCTCATGTAATTAATTCAGAAAAAAAGATTTTTTTTCAAATGAATGCAATTACTGCCATATTAAAATAAAAGTAGAAATTGATAACCAAACGTAATTACTAACAGCTGAGATCATCAACTGAAAACAGGAAAAATATCCAGCTGAAACTTTTAAAAGAAAAAAAAGAAGTTAGAATAAAAAACTAATATGAGCTGATAAAAGGTTGAAACACAAGGTAGTGATCCATTTGTACGGCGACAAACTAAATTTAAAATTTAAGGTCAAAATTAAGAAATAGATCTTGACTGAAATAAAGTTTAATGCCATATTACTTTAATCAGTATTGTCAGTAAAAATCCTTCCAAAGTGTGGTGTCTGTATGTGAGTTTCTGAAGGTATCTGTGTCCCAGGATTCGTCTCATCTGTCTGCACCACAGTCTGAGCTCAGAGCTGCTCGTCCCGGCCAACACTGCATTTTCCTCATTCTTCTGTGCCCTGCCTGACCTTCAGCATTGTCACTGACTTATCTTTCACAACAAAGACTACAGCAG
Source organism: Atherinosoma microstoma (assembly GCA_037177055.1). Classification (NCBI taxonomy): domain Eukaryota; kingdom Metazoa; phylum Chordata; class Actinopteri; order Atheriniformes; family Atherinidae; genus Atherinosoma; species Atherinosoma microstoma. The sequence continues at coordinate 35,934,648 of JBBBVU010000001.1, forward strand.
ACCCTCTTATCAAAAAGCACATACACACACATGTGTGTCCATGTCCTCTGATGAGAGTCTAAGTTTATGAAGGCAGTAAATTATGAAAAAACAACCTCCCTGTTGCAGAAAGTGCAGACATACAAACTATTTTCCTGTATGAAAAAGACTTTTCTGTAACTGGACCATTAGATACACACACATGTATACACACATGCACATGTGATATGGGTTTTTATTCGCTTAACTTAAAGACTGCTATTATATTGCTAAAATCAAAACAACTGTTGCCATCAGAAATAGGCCATTTGTATTAAAAAGATGCTGCACATTAACGTGGTTACCAGGGGTTACTCGGACCTTTCAGCTTTTATTATTAATGATGGCGATATCTTGATAGGGAGCGAAGCATTAGGAGAAAGCCTGACACCGGCAGTCTGGCCACAACATTTTGCATTTCAGCCAGCTGTGCCTGCCTCTTGAAGCTGGGCTGAAAAAGTTGCATCAGTTTGCCTCAAGTTCTGTTCTCGTACAAACACATGCACATACTGCGTCTTCTCCGTGAGCTCCAGAGCACCCTCGGGCTGTTGGATGTGGGCCTTGGTGAAAGGTGGAGCTGGGGTGTGGGTGGTTATAATCTGCGTGGCCTCTACAGTCTCCCATCACCTCAAAACCCTCTCTGCCTCAACACTACCCCCCTTCCCTCTGCCCCACCATGCTCCTTCCATCCCTCTCCATATTTTCTCCCCCTGCATCTGATTAAGTTAACAATGTGGTGTTATTTGCATGCTGATTTTTCAGACCCCACCACCCCACCTACTCTCTCACTTTCTCTCTCTCTTTCAATTCTCTGACAAACAAGAGAGGCAGGATCAGAGTAATGTGATAGCACAGCAGCCAGCCAACGCAATCTGCCTCAAAGACCAGGTGTTCGCAATCCACCTCCCTCTTAATTCCTAGCTCCATCATTTCTCTTGTTTTTATTCCTGTTATTCCTCTCCTTTATTCTTTACCCCAGTTCTTCTTCTTCGTCTCCTCTCATCTATCCCTGGTGTGTTTATAAGGTTGTATTATAATCAAATCTAGAGCAAGGGAGGCCTGTCTTTTTTTATTAATTATAGGCCACAGCTGATGTGAATGTATTCCAAAAGCATCTTCAAAATAGGTCGGCGGTACAGTTTGCTATTCTTATCACATTTAAATGTCAACATGGTGCAAAGCCCTACAAATTAGTTCAGGCAGGCTTCAACCCCCATTTAACATTTAAAGTGCCATTCTGCAAGGCTCAAAGAGCAATTTAAATCAGTTTACACATACAAATATATATAGATATAGCGCTTTGTATTTCAAACTTCTTGTTTCAACACAGACATTTAACTAGCAACCCTTGCCTGGGAGAGTTCCGTTCACCACGTAGATGTGGTGGCAGAATAACAGAGCGAAAAAAAGAGATATACAGTGGGACAAACAATGCATTAGCTTTTAGCAATAATAAGTTTGCAGGTTTTGTGTAGAAAAGATCCAGATTTTCAAAATCTCTGCATAAATCCTCTGTCCAGAGTAAATCAGAAAAGCGAGATGTTTTCTTGAATTGTAGCTTATCAAAGTTAAACGACAACAATAATCTGAAATACATCTGTTCAAATGTGATGCCAACTAACCCCTGTAGAGCATCTGAAGACAACAGAAGCTGAGCACTGTTGTTCTACATGTTGGTGGCTGAGCATACCAAACAGAGTTTACCTATCTTAGCCACACACACCCACACAAACCTATTGATACAATCATAATCAACAAATTGGAATCACGTACAATCCACCATAAAACAGACTAAATTAGTATCCTCAACAAAACACAACTGCATTATCCCTCTTTCAATGCAAAATCTGAGATAGCTTGTTGTGAATTAAAAGCATGATCCGTCAGCTGTGAAAGAAGGACATGATTGAGGGAATACAATATCAGTGAAGTTAAGAGCTATAGCCTGAACTTGGGTATTAAAAAATTCCTCAAAGTTTTCTCTGGGTTTTAACTGGGAATCATTGAGCAATGATCCGGAAAGTGTACGTTAGAAGCAGTTTGACTGAACGTGAAAAGTAGATTGAAGCTTTTTTTGGCTTGATTTGTTTAGTCAGGTTAGGTTTATCTAAAAGAAAGTCTAAAGGCAAAACACAATCGCTTATGCAGTTCTGTGTAGCTCAATAGAAGGAAGAATGACTCCAGAAAAAACAGGTTCAAGTCACTGAAAACATTTTTTTAAACATAAACTTTCTCTCTCTCTCTCTCTCTGACAAATACAATGGTTCATTTAAGGGAAAATGGGGTTAAAATTTGTGGTATGTTTCCTTTAAAATTAAGCTATGAATGGTCAATATTAGCCTGAATAGATTCATTTTGCATAGTTTTATAATAAAAAATTAAACAAGAAAATGTTCTTCACCCCTATGACTGACTGAAGCACGATGAAGTGTCTTACATTTGAATTTTCTTTTATAAACCACAGTATTTATGCAACAAGATGCTAACTGTCACCACATGACCAAAACCCGGTATTAGTGTCTAACTGTGACCATGTATTTGTTGTGTCTTAGTCTGATGAACTGAAATTAACAGTGAGGGTAAAAAGCGATAAGTCTTTTGTCAACATTGGGTCAGATGGAGCTCAAACTTGGTTGTCTTGCATGACAATGCACAGAGTAATACCACCATCCATCCCAATTTATTCCCCATGTGTGTCCTTTAACTTGTTATAGTTGTGCAATATACTTGTGTTACAGTTTCATGTCATACAGAATACAGTAATATTACAATTTACAAAGAAGAGCATGAAGGAATTCTTCGGTGTTTGATGCTTTGTTTCGGTTTTCTTCGTTTTGTTTTTCCAGCAGACATAGGCTTGCCAGAATTTCCAAGCCAAAAAGGTGAAGTATTTTTCTCTGTTTTTGAGCTTTTTATTTGAAGCTGCAACATTCCCTGCAGAGGAGCAGGTGATGTACCTTTTTTCAAGTGTGTACAATTTTGTTTGCTTGGGTGCATCCAGCTACTGCAATGACTTTGATTTACAGGCTTCTGCCCATGCTGTTGACAGCATCTTGAGACCAAACAAAAAAAAACTTAGTTATCAACCTTTAGAAAATCAAAATCATAAAATCATTTAAGCCACGTGGTGGCACAGTCAAAGACTGCAAAACCAATAATTCCAGTGAATATGTTTTGACCTTAACTGGGTACCAAGTTGCCTTCAAGCAAATTGTGTTAACTAGGCATTTGCAGCCCCGCTCCACAAACACAAGTGAGAGCCCCCTGGTCAGAGAAGTTTATGACAGGGTAGAGGGGTGCTGCACCGCCTTCAGGAAGAGTTGGCCCTGTCAAGCTGTTTCATGCCATTGAGATGTAGGATCAGCAACCAGCCCTGGAGACATACACACAAGAACAGAGCAGTAGGCCTGTTATGAGACTTCCTTTGCATCATTACACTGCTGACCCCCAGTTGTTCCAATGACTGCATGAATGTCTAGGAGCAGCTGACTCAAGAGAAATAAAAGAAAAAAAAAATACTGGCTATCACAGACATATATAGGACAGAAGATAGCATAAGTCCCAAGAAGGATATTCTGAAAATTTAAGAAGCTTAAATGGTGATCCACAACACTAATACACTCTTCTATTGAGTTAAGTCCATTTTAGTTATTTATTAGTCTATTGTTACACTATATACGACTTCACGTAGCCTAATATGAGAATAAGAGCCAGTGTAGGGGTCACAGAGAGATTGAGTATCAGCTTACAACTGCCCTCTTACATCAGCATAAGTAACTGAATCCAAAGAGCTAACTAGCTTACAAGAGACCCAATCCCTCTGACTGGCTTTCCTCTACCTCTAGGCTTGACTATGACTCTTTCCCATCCAACCCAAATGCTCTATGGGTGTGCCTAATGTGGACTCACTGAAATGTCAAAGCATTATATATCCTTTTACGCACAGAGTGGCCCCTAAGGGTTTAATTGACTATGCTGTAAAGTGAGTACGAGAGCCACAAGAGAGTGCGATGAAGATGAATATGTTTCATTAGCGGGCAAACAGAGCCTGATGGCTGGAATTGGTGGTGAGAGAGGAGGAAGAATCTAACATGATTGAAAAATGCACATATTCATTCACAAGTCACAGTAAAATGTACAGACATGGCTGACCACTCCCTGGGATACTACCTTTTGTGAACTCACTGAGTGAACGATTCACATTTACGTGTTCTTCTCTTTCTACTTTCGACTCTTCTGGTTGGCCCGTCTTTCTCTGAACCAAACAAGAAAGAAACCAGCTTCTAACAACTGCCTGGTGACTTCAAAAACTCAGGAAAAAAAGAAAAAGAACCAAGCAGAAGACAAGAGAGAAGAGAAGGGGCCCCACTACCGTCCCGCGGCCTTCGTTTACCAATTACATTGAGTACCTGCTGACAGGTGGGTTGTCACAATGTCTGCTTTGCCACCCAACTCCCCTCATCTCCCCCCTTTCAACATCCCATCACTTTCCATTCCACTCCGTTACAGTTTACCACATGCGAAGGCAAAGAAGCTCATCGCATCTCCAGGCGAACAGATAAGACAAAAGGAAAGGAGGATAGGGAGGAAGACAGCTTGGTGTTTGGCCTCAAGAAACAAGCTTTGATTTGGGAAACGATGAAGAGCGACACAAGCTGAGGTTGTTATTTACTGGGTTTTTGGCAAGGCTTGAATTTGATTTTTTGAGGGACACTGATTACTTTCTTTTGAAGCAAAAAGAAGTTAAAGTGTCTTACTGTGCTCTTAAAGCAAGCTGACAAAATAAAAATGAAGTAAAAATGGGTAACATCATTTAAATCCAGGTTTCTTAGAAATACAGTTCATGGATAAGAACTTATTTGAATTTTTTTGGCCTACTTTTTCACTTTCTATATCTCTTTCCAATCGCAACTCTTCCCAAAACGCAGAAGGTATGTTTAAAGACACTCCTCCCAAACCCCACCACCCCCTACCCATTTCTCCCTGCCTTGCCTCTCAGAAACTCAGCCAGCCAACGAACACGACTGAGACAAAACATACCCATAATGGCTCATTAAAGGGAATAGAGATGACTTAGGAAAACAAAGCAGCCTTCACTGGGCTGTCACCGAAACTCCTGTGGTGGTACGTCCAAACTCCAGCTGGTGACAAGGAGGCAAAAATGTCTTCCTCCCACAGAAACTTGTATCGGTTCGAAGTGTTTTGACTGCGCTCGACATGTCTCTATTTGTTCTGTGACAAATCTAATGTGTTCTCAGCAGAGTGACAGACCGCTGTGCTCCTGAGATGAGGAATGTGTGTGTTCACCTTGTTTTTCCTCTTCTATCTCAGACAGGGGGTATAATCTAAAAGGTATGATACAGGTATTGTATGTCTGCAAAAATGCTTCACTTCTGCAAGGCTGTTTTACTCAGCGCAGCTTAAGGTTAACTCTTTAATGAGTAAAAAGCAAAGGGGATGTGTTCTTTACTGTTTGTTTTTTCAATTCATTGGGGTAACAATAATAATTTAAGTTTCAATAAATTTTTCTTAAAAGTTTAAGAATATGACAAATTAATGTCTCAGTAGTAGAGGATACAGCCTGTAAAGTTCCACAGCATCTTTTGTAAGAATTCCAATGCACTGAAAAATCTTAGTTATTATTTCAATGCAGCGGCGATGTTGGAATGGATGTTGGATGTTGGAATTTAAAGATTCCAATATTGTCAATTTATATTCCAATATGTTGAACTCTAATGATTCCAATATTGTCCAAGATTTGTATACTGTATTTCAATTCATAAGTGAATAAAATGATTGTTGGTTTATGGTCAATGTCAACACCCAAAGTTGAAAACTATTTAGTTTAGGATCAGAGTTCATGAAAATAAAGTTTTTGAAAGATGAATGAAACTAAACTAAATACAGTTTCTCCATATTGTATACAAATATCCTTGCATTGCTTCAGCTCATTGGAATCAATGGTCTTGTTTTGTTTCTTTAATTATATAAACTTAGTGTCTCTATGCTTGCCTATCTAAAAGGGTACAGTGACGTATCCCAGTTAGCTATCCTGTTCTTGGCCTGACATTGTCATATACTGCTGTTAGTCAGAATCCCTTCAGCCTCTTATCAATTCCGAGGGTAGCATTAAGCATACATTTCCAAAGACTCCTTCAACCCATCCAGGTACTTCATGACTCCTTCATTGTTTGTTTATAGCTCTATACAAGAATGACTTTAGATCTAATGATTGCAATATTGCTGTTACCAGTATGTGAGGATTCAATAGGATAGGATTCACAAAGGATATATATCAAAGATGTCTGGATAAGCCCGAGCAAGCTGAACAAGCATCATCATGGCTCTTGAAATTTGGTGATAACATACAAATTAGACTTTTTTGATTTTTATACATCACATACTTATAGCACTCACAGCATTCATACTCATTTTCATGTTCTCTTTATGAAAAAGTCTTGATTAGTTTATCCTCTAAAGCATAATTTTATCAATTTCATACACACACACACACAAACCCATGTGAAAGAATAATTAAAAATAGAAATATATATTTTTTTTAAAAAGCTTCTTTACAACAGAGTAAACAGCCCAAGAAATTGTATATAGGTGGTAGTTGATGCAACTCTCGTTCCCATTGAGATAAACAGGAAGTTTTCCTTCCTTAAAAAATCTGATAAAACTAATGGCGCCAGTAAATTAGTAGCAATCAATCAGTACTTAGTAGAAAAGGGAATTCTGTAAACCATCCTTTTGGCTTGCACTCTAGGAGGCTCTTCAGTTTTTGAAATATGTTTCTCACAGCTAATCCCAAAGGCTGCTACTGACCCAGCACCTATTGCAGAGAGAGCACAGTCATATCTGCTTAGCAATCCCTCAGTAATTAAAGAAGGTCCGCACCATGCCTAAACCTCTTTCTGACAGTGTTGTGTCTGCACTAGTCATAAGAGGCTTATGGCTCATGTACCTTCCACGCTCTCTGTATATGTTTCGAGAACAGGAGGACAGAAGATTAAAAAAGTGATTGGAAAAGTTGAATTAACTACCTTTCCTGCTTTCTTAATTACTGCAAATTCCACCTCTGTATGGGCTCACTATAAATAGCTTTGTGCTCTCAAGAGGACCTGAAATCCAATTTGAAAATGAAGGAAAACACGCACACACACAGACACACATAAACACACATATCCTGTTCACAGAATGACCAAAAACTGAACCTGACAACTTTTTAGGAACTGGGTCCAACCACACGTCCATCTGTGTAAGCTAATTCACTTTGATGATTACATTTAAAAAGGAGACAAAAAACTGAAGACAATTTGAATACCTAGACACAGAAAGAGCAAAGCTATGACAGAAGGGAAGACTATGGGGAACGGAAGATCAATCCAAGTCTAAGGGGGAGTTCCAGGAGAGTACAAGGGAGTTGAACCTCAATAGCTTCAGTGTCGAGGGTAACATTATAATAGAAGCAGAACTTTTTGACAAGGATGAAATGATGAAAGATTTTGTTTTACTTTTGGATTTGTTACGGGCTTTCTTGGATTTCCAAGGAGGCTGAAGTTAAAACAATGAGAAAGAAGAGAAAGCCTGAAATATTAAAACAATGTGCACTGCAGGAAAACCAAAAAGTCTGTGGTACAGGGTCTCAGAAAGAGAGATGTAATGAAAAAGTGATCCATGCAAAGATAAAGACTTTGGGTAGAGAAGCAACAAAGGTTAAAACATTGCTTAACTACTTAACTACATTGGCAAAAAAATTCTATTTCATCTGCATCATGACTGCAAAATAATTTCAGGGTTTCCTTTGTTTGTTTCAGGGTTTTTTTTATAGATTAGAATATGAAGACATTTGAATTAACTTCTAATGTTCATATTTGTTACCCTTGCTTTATGGTATTTACGTTAGATATATACAGAAAATTTCGTTTGTGAATAAAAAATATAGGCATGCATTTGGTTTTGGACAAAAAAAAAACATTTTTTTTGTATGAAATAGGCCAAGTTATACAGAAGCTGAACATCCCCGCTCCAGTTAATTAAAGGAGTCAGAACTGAGATATTTGGCCCACCTGACTGTCACAGATGAACTGAGACAATTCACTATCCTTTTTTTCTTTAATTAATTGTTTTAGGGTCAAATGTAAGACTTGATAAAAAATAAACATTTCCCATTATACCGTAGTTGATGTGAACACCTTTGTGCACCCATACCAAGTATAAAGATTACTATTTAAACCGTAGTTGTGTCATATGCTTGCCTTATCCCAAAGTATCACTTTCTGATGCACAGAGTTTCCCTAAAGCCTCATATTTGAGTAGCAGGGTCTTCAGGCGGAAACTGTTACAGTCACCATGGCAAAGAAGAAAATATACTTTCAAAATATATCCTATTGTGTATTTCATCACCTTACAATGATGTTGTCTTAACCTCAATGAACACTTTTAATACCCAGGCCAAAATGAGACAGAATGAATGTCAAGAAGGAAGCTGAAAAACAGCAGTTGCAGCACCGGTCTTGAGCACATGCTTACGCATCAGGTGACCTCCTTGTGCAGTAAAGTTTACTTGTTAATTAATGAGTACAGTTGAATGACATGTCCTGTTTGGGTTTACAAGCGTTATTTACTGTGTGTGGGGAAGTGACAGCAAAGATGTACCCAGAGCAACAAAAACTGATGCAAAGAGTCTTGACCAAGTTTGAAAAAGAAGCTTCAGCTAAAATAGGGACAATCACAGCTTACACATTTCCAGGAAAATTTCAGTTATGCTTGAGGTACATTTCATATTGGATTACTGTAAGTACACCATCTAAAATTTATTAGTGTTTTCATGTTAATTAGCATAGCTTGTGTTCTCTGCTAAAAACAATGTATTCTTACAGATTAAACTACACAGCCAAATAAAGTAGCTGAAATAACACTGGCACCTAATAAGTATGTCCACAATTGAGTATGCCAACATCCAATCATTTAAATCGTTTGAACACAATGAAACAAACAGATACAAGGGGGATTTGAACTCCAGATTCATATTGTGTTTAACCTAGTTGTCTCCAACTTGAGGTCATCTTCCACCATGTAAGAAAACATAGCATAATTGTCTTTCAGTTGACAAGAACTAAAAATACACAGACAATAGCTCTGAGATGAGCAGAGGCAGAAAAGAGAGAAAATGTTTTGTCCTTCAGCTGTGTTTTCACTCCACTTTCCCACCCCATGCCAGTGACTGCAGAATAAACGGATATGTGAATTAAACCCCATTGTTTTAAAAAAGATCTGCTTCTAAATTTGGGTGCTGCTCTTGTTCTCCCCTCAGTGAAAGAATTTGCCAGTTATGTTTGTATGTTTTTTTGTCTTCCTTTCCCTTGTCCTCCATTGTCATCTCACTACATACAATTATATTCTGAATAAATGTGAGTGGTATATCTTTGAGCGTGTCAAGGCAAGGAAAAAAAAAAAACACATTTGCAAGTGCATATAGTTCAGCCAAGCGATTTTTGCAATTAGAAAGGACACAAAAATAATTATTCTGCAGTGCAGTCAGTCGACACATCCTGAGTCGATGATGCACGGATCACGTGTTTAATAAAAAAGGTTAATCAGTTGTTAATCAGTGGATTAATAACGTGTTATTTTCTTTACAAAACCATTAATATTATGCCATAAATATTTAACACTGATAGGTCTTTTTTTTTTGTTGGTGGCAGAGACAGTATGGGGGTGGGGGTGATATGTGTTTGATGATGCAGGGCAGAGTGAGCAATATCCAGACATTAATGTGCATTAATCATGCTTTGGTGAAGACAAATAAATTCATTCATGTTTATTAATACAACCTTGGAGAAAACAATACTCTTTACATTATTCACTGAGTTATTAATAAAGCCTTTATGAACAGGAAGACCACAAAGCCCGGACTGCAGGGAGAAAGACAGACATATGAAAAGGAGGAAAGGAAATAGAAAAAGAGAACAGAAGAAAGTCTGAACCTCAAAGCCAGGAGCAAAAGTTGTTAGTTTAGGACAGAAGAAGATGTAAAAGGGAGGAGAAAGTGTGCATATGTATCTGAATGCGTGTCTGCATGCGTGTAAAGCAGAGTGAGAGCAGTTCACCACTAGAAAGCTGGGGGTTAAACAGAGATTTTCTGCCCTTACTCTTTTTTCTCCGTGACAAATTACCCTGCACGTTTGTTAATCAAAGCAAAACAAATATTGCTTTTCATTCGCTCCATTTGTTTGAATGAACATACAGACATTCCCAAAATACTCATTCCCAGCTCAAATGTAATTAAATTGTGCCTTTAGTGAAAACATGCAGTGGTACTCCAATTAGTTGTGTTTTTGTCATTGGGTAAAGACGAGAATGGCAGTGGGTGCGCCCCGGGCACCTCAGTGTCCCGACTTGGAAGCATGTCTTATAGCGGGCGGGGTGAGGTTAAGTGGGGAGTCTATTTGTTAGAGAATGTTTGGGCGCACAAAGCTGAATGCAAAGACAGAACAGAGGTGTTTGCAGAGTTGGCAGATGATTTATTGATCTTATCAGTTAAACCAATGGACAAAACATGGGGTGTTGTGCCTCAGCACTGTTATGTGGTTCATCTGCATATACATGTTCTAACCATTCTCTCGTTCTCTACTTTAACAGCTTTTCCCCCTTATTTCTTTCTTTGTCTTGAGCTCCAAATTGTATTTTTATTGAAGGGCTGTATGGATTGCTCTGCAAAATGTCATCCGTCAAACTGTCGATGAATCCATCCTTTCATTTAATGATCAGCCTACCTGATATGCATTTTACATGGCCCCATATCTCTTTAATGGGAATCAATGGAAAGCAAATAATGCTGGGAGCCGGTAAGATGCATGTCTGAGGGATGGAAGCAGTAATTTTTTGATACATACAGCTGTCTGTGGCAGTGAGGCTTTCTGTTGTGTACACCTGGATGAATATGTCTGCAGAGACGGCTTTGTGTGGGTTAGAGATGGGCTTATGTACGAGTCTTAACAATTGTACGGCTATAGTCTCCCACTTGCCTTCTCTTGATAATCTAGAGGAGACAAGGGGGGGGACTGAGTGGACAAGACAGAAGGAAAGGTGGAGATGACAAAGGAAGGAAGAGAGGGAAAATAAAGACAATTAATGAAAGATGAGGAAGAAGCGATGGAGAGCTGAAGCCTTAAAAACGATGAGAGAAAAGAGAGAAGGGGGTGGGGTAGCCGATGGACGTGGGTTCAGTTAAATAGTGATTTCATCATGTGATTTTGGGGGTGGGGTGTCTGTGGCAGCTCTAAAACACATAACTTTTTACGAAGTGAAAATCAAATATTAAAAATGACAGGCCTTATAAGTGTGCTGAGTGAGCTCGGGTCACGGAGGGAGGGAGGCGCGGGCGGCTTGTCAGCTACTATCTGTCAGGGCGAATTAGAAACAATCAGGGCCGAGTGAAAGGGAAGGTGATTGTTATTAAGCGGCGGGGCCCTGTGAGCGGGCTCCCCAGATGTGGCTGTGCATATAAAAGAACAGGAAGCCGGCAGTTTAATTCAGGAAACTTGCCGAGGCAGGCGAGCAATGCCACAAAGGAGGAAAGGGGGGCAGCGGGTGCTAAGAGGAAGGACAGAGGATACGAGGGGGATGGGGAAGCGTGTTACTAATACGCTGAAGTTACTTTGATTAGACTTTTTGTGGAAACTTGCAACGATGCTCTTATGCGGTTCCCTATCGCTGTACATCTTTCATGTGGAAGTAGCCAGCTGGGTCAAGGGGAGGGTAGAGCGAACATTACAGGTCAAATTAAGATATGAAACACGTTTTACACACAAACACAAGAGCTTGACCATTTTCACTGCCGCTCCTTAAACTGCTTTCATACATGCGCACATTGTGTACAAGCATATTGTTAGACATGCTTAGACTCCTTTAGTTCTGTTATATGTCAAGTCGCACCACCAAATCTGTCTAATGGCTTGGGAATGGTTGGAGGGCGCAGGGTTGGATGGGGCCTGGTTGATACGTATAAAACGTAAGCCAAAGGAGGGTGATGGAATTTGAATGAAAGGGAGTGACATCTGCCAAAGAGGCTTTAGCCTTAAACGCGCGCTGGGCATTGTGACACTTTGAAAACAACACTGTCACAGAAACTGGCAACGATTCATAGAGAGAGAGAGAGGGAGAGAGAGAGATGAAAAAAGCTTTATTTGATGTTTCAATTTGACTTCTAATTTGTTGGAGGGATAACAAGTCTGATCGTTATTAGAAGCTTTATTTGACAGTACTGGAAGCAAATCACCACCTAACTCGCAGACTGAAAGTCAAGTGGATCCATTGTATCTGAAATAGTTTCACTTAACACTAGTTATGTGAAATCAATGGGAAATAAAGAGGAAAAAGAACAGAAATGAAGGGGGTTGTTAAGATAGTTTCTTTCATATAGTGCTTCTGTCTCAGAGCGTGAAGGGCTTTGATTTCTGTTTACTTTGTAGTGAGAGATATCGCAAGAAATTATCCCTCCCCTTAAGAATCACTGATCATCCAATAGGTTGAAATAAAGACTTGTTATACGCTCCCTCTCCCTTTCTCTCCTGTCGTTTTTATTGTGGTGATCAGTCGAACGCTTGCCTAACACGAGCCGTCTCTGGTTTCCACCTCCCGGGTTTTTCTACTCCGTTGCCACTGCTGATGTAGCGGAGGTTATGGTGTTAAACACAGAGCTGCTAAACGTTCCCCAAGGTAATAACCGTCAGTGTATATACAGTACCGTGCTGTAGCAGGAAGTTTCTGCCAAGTGTGGAAGCAATGTAAATGGAGAGAAAGAGGCGAGGGGGAAGTTGAAAATGGAAACAGAAAAATTAGCAGACGTGGAGTTGAAAAAGCGAGAGATGGAGGGAGCAACTGGGAAGAGGTGGAAGATAACTAATTGCTGAACCAGAGGTATAAATGAAGTCAATGAAAGGTGTTAGTGATGCATTATTGTCAGACTCTCGGTGACTTAGGGAACACAGCTTCACACTATGTGGTTGCGATTATATGTGTTTAAACTAGCATTTAGTCTCTTGATCTCAGCCTTGCCATCTTTTCATCCAGTGGTATTCTCATTTTTCAATTACAGAAAGTCTTAGCAACAAAATTTCTGATGCCATCAGCTAAATCTGAGTTTTAATCAACCAGGAGCATTTTGCAAGTTTACCTGAGATGGATGTTGAACAGAGACAAGGATTTCAGCTGTAAACTCTAGAAAAAGCCAGTAACTGAATTTAAATCTGACTCAACATGTGGATTTTGAAAGATGGTCATGGCATGGTTCTACTGGTTCCTTCCTTCACTGTGCCCATTGTTTTTATGCCATGTCATTTTTGTGTGTAATGTCCTCATCCTCTGCTCATATTATGACAGCATAATAACATCACAACTGTGCCTCCTAATCCTTCACAGGTGTATGATTCGAGGACTTGATTAAGTTTTGGCATTGAACTTGAACAAGACAAGGAAACGATCACGACGGACCTGAAAATAAACTCTCACCAGATTTTAAGAGATCTTACCAGGTCATATGCTTCTGCCATCAGCAAAAGACTCAAACATAGTGCTAACACAAAATAAACCACAAACTTAAATGCATTACTTTAACAGTTATTCTGTCATTGCATTCATCTGGAACAATCATTTTCATTTGTGCCCATTTTATAAGAAGATCCTATTGGGCTCACATGCTGCAAGAGGATTGTCGACCCAGACGTTCCTGAGACGCCAGAGTTTTAAAAAAATATTTTTTTGTTCACCAACAGCTGCAATTTCAAATCAATAATTTGTTTTCTGATTGAAACTTTCCTTAATAAGCCTTTAAGTCTTTATCTAATGTAATTTGTGTGTGGTCTTAGTGACTCACAGACATTTTCGCACTTCAGCGTTTTCTCTTCAGTTTTCCCAAAATATCATTGGTTTTCACGCTTCTGCCAAACATTGAATATATTCCACACTTTTCATCTTGAGAAATATCTTTTTCTAAGCAGGCTGCAAGTGAAAGCACGAGTTAATGGTTACTGAAAACCAAAGTTTCAATAAAACGTGTGACAGAAGAAGAACTTAGGTCACCTGGATGGTTTTCATGTACAACTCCTACAACGCACACTCCCATCTCCTCATTCATCTTTTAAAACTCTGTTAAAACTGCTTTCATGACTGTTAGAGGAAATACTGAAAGACTGCATCCATATTTGTAGTTATTTTCTTGTTGCATGTGCACACACACAGACACACACAAAGAGAAAGCTGTGTCAGGACACAAATCAATAAATGACATAACCCAGCCACATTTTGGACAATATCACAAACTGCTATAAGACCGTAGTGAATGTCACATGTATAATAATTTAAGAAACAGTGTAAATGCCACAGCTGTGTTTATAAGTTTGTATAATAAATATGTTTTTCTTCTGACATTATTTAATCATATTAGAACTTATCAGTGTTTAAGGAATGTGTTGATATCATTCATAGTTTCTATACCATAACTAAATAAATGTCAGACATCCACACAAACTCTTAATGAGCATTTTGTTGTAAATCTATCTCAACAAAAAGTTTTTTTTTTTAGTTTTTTATTTAGTTTTTAAGCAAAAACCTTCAGGAGTCTTTTTTATTACATGGTTGACCAGACAGAAAACGCACAGGTTGTAATTTGTAATAAGAAAAGAAGGATAGTGTTTTTGCCCTGATCCTTTGACCTATTTTTCTTCTTTCTTTTTTTATGAGAAAGAGAGAACAAATACAGAAAAAACACAAGCTATTATAAAGAAGCAATGAAAGCTGTTGCATATAACCAAAAAAGAAAGTATACATATGGCTGGTGTGGGAGGTGAAAATGGGTTTTTTTGTTTGTTTTTTTTTCATTTATTTTTTTAGCATCCCAAATCCAGGCCATGACTAAGATTTCACAACGATTAGCGAGGGAGGATGAGGAGGATATAGAGATGTACCAGAGCAGCATTAGCCATTAATCACCAAAGGTGGAGCAAAAGGGAGCCAGTGAGAGGCAGGCAGAGGCAGGGAGAGGGGGAAATAAAGAGGAAGTGCAGTGTCCAAATAAAGACACATGAGAGTTGTAGTTTTGCTCTCTGGGCCTCCAATAGTCTCAGATTTGACTGAGAAAAACTAAGAAGTCAGTCAGCAAGAGTTTAAAACACCTGAACCATAAAAAAAAAAGAAAAGTCCACATTGTGCTGTCTTTGGAATTAAAATGTGAAATCTGTGGTGTGTTCTGCTGAGAACATACAGATAACCCTTACCACGAGATTCCACCAGGCACATCCTTAATGCAGCTTCACATCTCAGCTGTTTTTTCTCCCCAACTTTTTGGGAAAAATGATGTATTTGTACCTGTTCTCTGCTGCATTTTGAATAGTTTTTATTTAAAAGTCAAAATTTGCAAGATTTCTTTTAAGCTTGAATTTTCAAACTTGATCATGTTTTTAATACTGTTTTTAATCTAATGTCCTTTTTTTTCCCCTTTCCCTTGTTTTTGATTTTAAATTACCTCTGCTCACCACTGTAATGCTTTTAATGTTTTATGTAAAGCACTCTGGATTGTCTTGTACATGAAATGTGCTATACAGATTAACTTGCCTTGCCTATTTCTTTCATATCAAATATCTAAGTTGTCCGTATTCTACTTCCAAAACTTCTGCAGTTTTTCCAGCTCATCTTCTTTTTACTGCTTGACATTACTTCTGTGAAAAATTGACCAGGTGGATAGTGTATAGCAGAGTGGAGGCTCTGAAATAATCACAAACCTTGTCCGGGGGGGGGGGTCTTAAGCTGCATGTTAACCCTGCTACAACTATTATTGCACTTGTTTTTGCTCAAATAGTTCCTTCCATTTGATCATGGAAATGGGAATTTCCAAGTTCCCAGAGGGAAAACCAAACTGAATGTCAACTCAAAAGTTGGATTTCAGGCTCAGAGTCAGAAGTGTGTCAGTTACAACTGCATTTAGTCATGACTGGCATAAAGGTGGAATGACAAAGTTGCAAGAAAATACACTGCACATCCAAAAAATAAGTTACCACCTGGATTTAACCAAGAAAATAGGTGAGAGTCTCCCATTGGATAATTACTGCATGGATGATGATGTTTCAGCCACATCTAGTTATTTAACCGTAACTGATACAGTGAGAAGCTTCTCATTTCTTCAACAACCATGTCAGACATATCCTGTGCTTGTGGAAATGATGTTAATTTGTTTCATCTGGAGAGATTGCTGAAATTTCATTCAAAACTGGACAGATAGTGGGGAACCATCGTCTTCCAGGGAGAAATGTGGTGAAAGTAATAGTGAAAGTCAGAGCATTTCCACATGAACAATGTGAAAGGAACTCAAGGAAATGGGACTAAACATCTATGTAGCCAGAAGAAAACCACTGATCAGTGAGGCTAATCGGGAAAAAAGGCTTAAATTTGCTAGGTAGCATAAAGATTGGACTCTGGAGCAATGGAACAAGGTCGTGTGGTCTGATGAGTCATCATGCCTAGTCCCTGCTATACAAGCCTGTGGGGGCAGTCTACGATCTAGAGTTGCTGTACTTGGTCAGGTCTAGGTCCAGGAATGTTGTGTGTCCACAGAATGAGGTCAGCTGACTACCAGAATATACTGAATGAGCAGGTTATCCCATCTTCCCTGATGACATGGCCATATTCCAATGTGAAAATGCCAGAATTCATGGGGCTCACATAGCGAAAGTGGTTCAGGAAGCATGAGACACACTTTTCACACATGGATTGGCCACCACAGAGTCCAGACCTGAACCCCATTGAGAATCTTTGGGATGTGCTGGAGAAGGACTTTGCACAGTGTCATATAAAGGTTGTTTTCCTGGACAAGAAATTACTATTACTTCACAATTTGCCATGCTCTATTGTGAAACAGACTTATAACACGCACACACAAACACACAGATATACACAGATCACTGTGGTGAGAAGCAAAGTGAAACAGGGTGACCATAAAACCAGAATGGCCTTCACTTAGTGTTCCCTACATCACCCACCCCTCATCCCGCTCCCCTCACCCATCCCTCTTCTTTTATTTTTTTTATTTATTTTATCTCTTTTTTTCTGTGCTATGAATAAATTTAGTCTGTCCCGGACATGAAAATGTCAAATACCTAAAATACACCTAGGCTAAATAGCATATTAATTTTTAATGCCCGCTCATCCTATGCTGCTATTCTCATATCAGGCCTGTCTGCCAACAGCTGTTGCTGGCTCTGTAGCTGGGAATTTATCATCCATCTAGCTAAAGGAGGGGAGAGAGGGAGAGAATAAAAAAAGAGATGGGAGACATTGTTCAGGATGAAAAGAGAAAGGGGAGGGACAGATCTGTGTTTTCATGGATCCCTACCTTGCATTTATATCACCCACACCTCAGAACTTTCTTACTTTGATATATGAGTGGGATTCAATTACACTAATGCCAAACATAAATTGTTCAAGATTCGTTCCTTTTCCCCCCCCTTCACCATGTGTTATAGAGCAAGCTTCCTCATACATAAAAGAGAAATAAGGAGAAGAGTAGTGACATTGACGCTAGAGGTAGTGACATTGGGGAGGGCGGCAGAGGGAGATGAGATACACTGAAGCAATGTACCAGAGTGGGTGTTGAATGCAACCCATGTGCGTTTTTAGGTGGCATGTGGTGGATGATTATCATAGATTATCACAATCCAGATTGTTACAAGTTCTGTCTGCGCACATAGCAGCAGTGTACTGTAGCTGTGTGACTGTCTGTGTATGTGTGTGTGAGTGTGTGTGTTTTGGTTTAAGACAGAGTGCCTTTGGGGATAAGACTAAATGGTGGGTGAATGACGAACAGTTGGAATGTGTGAGTGTATGTGTGCATTTAACTGTGTGTGTATATGCGACGTGTTCTTTTATCCTTATAGTGTGAGAAGCAAATAACATACAGGGTTTTAGGGAGAAAAAAAAACATTTAGTTGGGGAGATTTTTTCTGCTGGCTAAGTGTAAACTTACCTTAATACACCACCTGCATACTGGTGCACAACCTGTTGGGATCAAGAGGCCTTTCGCTGTCACTCCTCACCGACTACCGAGTACTGGAAAAGCCACCTAGTGGGAGACACAGAAGAGGGGAGGGATTAGAAGAGGAGGTGATAATGAAATATAGACCTGAGAGGTGAGGAGGAAAATGGACAGGGGGATGCAGCGTTCAGAAGAAGACAGTGATGGGTTGAAAGGAAGACAAGTATAAGGTGGAGGGGTGGGTGGGGGGTGGGATCGATGTCAAGATGGAAATCTAACAAATTCAGTAAGCGCTGCTTCAGAGGTCAAGGGAACGCAGCTGAAAAAGGTTAAAGATGAAATCAAAGCCGGGGTGCTGCGGTGCCCGGAGGCACAGCTGAAAATCTATCCCTCCAAGGCAAGGCCACCGCTGACGCGAGGCAGACAAGAAGCTAAATACTGCACGCCACTCGGGGATCTTTCATTTTCAACCGATCAATAAGGGCTTATATTTATCAGGGCCTCCAAGCAGTTGCCACGTCTGACAACCTCCACTTCATTTTTGCACTCCTCCTCTGTTCTTTTTTCCCCCAGCTCCTCCTCTTCTCTTCCCACTACTGAGATCG
>JBBBVU010000001.1:35963210-35975907 GCA_037177055.1 Atherinosoma microstoma
GTGTGTGTGTGTGTGTGTGTGTGTGGGTGTGTGTGTGTGTGTGTGTGTGTGTGTGTGTGTGTGTGTGTGTGTGTGTGATCACCTGGCCCTGTCTTGTGCTTGGCCCCAGACTGTAGCCAGTTTTGACCTTGGGCTCCGCCATATTCATTACATCATTAAGTTACCTCTTCATTAACTTTTCATTGTTTATGGAGGAGGCATGTGGAAGAATAGGTGGGGGTGAGTCGATGATGGGAGCTCTTTATCAAAAATCCTTATCCGTGGCCGGGCTTTTGGGCCCTGTTCTGCCTGCCTGAGCGTCCCCTCCCCTGCATTGTTGGAACAGACCAGTGGGGATTGGGCATATTCTGGAGGGGCAGTTGTGACAGGGCTGCTTCTGGATTATTCTGCAAACTGAAAGACTAAAAAAAATCAAATAAAAAATGTGCATCATGATTTTTACCCCTAGTTTTTCTTTTTTTATCTAAATTAATACGCACTTAAGATAATAAGCAACAAAAAAGATTGTTATTGATCTGCGTCTGTGCAGCCTCATCTGCCTACATTTTGATATTCAAGAAGCTTGGCCTTGTAGGCACCAGGCGCTGATGTGCTTCCACACCACTCTAGATATCTGTCATTAGCAATGCATCGCCCCAACAGCAGACACAGATTGTCTTTTTTTTTTTTTTTAAAGAAAATAAAGAAAAACTGTCCCTGCCAGCTACCATCTACCATTGCAGGCCAATTATAAATGGCAACTCACTATAGTATTAGTCACTCACCACCCCGAATCAATCTTTTAACTGTGGTGTCTGGCCAGACTCCACTGATTCTCTTGAATAAAAGGGGTAGATGTCCCCTTGTGTTACAAGCTGCTGAATGCTTGTTAGTTCACACTTTTTCCACTGAGAGCTCAGAGGGGGAGAAGGAGCGACAGACATTTATACTTTTGCGCCCGGAGCTTTTTCAGAAACGGAGGTATTTCGATTCAAGGCATAATTATCATATTTAGGATAAAAATAAGGTTAAATCATGGTTTTGTGCAAGTCTGTAGGTAACATCAAAATGTAAAATTATGATCTGAATACTCTGAGTGATGCGCCAACCAATTACTGAAAATTAATTCATTAAAGAAAATTAATCTTTCAAGAAAAATGAGGGAAGAGAAAAAAAAGCAGCTAAAAAAAAATCTCCAGACATGTTCATGTAACTTTAAACATAGAAGCTGGGATAAGGCACAATAACTAACTTTCTCTGATTCTTTCTTTTCTTTTTAAACCTTCGACTAAGATAACCATAGCATTCATGATCTGGTTTCCTTGTTTTTCCACTGCCTTTGTGGGGTTTTCTCCAACAACCCAAAACCAGGGCTAAGATAGGTTAATTGGTGGCTTGTGTGTAAGTTTGAATGTGGGTTGCCTGTCTGTGTCTGTCTGCTTTATGATTGACTGGCAGCCCGTCCAGGGTGTGTCATGCCTCTCACTCAGTGTCTGCTGAGATGTCACTTGTGACCCTCACAGGATTGCAGAGTTTAGCTGCCATTTATAAGAAGTATAAAGGAGAAAAGGAAAAGAAAAGCACTAAATAGAGGGGAAAAAACAAACAAAAATCTGGATGTGCAAAAGGCAGATTTTGAACAGTCAACATGATGTTAGATTTTATCCTTATATTTCCATCCTAACAACATTCAACTCTACACTTCTTTTTTATTAGTTTTCTAATTACATGTTTCTCTCAGATAGAAGTTAAGACTTGAAGACATCTCTGAGAAACAAGATAAAAGTTGTTGCGGGGGTTGCTTCTCTGCGCAGCCACAGAAATGTGCAACTCGAAGCTAAGCCTGAATTTACACATACTGAGAATGTTGAATATTCCCATTACAAAATCCAATCATTGTGGCAAACAATAGCAAAGGACGCAACATATTTCACCATAGATAATAAGAGAAGATGTAAGGAAAAAATTAGACCTTGTGTTCCACTCAACCAAAGCTTCTGGTATTCAATTACACAAACCATGTTTCAAGCATTGAATATGCCTATGAGAAAAATGGATGATTGTATCAGTAATGCATGCATACATGCATACCACACACAGTCACTTGATGTTATCTTGCAGGTCTTGTTTTCCAGCGAGCTACACTGCTGAAAAAAAGCTCTGTACAAATACAGCAGGTCACTTCATTTTGGTCTGGTTTATTGTGGCAACAAATGAGATGTGGAATAATTGGCAACTACAACTGAAAGGGCACATTGTAAAGAAAGGAAAGAATCCTTCTTTCACTTTTCATCCCCTCCCGCCTTACATTTAAAGCATTCTTTAAGTTCACATGATTTTCATACAGGAGATTGTTTGAATGATATGGGGGGAAAAAACAAGTCATCTGGTTGAAGCTTTGATATCAGCAATCAAGATAAGCTGGCAAAACGGGGATGGAAAATAACAAAAATCTCTCAATCAAAGTGATGAAGGAGGATCGGTGAGAGAAAAACACAGAACATTAGATTCAGTTTGACCGTGCAAAGAACCGGCTCAGTAAATGTAACTGATCACGCAATCTAACCATCTCATTTTGATGAACTCTGAGTACAATGTTTCTGTTTTCTGTCTTTTATATGAAGTTGAAAAATGGATAAACAAGTGACATTATTCTTTAAGGTAACCATGCATTTACTTTTAAAGTAAAACTTTTGCTCGGCGCTTGTACATACAGAGCATTTAATCTTCTGATGGAGCGGTGGAGAGAGGAAGTGAGGCAGAGCATCAGAGAGAATGCAAAAGTTGTAGGGTAAGATGAAATTTTGTCTTTTTTGACAGGTAACATCCTTTTTTCTTTTTCTCTTCAGAGCCAGTTGTATCTGCCTCAAAGCATTACTGTCAACTGATCTTTGATTAAACCACTTTAACCTCTCTTCACCATGTTGCCTCACGGTTGTATTCACAGACACTATATTAAACGCTTGGAGGACACCCGTTCTGTTACACGTCTGAAGACTAAAGTCTCACAATAGTTTAAGATATGAATCCTTAAATGAAAAAAGGATGAAATCCCAATTTTTTTTAGTTGTGCTTAGGGTAAAGGGAACAGAGTGAGGTATGGCAGAGGTGAGATTAATCCTTTACTGTTTTCTCTGCAGTTTCCACCTTTGCCTGCTGTGCTGTTGCTGGGCTGCTTTCCTTAATGACAGCTGGGGCAAAAAGCATTTCACTGCATAAGAGAGTTAAAATTACAACGAATGAATCTAAAAAGGATTTGGTCACATGCAGCGATTGAGTCTGCTTTGACACCTGGTTTGGCAAAATTTGCTAATCAGCTTAGCTCACCGAATCTCTTATTTGTCCTTTCTCATCAGTGTTCAGGAAGCAGCTTGTCATTTTAGCCCCTGCTCATTTTCTAAAATGACAAATGTCGCTGATGGCAGTTTGCTAATTCCATGGTAACTTGATGCCAGGATAAAAAACAAAAAAACTTGCCTATTGTTTAGTTTGTGTGTTCTCTCCAGTCTGTACTCTGCCAAAGGCTGTTTATGAAGTACAGAAGCATTACCTCTCTGGCTGATTCCATCATAGTCGGGATCATGTTCTCCTTCTTCTTTTCTCTTCTTTTGCTCTTATTATATTGTGAATTTATCAGCTCGGTTAATCTTCTGATAATCTAAATCAGGGCTTTAAGAATTAAGATCAAGGAGCTCATGTAAAATATGGATGGAAGATATTTATAAGGCTAATATTGCATCTTGCATCTAAAGGGTTAGGGTTACTAACTAACTAAACTAACCAATAACCCAGTCTCACCATGTACGTGGAATAAGAATACTTGTTCACATTGCCAAATGTATCCATGTTACAATCTATGGACAGATTTGAGCAACATTTGAGGTTTTGTGCAGGGCAAAATCATTATGACATGACAGGAACCACAACCCACAAATAATACTGTACTGAATATTTATCTTAACACTAACCATGTATCTCCAACCCCCTAGACTTTCTACGTAAGAATGAGGTAGAAAAAGGAAGAATTAGTGAGAGTAAATGAGAAAAGAGAAAAACGTGTGGAATGGTAAACCGAAATTTCCATTTTTGGAGCTGGTGGACTAACACCGCCAACTACCTTCTATCTTCCTGACAAGTGTTGGTGGCCAATTGAACAGTGTTCATCTTGTGCACCATCATGTATCGAGACACTGAATAGCAAGTTAGATAAAAGACGGAGTGAGATGCTCAACATCCACCTTATTACATTGCCAAGGTGTAAGCAGTATCTCTGTCAGGACGTTTCTTTTTTGCTTATTTTATGATGATCTAACATATGATCTGTTGTGAAATTGGGTAAAATGAAATGAAACTACTGAAAATATAAAATATAATAAAATAAAATATATTAAATAAAAAAAAAAAAGATTTTTAAAAATGAATATGCGATTAATCGCGAGTTAACTCGGGACACTCGTGCAATTAATCGCGATTACAAATGTTAATCAAATGACAACCCTAATGTATGAATAAAGTCTTGAACACAAGAAGAATTGGTGTTGGAGCCACACATGGCTTTCAGTCAGGATCCTGTCTGATAGTTTCTACACTTACCTGTTTTTTAAACTTTCCTTCTGCTTTAAAGAAAAATACTTGAATATTTAGATTTTTCATGTGACACATTTGCCCGAACTAGGTTGGTTTTTAATCAACATTCAGATAAATATAATAATCAAATCTCAGATTGGGTCCAAAAACCATGAACCTGCAGTCATAACAAAAAACAATACAACGTATAAAACCCTCGGACTCAGTTTGATTCAACACAAATGTACAGATTAAGCAGTATTCAAAACATTTCAAATCAGTTCTACATGGTTTTTTTTTAATGCTGGAAATTTGAGTTGTGTGTAAAATACTCAGGTGATGACTTGGATCAATAGTGTTAGTGCTAATGCTGTGTACAATGTGTCGTCATTAGACCACACACAGACCCCACACGTACCCACAGCAATCAGAGTGCAGCCTTTGCTATCTGACAGAGAGTACCGCTAGGGAAATGAAGCACCATGTGTGTGTATGAGTGTGTGTTCAGCACATGTGTGTGAGTGGGAGAAAAGACCTCAGAGCCCTGGGGATAGTGTGTCACATAAGCTCCATCACAAGGCTGCTTTATTGAGCCTGGCATGGGTCAGACCCCTACTGTCATCTTCAAATATGCCTGCCACCTGCTCACACACACACTGAGATACACACTTGAACATGAACTCACATACATGCTCACACATCCATATCTGAACATGCTCGCCGTAACCAACACACTCATGCATACACAAAACCAGCACACATGGCTTGACAAGAATTCATCTGGTGTTTTCTGGTAATTGCAACAAAAACACCAAATCTGGACGTGTCACGTTCATTTCCCAAGACCCCAGAGTGGAGGGCTAATTTCAAACAGACTCCCCTTCTCACTGCACAGACTTCTGTCCTTTTTTTCCTCCTACCACCACGCTTCTTCTTTTCTCCCATCCTCTTATTTCAGAGTAAAAAATGCAATCTATTATGTACAGGACAGTTTTGCAAATAGCCATTTACTTTAAAAAGGGGGGAAGTGTTCATGCCATTCAGGCATCAGATTTTACATTCCTAAGCAGTGTGCCCAGGCCCTTGTGCCATGGACTACAGATAACATAAATTAGCTATTCAATAAGATTAGCAACCTCACCACAATCACTCCTGATGTCTAACAAAATCAGAGGTTTTCTCTCCTCTTCCCAACTAATAACAGTCTATTTTCCTGTGCTTTTACTTCTGTGTAAATCCACTTGCTACTCCCATACAACTGGCATACACTGAACTCTCCATTAACACAAAATGAGCGCCTGTGTGCAAAAGTGAAAGTGTGTGTATGAGCATCTAGTATGGACACGCTTTTCTTCCTCACACACAGGCCCAAGCGTGGTTTTTTGTATGACTGCATGAATTGGTGTGTGCATGTGCCTGTTTTATGTGACACTGCTTGTGTGTTCGTGCGCGCATGTGTGTGTGTTCCCTGATGGAGATAAGTCTGAGTGGTTAGGAGGGAACAGATGTCAGCTGGTGTCGGCTGCCAGGAAGATTGAACAAAGCCAATCACGTTGCCTTCCTGTCCAAAACGCATGGCAGAGGGAGACCTGCATCTAACAACAATTTGTGGCATTAACTCTGAGCATGCCACCCTGCCTGCAGCTCTCATATCTCTCTCTCTCTCTCTCACACACACACACACACACACACATGCGCACCATCAAACCCTGTTTGAAATAAATATGGTAAACAACTGGTGGAGATATAAAAGATTGCAGGGGGAACAAACAAAATGGCGTCTGTAATATGATCTGCCCTCGTTGCCACAGTAGCTTAATCATTCATAAGCCCTTACAGTGCAAAGACTGGTCTGAATTACTCAACTTTACCTGTTTTTCAATAGTTTTTTTTAATCTTTCATTTATTCATCTTTTTTTGGGAGGGTACAGAGGGGCCAATTATTGATTAAATCAGATGCCTGATGCTCTAAAGCGCATGTTTTTATCAGCTTTATCAGCTCATCAAAAAAGCTTTTACATCCTCACTGACTCATTGCTCCAAATAACAAATGTTCATTCCCTTTCCTCTGCCTTTAGTTTCCCTCTGTCTCTTCTCTTATTGCTGCCACTTCTTTCTCTGTTGAGCACAATCATTTCAGCAGCAAGTTCTTTCATGCGCAAGGATGAAATGTACAGAAGCTAATTTGGGAAAGAAGCATGCAGATCTTAATTCTTTTAGAAGAGGAGTGTGAGTCATGGAGAAATTTACCATAAACAACAGGGAGCGCAGAGGAACGAACATATCCGCATGCAAACAGCAGACAGGTCAGATGTGTTCGGCACCGCTACCATTTCATCAGGGAATATGTTGAGAGGCCCGTAGGAACACATATTCATCTTTCTTTCAAGCCCAAATTTAATCTCAGTGGTGGCCACTGAAAGCCTCGGATTTGGGAGCAGTGCGGTCATCCCAGTTGGGCATGCACACACACACACACACACATGCACACACACATATCCCTTTTGGGCGACAAAGTCAAGGCACAGCTTTTTGACCCAGTCTGATGGGCAGAGAGCTCAGATTGTCAATCCAGGGACTGAGATGTCACATTTGGGCAAACAGTTCACAAAAGTACAAAAGCTAACTGAACTGGACATGTTTGATCCGACGTCAGGAAGTTCTTACTTGTTTTCCAAGAAAGTGGCAATTTCCCTCTGAGATTGATAAAGTATTTTTCATTTTATTTGACTTCATTACAAAAGCAGACACTTTTAAAGTAGCACCATTAAATTTCTGACCTCAAAAATATGTGTTTCTGACTCATTTTGATGGCACAATGACATTCATTGTGTACATTCCTGTAGCCGTCATTTTCCTGCAGCATTCCAAGGTTGAGAAAAAAGCACTTTTCAAGTGTGTACTCCATCCTGGAACATCATGATGCAGCCGAGTCTTACTTTACTCAAAGTAAGGGGAAAAAAAAAACTTAACCCCACATATGATACGATACGAAACATTACAATAGGATTCAATGCGATATGATATGGAACCATACAGCACACTACGATATGCTTTATAAAGATAATTGATTATTTAATCATCATTAAAGTAGCTCTACATAATTTTCTGACTTTAAAACTGTGCTTCCAACCCATTTTGATGGTACACTGACATTCATCGTGTACATTGCTGGAACCGTGGTTTCCCTGCAGTGTCCCCAGGTTGAGAAATCACACATCATAACTTTTTTTCGCCATCCCGACACAACTTTACAGCAGTATTTGCAGTACTGCATCACATGCCAGCAACTAGATATCAACGTAGTTGCCATGTGTTGATATCTATGGCTGATTCTTCAAAGAAATGCAATTGGAGGAAGAGAGGAAAAGAAAGAGAAAAAGGAACAGAGCAACAGATAAGATATGAGTCAACATTGGACTGATTTTTACTGGCTAGAGAGAGCTTAGAGAAGAGACAGGATGCACGATGGATGCTGAATTAGCCGTTGTAAGAGAATTTGCCAAAGCTCAGAAGTGTGTCTTTTTAAGAGTGTGACATGGTGCGTGAAACTCAGCAATAACGTGATGCTCCGGGCTGGAACACAAAGTGGTGAAATGTGGTTTCTGAGTTTCGGGACGCTGCAGGGCAACAACGGCTACAGGAATGTGCATAATACTATCGTTACTGTTCCATCTAATCGAATCAGAAACACAAATTTTAAGGTCAGAAAGTTACATAGTGCTACCTTAAGACGACAGAAAACCATCCAAATAAATCAAGTCAAGTTTCTTTATTAATCAATTCACCAAAGGAAATGTGTGTGTGCGTGTGTGTGTGTGTGTGGTAATCACTGTGGCTTCTTAGCCTTGACTGGCAGATCCTTAGAGAATGTCTATTACAAATCCGTTGACCTTTGACCTCCCCAGTGAGTTGTAAAAACCACTCTCCATTTCCCTTAAGAATTTAACAGCCTGCCCAAGTGGTGTGTGTACTTGCATTTGCTTATGTTTGTGTGTGCGTGCCTTGTTTGCGCGCGTATGTGTGTGTGGTGTAACCTTGAGGTTAAAGAGCAATCTGCAGCCAATTAAGCGCTTCACTAGGAGGGCCCTGCTTCCATGAATGAGAGGAATGCTCCACGAGCTTAAGAGAGAGGGACTTGACTGAGTGCTTTGAAAGCAGTGTGTGTGGTAGCTGTGTGTCATGGCTGCGATGTTTACAGTGCAGGTTTGTGTGCTGGTAACAATTAAGTGTCAGGGAGCTAATGTAAGGGTTTAAAAGTTCACCACATACAGAGAGCTTGAAAGCACAATGCCTGAACAAAAATCTGCCGCTTCCTTTGCCAACTTCAGACTCACAGACCTCTAAAGATACAATTAAAGAGAAAAACTGATCACAGTAGTCATGCACATCCCTGAGTTTGTATGATGAATGTAAATAACTTAATGTGTTCTTTAAATTTGATGTTAGAGAGCAATGGGTGAGATTTAAGCAGATGTCTTTGCAGGAAGGGTTTAGTTCGTTTGTCTCAGTGTTGACCTTGTGACGGACTAGTGAACCTTGCAGGTTACCCTGAATGGGATTAAGGGGGTATAAAAGAAAATAGATGGATGGGTGTTAGCAAGAAAAGTGTGCAATAATCTTATTGACTGTTTGAAATACCAAGGCTGCATTCACACTTAAGGCACAATTTCCGAATTTTTCCTGAGATGCAATTTTTTATGTGATTGTTCACAATATGATTTATACCATTAGACTCTAGTTTGAACAGTCTGCATAGAAGAAAACAATCTTGCCGCGTCCGACCTACTTCGGGGGAAGAGATGTGACAGATGTGTAAAAGTCGGATAAAATCCGACACGGCCGCTCAGACTGAGGTTGCTTTGAACAACATCAGATATGTATCTGATTTAGGACCACATATGAAAGTGGTCTAGGTCTGATTGGAAAAAATCTGAATTGTGTTCAGACTTGTTTTGGGCCACTTTTGCCTGCAGTGCGAATGTAGCCTGACTCTTTCACGCAGTCATGTGGAAAAGAAAGTGCACTTTCAATAAAACCCTGTGGCTTAATTCATTTAACGAAGAATGAGACAAAATGCGGGAGCAGTGTGTGTAAACCTAAGTGTACTAGAACCACTTTTAGCAACAAATTCATCTTTTTTTTATTAATATTTGTTTAGTTTTCAAAATCTGACCTTCGGGATTGAACTTGCTCCAGAAAAAATTGGCAATTGTCTTAACGATGAACTCCAAATTGTCTGGAAAATGGCCTCATCACCCTTCTCAGATTCATAAGCAGCAACAATTGTCTGAGATCACTGCTGATTTATTTTTGTCCCTCCTTGGAATTGTGTTAAACAGAGCAGTTAAAATAAAAGAGCCAAAACCTCTGGTTTTATAGAGGTTAGTTCATTTGCTGATGATCAACCTGGTTGCAACTTAACTTCTTAATTCCCAGGAAACAACGAGGATGTGCTTCGTTTTTTAAAAGAAAGCCATTGAAATGTGACTTTGCTTTGTTCAGACACAGTGAAATATGCCACGTGTCTTTGTTCATCTAAGGTTATTTTGCCAAATTTTACAACCTGATAAAGATCAAATGATTCTTTTGTTCTGATAAATAAAACATTGTTAAACATGAAGTATTTTTTCACATAATTGCATCTACAGAGGGGGTTGCTCCTCTTCCACAGAATCCACCATGTTAACTGTTTCCCAGAACCAACAAACAAAACTCTGGCTGCAGAGGGGATCTTCTGTCTGCATTTACTTCACATAAACAGTTTCATTACCCCCTGGAAAGACGTAAAACATGTTTGGATCTGTAAATAGAAAAACTTTCATGAACTGATTGTGACTAGACCTTCAGAGAATATCAGTGAGATAGAAAAATGTTAATTTGGTCTATTTTTCTTTTCTTTTTTTAAAGTAGTTTTAAAGCAAGACAATAGTAGGTGGAGAAAATTAAGGATGGGACAAACAAGAAGAGGAGGAGGGAGACAGAAGGAAGAAGAAAGGAGGCTAGGCTGGATGTCCACCCTGCTCTCCTTCACCTGCCCCCCACCTGCACCTCCTCCTGGCAGCCCAGGCCATCCATCAGTGGGTGAGCAGAAAGGATCAGGGCCCAGAGTAATGAGCCGTAAGCCCCCTTACACGTGTTGATGCGCCACTAAATAAGATCAATTTACCTTGACTACCGCCACTGCACTGCAATGACTGGAGGAGAATGCGTCAGCCCCCCCCTACGAACAACACACACACACACACACACACACACACACACACACACACTTCGTGGTATGCCTCAAACACACTTCTTGTCATACAAACTTGTGCAGGCTGGCTGCTTCTCTGTGTGAGCTTACTTCCGTTAGTAGCGTTTATCTATCCGTCTGTGTGTGTCTGTGAAAGAATATCTGAGTGTGCTTCCAGTGTGTGTGTGTGTGTGTGTGTGTGTGCCCGTTAATGTGAAGCAGTGATTGTGTGTGAGCGTGCGTGTGCCTGTGGGCAGAGAGGACAGCATAGTGATCCAGTTACTCAAGACAGACAGAAGCAATTGTTCTCCAGTTACAGAGTTTTCTCTGAGACTTGAGGGCATCACTGTCAAGTGTTTAGGCCATCAGGGAAGTCTCGCTTTAGACGATTACACCCGATCTGGTTTGTGTATGCGTATGTGTGTGTTCGTGTCATGGCAAGGAGACCACAGTGTGACCTCCACCGCTTCAGGCAGCCAACAGTGAGAGTTAATTATTTCCTCTTTTTGTGCACGTTTTTTGCTTTTAAAAAATTTGTGGAAATCACTTTTAAGCAGCTGCTCTTTAGTTTAAAGCCAACAGAAACAGAAAAGTAAAGACCAGAATATGAAGCGCACAGTGGAATACAACATGTCAAACTCTTCCTGCTTTAAACAGTGAACATTCACAAACATTTGCAAGACAAAACAAATCCAAGTCACAAAAGCAGAAACATACGAGGAGTCATACGAGGCCTGTGTTTCATCCTCGGAGCCCGCTGTATGTAAAAAGTAACCCACTCTATGGGAGGAAACACTGCTTACACAAAGCATCACGAAACAAAAGGGGGAGGCTGGAGCAAGACAAGCATGAGCTGAAAGAAGGATGGAAAAAAATCATGGAAAGAGGTAAAAATAAAAAGTGAGACAAAGAGGGAGCTACAGGGAAAAAAAGAGAAAACGGGCAGAAAATGGGACAGATTAGTGAACACTGAACAAGGCTTTAGTAGCGCTGTTGGGGTGAAAGAGAATGCCACTAATAATGAGATGTCTATTTTACCCACCAGCTCTCTGTCTCTCTCACTGCTACGCCTGTTTTCCTCTGGCCCCCATTATCAGTGCACTTGAACCCGGGGATAACAATGAGTTCACAGAGATTGAGAAGTGCCGAGGCCTTAATTGTATGTATTTAGTCACGCAAACAGAGGCAATGGCCTGAGAACGCCTAGTTAGCCAATGACATCATTTAGCCACACAGCCACTTTAACTCAATGGGGCTGCCGTGGCATACAGCTCTCTGTCACTTTATGGTATCCCTGCCTGCCATTGCTCTGTGTCTCCTTATCTGTCTCATGTGGACAGATTCTAGAATATGCTACTTTCAAACCAATTATATGTTTCACTGATGTCGTCTATTTCTCTTCAGTTTATCAGGATTTTCTAGTAATTTTCCTCAAAGCACAGGCTAAAGTTTTTTCAGTATTAAATGTGATCAATTTGCATTCTTTTATCCAACGTAATTTTTATATAAATACTTTCAAATTAAATGAATATGAATGAAAATTAGATCTCACTTGTGAGTGAATGAAATCACCTCATGCTCAAATAATGCTTGAATTTTCTTTTTTTTAAACTGCTTATTATCTTTCTGTTTAATATAAACGATACTTCTAACTTTTAAATGTATTTGAGTGGAAGCAGATTAAATCAATTGCATTTATCATCCTCTTTTAACAGTATTTGCATGTTTGCATTTTTAAAGCAGCACCTGCAAATGAGGGCAAACTGCAAATGACCTCTTGCTCTGTGTTTGTGTGTTTGGATGACTGCATGATTGTGTCCTTGTGTGTGTGTGGGTGTGTATGTGTATGTGTGTGTGTGTGTGTGTGTGTGTGTGTGTGTGTGTGTGTGTGTGTGTGTGTGTGTGTGTGTGTGTGTG
>JBBBVU010000001.1:35975981-35989431 GCA_037177055.1 Atherinosoma microstoma
TGTGTGTGTGTGTGTGTGTGTGTGTGTGTGTGTGTGTGTGTGTGTGTGTGTGTGTGTGTGTGTGTGTGTGCATGTGCATGTGCAGAATGGAGGGGTGCTTCTCAAGCAGGGATGTCAGCACTTGAAAAATCAATCACCATCTGGGCTCATTTCATACAAAGGACAGAAGGAGGGGAGGAAAACTGACAAACACGCATACACGTACCTCTTGCATCTTTCATTTCATGCGAAGACAACTGAGGGCGAAACTGTACCGCGGCTCTGCGCCCTTCTCCTCTCCTGCCTTTCTGTTTTAAGCGAACACTTAACTCCTTGCCTGGATCCTGCTGCTATAAAAGCAAGTGCAATTTTCTCCTCTGCACCTCCACCAGGCCATTTTCAAATCAGGGGTTGCAGCGTTTGTATCAAACGGCAGGAGTAAAATTGAGGAGCGGAGGGTTAAACATGGAGGGGTGGTTTCAGTGGAAAGTACTGACCACACTGGGGCCTATCTAAGCCATTAGGGCAGTGCTATGTGAACACGCTGCATCAAGGCTGGTGTGCAAGGTCACCCAAAGCAAACAGGGATAAGAGGAAAGAAAAGCAAAGATTCATCTGCTTGAGTTAGCACCTCAGGTCAATGGGTTTAGCTCCTATTCACCAAAGCGCGGGCCTCATTTACAGGTGCTGCTCCGACCGGCTTTCAAGACCCTGTTTTCATTTTCACTTTCGGCACTTTTTAAATGAGAAAAGTGAATGTTTAACATAAACAAGATTTTTTAAGTATACACGCACACACTAAAAAACGTAGTATCTGAAAGCATGTGTGTGCATGTGCACGAGTGTGGCACGATTTCTGCTGCGGCGCTGCCTCTTTTCAGTTGCACAGCTGTGTGAGAAATACCAGTGGCAGAGGCTGCTGATGCAGCGAAAGCATTTAATACTCGACAAACAGTTATCTAAGCCCATGTCCAATAGCTAGACACCACTGTAATGTGACCTACATACTAAGCGAATAAGAATTTTTTTTGTATGTCAGTCGGGGTGGGGTGGGAGTGCATGGTGGGGGTTTAGAAGTGGATGTGAACAGAACTCATTCAAATGTCAGTAATAAGATGGCAAAATATTCCTTTTCGCTCGCCTCGCACCTCCTTCACCTCCAATCTTTTTCTCCAAGAAGAGCAATGGAGAAAGTACAGTATAATGTAACAGAACATATTGTGCCCTCCTAGGCATTGAAAGCTCCCTCTTTTGTTAATTTTCACCCTCTGGAAAGAGGACTCGCTTCTTTTTCTTTTTTTTTTCTTTGAAGAATTGATGAAATGGTGTGGAGAGAGGTCACTTTTTTCCCTGGTTATAGAAGAAGTCAGCTCGGCAGAATGCTGAGTTTCTGTTTCATGCAAATCCCCTCTCAAAAGTAACGTAGATTAGTAAAAACACAAGCATCTTTTCTCACATCTCCTGTCCTGTATATGAAGCCTCTCCACCGAGCCCTTTTTAGTGACCGAAGCGCGTTGTTGCGACCAGGTTGGGGACACAGACTTTGAGCCAGTTATGGAACAATTTGAGGCAAGATTCCACAGATTCACTTCTGAAGAGTTTGATGGGTTTGGTCCTTGTTTCAGCTTTGAAAAGAACTGATGAATGAACACAGGCACACATGCTCACACACACGCACACACACAGCAATGCACAGTCAATCTGCCTGGCCACGTCAACAGAGCAGGTGTCCTTAGTAATGCACCGCTGCTCACTTGGATCTCTGCATCGCAGAACAGAGGGGGAAAAAAGAGGGAGAGAAAAAGCAAAGAAATAAATAAGGGACAGTTAGAGGAAAAAGGACGAAAACTGTCCTTTTTTTCAGAAACGTTGTTACTGTGATGAAGGCAGCAAGCATCAGAGGTAATAGAATTGTTTTTCCTTATTTTTATATGTTTTCTAGCAGCTGGAGTTTGGAAGGATTAAGAGGCTGTGTCACCTAACCGGAGCCATGTGCATCTGTCCGCCTCCAACTTGACTGTCACATCACACCAGCCAAACTTGTTTGAATGCACCTAATTTCTTCGCTCAAAAACAGCAGACTCCTACACTCGTTATTTTTGGGATGATCAAAAACAGCGAGATTATATCAGGAAGACAGGCCACAAACTCAGCTAAGGAGAAACTAAGCAGGAAAAAGATGTACTTAGTAAAGACCATGCTTTTGCCCCCTGCTGTGTTTCAGCTACATGATACATAAATAACCATTATGAATCATGCTATTTGGTTTCACCCTGCCATCTTTTTTTTTTTTTTTTAAATAAGACAGTTTCCATGCAGCCACAGTGGTGGTGGGCTCTGAAAACATTTTAAGGATGCTGGGAAATAAAATAAGTTTGTGTTCATCTAATGCCTAAAACTCCAACATGGAAGGTCTTATCCAGTCTGAACCTGCATGACGCCACAGGGTCAACACAAAACATGACCCCGGCTCACATGGAAAGACAAATGGCTACTCAAACAACCATTAGTTTGCACAACAAAGGATGTTGAAGAGTTTTACTATCAAAAAGAAGAAAAGGAGGACACTGTGTGAGTATGCCAAGATTAAATATGTCCAATGAGAATAATCATTCATATTTAATAGATGGAGGCCTGTGTAGAAGCTTGTTGCCTTCCTGTTTGCAAACAGCTCAGAGACAATGCCTCCTCTTTCTCAGAGGCCTACCAGATTACCATACACAAACTTTATCCCCTGAAAAATCTGTCCTTAGACCACTTATTTTAAACCTTGTAGCAAAAATCAGGTCTCCATTCACAGAATCTTCTTTGTTAAACTTAAATACACCCCAATGTGCCCATCAACAAAGGCCTCTACCCTCCCTCCTCACTTTCTGCGACACTCTAGGTTAAGGATTGTTTAACGGGTCTGCGGGTGGGTTTTTCTTTCTTTCCCATTCCTCCTTTATTTTGTCCCTTCTTTTGGAGCATTAGGGCGACCAGCCATTGAACTACAACCGCTACTATAAAAATTAATCAGGATTAAAATGACCTCACACGTAAAATTAAAGTTCGCCAATGTATCTTTTTTTAAGACGTTCTCAGCTTCCTTGGGAACAGGATTGTTTCCTGACAAAGTGGTCTCTACACAACAATGAGCACCTTTCAGACACACACAGGGACTGCCTTTAGAGCTGCAGAGAGACGGATTTCACATATCAATCAAAAGAGGGAGGTGGGGGGAGAAAAAGGGCCCTCATTTGGTGAGAGTGGTCCTTCGAAAAGCACGAACACATTTAAAATGGGTATATGCATTTCTCACTTAGAAGTATTCATAAGAACAGTCTTTTATATTTGGGGGCTGAGGCATCGTTCGTCAGCCTGACCCAGAAGTAATAAGACTGTAGTGGATACTTAAATTGTGCAGCATTGGGGAAAAAAATTGCTTTTTGAAGAGGGCAAGGCTCATAGTATTCAATCTGATTTCTAAAAGTTTTACATGTGAGGCCTTGTATGAGAATCTCTATCTGTGAGTGAGTGTGCGTCAGTGTTGGGGGAAGGGAGGGAAAGGGGTGCACATGGTCACAGCCACCCACTGTGCCAGCCATGCATACAATTGCGGCGAACCCTGTTGAAAGTTAAGAAGCTGTCAGAGCAGGTCATTCACAGCTGTACAGTATTAAAGCACCTCAACGCAGACACATACAGAAATACACTATATAAGTCAGACTGAGCATTGTAGTGGTATCATCAGTATTACTGGCTGTGTCTTCCACTCAAACAGAAATAACTCAGATGTTCAGGGTCAAAATGATTGTTTACGGTTCAGAGGTGAAGATAATGTGAAGAATTAAAAAATATCAAGAATTATTTTATCAAATCAAATTAAAAAAAGTATCTCATCAATAATTTATTAATCAAATTTTTATGCAATAATTTATTTCATCAATAAAATTGTAAATATTTTGTTCAAATGAAAGAGTATTTTATTGATACTTTAAGTTTAAATCAAAAACTTAATTGATGAAAAAAGAGATATTTCTAAAATAAAGTAACATTTCAATAATGATTAAAATAATCATTTAATTATTCAAATTATTCCCCACAAAACTGAAAAAAAAAGTAGTTTTCAATTACTTTGAAAGCATACAGTATGCCTTTAAAGTCAATAATTAAATTCTGAATTTGAAAAAGCCAAAATGTACTTTCATGAAAAGCTGCGTGTTGCAGTTAAACAAAAATCTTTCGGAATAATGTATTAAAATTAGTGGTTGTTTTTCATTTTCCCACAGATGGTTTCTCTTTAATGGATTATCAGAGCACCGATGACGAGCGGGGGAAACCTGGGAGGTATCCCCATACTTGTTAAGTGCCTTGTGGATTACATCATTTCTCGTTGCTCAGACAGTGGTCTGACATTAAAGTAGAGCTTACTGTGACTGGAAAAAAGTATTAGTATTCATGTGGCACATGTGGGCTATTTTTAAATAGGGGTGCTGTGAAAGTGTGGAATTGGGGACAAGGCAGCCTTGCACCGGGCCGTGACACAGACTTATGTTAAATCTAATTAGATCATGATAATAGCTTTAGGGCCCCAGTGATCAATGCTAGAGGTCTATAGAGATGAACTTTCCTTAAGTTTCAAGCTGCGCACTGGTTGTACTCATTTTTTTTACACACATATTTAAGCACGGACTTGGCATTTTTCCATCACTTCAGAGGACATTACCTCGACTCACCCTAATCTTATCACTTCCCCTCTAAGAAACGATTTACACTATTTTAGTTTATGGATTTTTTTCAAATGGATCTTGAAATATGGGAAACAGATTTTTTTCTCTTTTTTTCATAACAACACAAGCACCAACAAAACACAAAGTTACTTGAACTCTGACATAAACATCTGTTTCTTTTCACAGACTAATACTGTAGCCTCAAATCCACCATCAGTACAGGTAGATTTGATAATTCCTTCCAGTCCATGACTTCTCGGAGCCTCTCCCTCTATGCGGTGCACCCATTATGAGTCCAGATCACAAAAAGACACTTGCTGATTGTGAGCTGCTTTCCATCAGCAACATTATAGAGGAGTCTAGTTTACAGCTTAAAGACTCTTCAGATCACTCTCACAGAAGACTAAGAGGATTCTTTATGCTTCCATTACTAACTAATGTAATTTGTGTAATGTAATATTTTAACATGTCTGGGTCTGCTTACATGCTAGCTAGCTAGCGTATATTATGATTAGTCCTGATACTGGATGCTGTGGGATTCCCTATACATAAAGTATCAGCTAAAGTTGTCTCAGTTGTTGAATCTCAATGCCTCTGCATCCACCTAAGTACTTCCTCCTACCCCAGCCCAGGGAGAGTTACAGAGGAGTGTATTCAGGAGATAAAACTGGAAAAGAAAGATGCAGCCTGATCAGCCGACAGTGGCTGACGCTGGTATTATGTTTGTATTTTACACACTGTAATTACCTTTAGACAGGTTCCAGCTGGGAAACAACTTTCTTCTCCTGTTGAAAACCCACTCACCCAGTTAATTCCACAACTGTCAAGCAATAAGATCGCTATGCGCTCGCTGCAGCTTTGTAAAGCTGTGCCTGACCAAAGCAGAGAAGAAACTTTTGAATAGTCTTTGAATGCACAAAGTAGCGGTTAACGTCTGGAGTTTTTGAGAAAATTAGATATGCCAACTTGTCTTTTTGAAACCCAGCCATCACACAATTTTGCCAGTGTTTAGGCCCTTGAAACTAAATTGACACTAATGTGATATTCTTATCAAATTCCCCATGGTCTAAAAGCAGTTTTAGAAGCCCTTTTTATTCTGACAAGATAACCTATCAAGGAAAACTTAATAAATTAAGCACTTGAATGCTGTAAAT
Source organism: Atherinosoma microstoma (assembly GCA_037177055.1). NCBI lineage: Eukaryota > Metazoa > Chordata > Actinopteri > Atheriniformes > Atherinidae > Atherinosoma > Atherinosoma microstoma. The sequence goes on from JBBBVU010000001.1 coordinate 35,981,827, forward strand.
GTTCACAATGAAAACAGTTAATTTTAACTCAGACCCTGACAGAGCTGCTGAGATTGCTCAGTATGCTAGTTAGTCATTCTCAAAGCCTCACAGGTCTTTTGACTAACCCTGGGTACGTATATATTATATCCTTTCCCACTGCCAACCTCTTTCCTCTTTATACTTATACAGATGTTGAAATCTTATCCACTTCATCATAAGCAATTCCATAAGAGCTTCTACAATCCAGAAGATCACTGAATTGATCATCCATGGGGGTTCTATTAGTTTGTTGTATTGGTAGTAATATAGGCCCTTTCAGGATGCTGTTCTTTAGTGCCTCGCTGTCTAGCACTGAGGTGATGAATGCTGTTTAAAAACTGACATAGCAACAGTTCTTTAAAGTATTGAAGTAATCCATTCTGCTTTATTTCTTTGTTTTATGTTCCACAATTGTGGTTTGGGAGGTGGACAGGAGATGAATCATTTTCTAAATGTCCAGTCTAAGTTACAGATGAATTTATGTGTTAATAAAACAAGCTGTTTAGATGAAGGAATAATGTAATTTAACATACGCTCTCCCTCAAGGAAAAAAGGCATACTTCTGCTGTGGGGTTGAACGGTGAAGTGTTAAGCCTTCTATGGCGACATCTATCTCTTGCCACCACCTTGAGGGCATCTTTTAAGCAGAGGAATTTAGCCATTACGTGGCATTAACCTCATTAGAAAACACTCTTTAGCTGCTCCAAGATAAAATTGATTTACTGCTGCCATTTCCACCACTGCTCTCGATCAATGGTTAAACTATCCCTTTTATAGCCCCATGCACACTCTCTGCTCTTTTCTCCAGTTTTCTTTAACTGCTCTTTAATTTCATTCCCCCTTCCACTCATGTCCTTGTGCCAGGTATGTAGTGACAGAGAGAAAGAGATCTTGTCTCCATTTCCCAATGGTCAAATGTAAGACCCATTTGAAAGTGGATAAAAATGGCAGAATTACTGGCAGATTCCTTGAAGCAATTAAACACAAATCTGCTGTCTCAGTGTTCTGGAGCTGTAAGAGTTTGATTGCAGTCGAACCAATTTGCATGTGTGGTCATATCTTAACAAAATGTTGCGGAGTATTTCTAAGGTTGCTGTAGTAATTCATTATGTAGGAATGTGATGAGTCGAAGCAGCTGCAGATAGTAGGCCACGTTCATGGGGATCATGTTTTTTCATGGCAAATATCGAGAAATGTGGAGGTTATACTGGTTATATAACTAACTTCTGCAATTCCTTACTCTTTTTTTTTTTTTTTTTACAAATTAGACAGTAAGTGTAAGTTTGTGCTGTTATATTGAATCTGTTCATCCTTCTACACACCTCTTTCAAGAAACAGATGCACAACGTATCTCCTTTGTTTTGAAATACTGCTATACAATGTCAAATTATCCTTCAAGTAATACTTAAAATATTGCAATTTATACTGGTGCACAACATGTTCTTGGGATATGGTTTGCCACTAAGTATAACAATAAACCTTACAAACACAGGAACATCCAAGATCCCTATCTCAAGTCCCATATACACCAAGGCAATGCCGAGAAGCTGCAGAACCGAAAAGGCCCCTTGCTGTGTCTCCTCACATGGCCACCATATGGCCAGAAAAATAGCACATGAACACACAGTAAAGACAATGTCTGCCTTCCACCAAATACATATAATCTACATTTGTGCAACAGGACAAAGCAGAAGAGGGTAATAGTAAATATGTCACTTAATAAGGGAAACCTAAAGGCAAATAAGTTAAAAATTGTAAACATGCAGAGTTTTTTTTGTGTTTTTTGGTAACATGATACGGATCTGGACTATCCTGAATCATTGTTATATATTGGTGTTCGGTTTCTTTGTTCCACGAGTCCACATTCTGGTGAAAAGTGTTTTGGAGAAATAAAACTGACAAATGAGAAGAGACTGTGTGACATTTTGATTTATTCCTAAGCTTTCTGTCATCACTGCAACCTCCCTTTCCATGCACTCATTCAATATGGTGAGTAGCCAATCAGAGTGCTCTCCCACAATAGACTGGATACTAAACAGTGGATAACACACCAGCAGACAAGGATGACAGAGTTTAAAAATGTCTCCAGATTTTACCAACAGCCAATTGTTAGTTCAGGTTCTGCAGTCTGGTGTTTCGGAATCACACTTCTTCGTGTTATAATATTTTTGCTGCCACTCGGGGGCATTCTCAGAAATATGTGGAACAGTCAAAGGAATGCACTCAAAAAAGGGAATTCTATTAACTGTTTAATCAAATAAATGCACCTATACTGAAATCAATTAATATATCTGTGTTAACATTTTCAACATAACCCACTTTAGTAAGTTAACTTAAATTTAGGACTTGTTAAAGTCACATAACATAACAGGGCTGAGTTAATTTCACAATCCAGACTGTCCTTTAACAAAGTCCTGTATCACAATACGCTATGAAGTCATTACACATGCTCAAAGGCTCACTCTGGAAATGAGGACAAAAGAGGGCGCGATGACTCTGAACCTCTGTTTGGAACCATCTGAACAATTATCAGTGTAAGTACGTTTTTCTATCGTAGCATAGAAGTTAGTAAGCATCCTTTTAGAAAGTGATATTGGTGATGTTGGTGTGTTTTACTCGCAGAAATATCGGGCAATATTAGCCTATGTTAGCTAACATTAGAGCTTGTCATAATATAACATAATGTTAGCTAGGGGAAGTACTTTAGAGTAGCAACTTAACTGTTGAATTCGAATTCTGCGACCTTCGCTGAAAGCGGTGCTTTAATCAGTTCAGAGTTGTGTGGCAATTAAAGGGAATTGCAGTGTTGTGCTTAAATACTGGACAGGCGGAGCTGGACATGGTCAGAGTTGTCCCTGGTGGGGTAAGACAGGCTAAACAAACTTGTGTTGGTAACTGTAGCTTGTAAGTTAAAGGCAAAAAGTCTTGTTAGCGGTTAGGTTGAAGCACAGGCTGGACAATTGAGGTACGCCAACCTAAACTATAGTGGTTTAATCACAGTATAGGATAAGGATAAGCTAACTTAAGCAAAGTTTTTTGTTTTGTCTTGTTTTTTTTTCTCATTTTCTGAGTTTGTAATGGCTGTGTATTCATCTCTAGTGTTAATTGCTGCACAACACAGCAACAAAAATAATCTTACTTACTGCCCTTGTTCTTTGCTGCAGGATTGAAAGTTGAAGAGCATGCTGAAAGCGCTAATTGTTTCCCTCAATACAGACCATGAAAACTTCACAAGGGAGTGGCCTCTGCTTTCCACAGATTTACTCTTTGAAAATGTTACTGATGTTTACATTTTTTAGAGCTGTTTTTAAGCAAATGAATGTGACCAAAATCTTTTAAATGAAGGAACATGTCACTAAGTGCAGTTGTGTAACTTGTTGGCTTGTTTTTAATAGTTCATGGAGCGGAGAGGATGTGTGTGGCCCAAAGAATAAGCTAAGTCAGACTTTGGGTACATACATAATACTTGTTAGCAGATTATTGTTGGTTTTCTATCCAACTATGAGGTTTGTTAACAATAAGAGTAATACAGAAGATTAATTACTGCTATACCTCTCTAAAGACAAATGCATGATGGCAATGCTTGAATGGTAAAAATCTCCTCTCACTAACAATAGAGCTTGTAGACCACTGTTTGAGTGTAATATTTAGGGAAGATGCTATTGGGTTATCCAATGTAAAAAAGCCTTTCCATAGCCAACAACAGATAAAAATCAAAAGCAGATATTGTTACATCCAGAAAAGCTACACCTAATGTAGTCTGAAGGGTTTGGGGCTGGATAGATGGCCCAACAAAAGAAAATGTTATTATACGATCTTTTTCTTCTATTCAGACTAGTATGACGTTGTAACGTACCTTGACATGTTTCAGCTGTCACCTGCAGCCTTCCTCAGAACATCCGCTGACGTGCTGTTAACGTGTTATCAGCTGTTCTTTGACAGGTTTGCAGGGACGGCCACGCCTCCAAAGAACAGCTGATAACATGTCAACAACGCGTCAACAACGCGTCAACAAAGCGTCAGCGGACGTTCTGAGGAACGCTGCAGGTGACAGCCGAAACATGCCGGTATGTTACAACGTCATACTACTTGTCTGACTAGAAGAAAAAGAATGTATAATTAAGATAAGAAGACAAATGAAAATCTTTGAGCTACAGAATGTTTTTGCTGTTGTTCGTGTTCTGGCTGATGGTTTGTTTTTATTGTTTTTGAGGACAACCAGGAGTCTAAAGGGTAGACGATGCTGGGAGTCTTCGCCACAAAGAAAGACGGTGCAGAACCCACAGATGACCATGGAGATGCTAAAATAATCATTGAAGGTGTCGAAGTGTTTCATGGTCTTGGTAACATTGCAAATCAAGTCGCCATTTTATTCGGCCTCATTTATTCATTGGACTTAAGCTATCCCACAAACTTACGGTACACGTTTAAGGTTCTACAAAAGCTTGTGATGGAAAAGCAGTTAAGGATTTCGTTGGTCATTTTAATTCGGTGAAAACAGCTCAAAGCTGAACAGATCATGTTGCAATTGCCTGATTCAATTATGGTGGTTACACCTAAGTCAGTTCTTGGCATCTTATTAGTAATTTTAAATATATCTAACACAGCTCAGTTCAGTGGAAGTTGTTGACATAACTGGATTAAGTAAATTGTACAATTTTAATTTTTATTTTGTGTGGGCACCTCTTGGTTACACTGATGCTGTTGTCAGTCCGTTACCTCTGACTTGTAAAAATAATGAAGACTGGTCCAGTGTAGCTACTATCAGTGCTTCATCTTTATCATTTTTGATGCTTTGTCTTCTTTGTGATGAAATTTATTATCAGCCCCTCCTGGCTCGAACTGACTTTCAACCAATTAGCATTCGACCTACGCACTGCGTCATTTCTGAGGGCCATGTGCTTTTAAGTCTGTCTGCTTTGATTACATACCCCAAATCCGTAACTCTGTGTGGGCTGAGAGCAATGCAAAACCTTATCTCCATACAAGCATGGCCCCGTAGCAATATCTGCCAAGGAATGTTAAAGGTTGCAGTTGAAAGTTCATCAAAAAATTGCTAGTTAGTGAACTATGAGTTGTGATGTTTTGACACAAAACAGTGAGATGTTTGTAGATACTGGCCAATGTGATTAACAAAGAGAGTAGATAATGGATGATCGGGGATCTACTGTATGTTACATTGCACTATTTTCACATTAAGTCAACGGGTAAGAGTGTATACAGCTAAGCCAAGCAGAAAATTCACAATCCAAGTCTGTGTGGCCAAATGCACACCCACTTCTGACAGCTCAGGTTTATGTGGACATTTAAGCCAATCGTGCAATGCTGTATGTCTTTGACAAATCAATATGACCACCATTTCAGCTTTTTTTCTCCTTTCCTCCTTCTTGTGTATGCTCTTTCCCCATCTCTCCCTGTCTGGGAGAATTGATCAACATGGATAGAATGATATCAGCCAACAGATAGAGTGGTACACTCCGCTCCCTCCTTCATACCCTCCTTTCACCAGACTTTTGACACATAAATAAAATATGTGGCCTTTTTGTTTCAATTCACCATGGTGTTAGTTCTGAGAAAGGAATATGGTGCACATGGCTCACACGGAGCTGTTGGTAGACAAGAGGGAAAGAGTCGGCTGCTTGCCATCGCTCACTGTTCACAGGCACTCTACAAAATCCCCTGAACTTTCTGACATATGCATTTGTTAGAGTGACGGAGTCAGATTCTAAAGAATGGCATTAGAAAAAAATGATGTGAGTGCTAAATTATTCAGACATTTTTTGTCAAATGGCTGGCTTTACTACCACACAGAGCTACATGCGCACACACACACATATACAGACACTTATACATATATTCATATAGATACATCCCAGTTCAAGAAAAGAAAGAACAAGAGAAAGTGATGTGAGAATAGTCACTACTTTTGTCTGCGTACAATGTTAAAATACCAAACTGGCATCACAGTAAACTCCCACTTTAATATCAATAGAAATAAATCTCTACCAAGCCTTAATGTATTAGCCCTGCTATTAACAGATGAATGCAAAATGTTCATCCACACCTTGGCTAGATATTCCCAATATGACGGCAAAGGCATTTCCACAGCTGGATAAGAAATAGTTGCTAGGTGAACTAACCTTGCATCTTTGAAGAATGCCAAAGAGTCAGGCCCACACAGGCCTGCAGCGTTTCCACTCAGTCCATCACACAGACTGTGCGGCAGTGGCTCTAGGTTCTAAAGGTTCAATCTGCCACACATGTCTTTCTAGGCTTGACTTGCGCTTTTTTGCATCTAAACACCTCAAACATGGGTCGAGCCACTTACACGTGCATATCAATACCATTATCTAGGCCACTGTATGTTCTCAGCTACTGGTGTGGACACTGCATTGGAAAATGACAAGAGGCGAGACCAGCTTGTACTTAAAGACGGAGTAACCTCCTACATCGGAGAACTAATGGGATTAAACAGGAATTATCTGTTGATATGCTCATGCAGTCCGTCTGTATGTCCACTTTCAACGGACACCCCAGCTGACTGCTTCGTGCATGTGTGTCCATGAAGATGTGCATGTATAGTATATGTGACATTAATTACTGTGACCATCCTTATCCCCCTAGTTACCATCACCATAGTGCTTTAAATTTCTTATTCTATTCAATAATAATAATAATAATAATAATAATAATAATAATAATAACAATAATAATAATAATAATAATAATCCCTCCAGTCTGCAAATATACAAAAAAACTTCCACCCCCATCCACTATTTCCTCCCACAGTTCCTCTTCCCTGAAAACCCTGAGTCACCTCAGACAGTGAGTGGGGGTAGTTTCTTAGACAGCGTGACAGTGTGCTTAGCCCCGTTAAGCCAGCTTCAGCTCCGCTTCTGGTCGACACTGATCAGGAAGCCCTGTGAGACAGAGAGAGAGAGGGAGAAGATAAGGAGAGTGCTGAGTTCACCGCGAAACCTCACCCTCCCACCCCCGACTGCTCTCTCAATAGTATCCCTTGCATCCCCTCCTCAGAATGGGGTCCCCCCCGTGGAAACAAGAGGGGAAGGTGAATCGACTGATGCACTGCTGACTGCAGTGAATAACTCCAGCTCTGTTCCAGCTTCTCTTCCTCCTGTTGGTCCACCTTTTCTGTGAGTTGCCCTTCTCACTCTTAAACATTTCAATAACTTTTTTTGTCCGTATTTTTTTTTTCTTTCTGATTATTTTTCATCATATGTCCAAAGGCAACAGTGATATCTGCAGTATATTCTGGAATGACTCTCTCTGCTGGCAGGTGATTTTCTATATTTATCGAATCGTAAACATGAAACAGTTACGTCTTCTTTCTCCCACATATTTTGGACTCAGTTTGGAACTAAAACTCAATAAAACTCAGGGAGTTTGTTTAAAGATTAAGGATATAAATCCAATATATGAAATATAGCATTTAAAAGAGAAAAAATCATATCTTTGAATTATATTAACAATTTCCCTTGGGATCAATAAGAGTATCTATCTATCTATCTATCTATCTATCTATCTATCTATCTATCTATCTATCTATCTATCTATCTATCTATC
>JBBBVU010000001.1:36000331-36028783 GCA_037177055.1 Atherinosoma microstoma
TATCTTCTTTTTTTTTTTTTTTTTGCTTTTTAAAAAAAATTTTCGTTTCAGCCTCCCCGAAACATCACTGTAATCTGATGTTTGAGGGGAAACTCTCCGAGTCGGTGACAAATATGTGACATCTTAAGAGTCTTGTTGACATTGGGGACAACTATATAGTCCAACTTCAAACTGTTTCTTCTGTCTTGATATGTTTCACCCTTCACCTGCTAATAAAATGCTTTATATTCTTGTCTGAGAGAGGCCCAATCGATCCACATTAGTCTCAGCTCCCTTTCTCTCACTTTGAAAACTCAGGAAATCAGATTTCAGAGTGGGGAGAAAAAAAAAATCGGTTAATGCATTGATCACCAGGGCTGTATGCAAATCACATTTGCTTTTTTTTTTTTTTTTTTTTTTGCCAATCAATAGCATTAATTAACGGCTTCATTTTAACAGCACCCCGCAATCCTGTTAGACACTGCTGCCGACCTCAGAATTCATCCCCCCCAGCCCCCCCCCGCCAACCTCCCCGTCCCTCAGTAGCCATGGAAATGAACAGTACATGGCAAAGGCCATAAATCAGGAAATCCAATTTGACCATGAGCTCCAGTAGTAACAGTAAAATATGAGTGCTAACACAGCACACAGGTAGATCATTCCTTACTGGTCATTAAATTACTTATTTTATACACAAAAAAAAGAAAAGAAAGCTTACAGGGAGACTTGTCATGTGCAGCCTGGGTAAACAGTTGTGTTGCAAATGTGAAGTCTGAAAACAGAACCCAGAAGATGTCACAAAGATGTCAACAAGGCTGCATTTGCTCTTCAACGTACAGACATTTACAGCACAAGTGAGATCTTATTAATAACCCTATCAAGTTCCAGTTTCAGTGTGATTGGTTAATTTCAGCCACAAACTTGTTGGGCTCTTTATTCTAACCACTTCACTTTTTTTAAGTACTACTACCTAACTATGCATTCTGACAGGTGTGTGCGGTGTGTGCTTCTGTGTGAATGTGGTTGGAGGGGGTGGGGGTTTGTGCTAACCAGCCTATAGCTTCTTCTGCCAGCGATGCTACTGTGTGCGATTAATAATGGACGCTTTTTGAAATTATTATTATTCCCAAAATGCTCTTTTGTGATTTGCTTTGAAGGGCACGCATGTGTGGGTGGGGAAGGGGGTTGGGGGTGGTGGAGACTGAGAGATGTGTGTGTGGATGGGGTGAGGTGGTGGTGGTGTTGGGGGGGGGGGGGGTAAAAGGGGTGGCTTGCTTGCTCATTTGGAGAGCTTTTCCAATTATACAATTAGTCAGGAATGTAGGCCAGCAGCCTTCGTGTTCCTCCTGCTCCCCGAGCCTGGATAGTAAGTGGCCTCACCTAACTTTGGAATTACGTGCTCCTTTTCCCAGAAAGACGCAGGGTGCATGGACAACCATAGACTTAAAAGCTGAAGTTATGTCCTGCTGGGCAAAAGTGAAAGTGATACCGGCTCAAACAGTCTGTGAAGAAGTTTAAAGTTGAAGTTTATATGTCGTTTATGTGTGAAAAAACATGACAAAGTACAAGTCTGGTTAGGTCAGCAGTGTCAAATTATTTTTAGTTCAGGGGCCACATACAGCGTAATTTGATCTCAATTGGGCCGGACCATTAAAATAACAGCATAATAGCCCATAAATAATGAAAACAAGTCCAACAAGTACATTATCATTAAGATGTTTCCAATTAATAAATTATTCGTTGTAGTTTCAACAATATTTTCCCTCAGTTTATCATTTTCATTGCGACCTACAAATGAAAAATGTATGTACAAAATGACCAAACATTGAATCACAGGTATCTGGCAGTGAAAACTATACTATATCACATTATGATAAGAGTAACTTTTCAAAAGTTACAAGTTATTTTTAAATGTGTACATTTCAACATGTGTGTAGTAATCCTGACCACCTGAATTATCTCACTTACCTCATAAAACAAACTAAAGACAAATGAAGTAACTAAAAAAAGGTGTTAAATATAACAAGTTATCTCCCTGCCTTGGAAATATTTTACATCCCATCATAAAAAATGCAATCATGTGGACAAATTAGAAATTAGAGTTACTTTTATTTTTTTTCTAAAAGGAGTCAATGTCTTCGATGTCATTTTCAAATTCACCATAAATGAAATCAGGGTTGTCCTCATTGACGTTAAGCTGATGGCCAGTTTTTTATGTTGGCTATCAGCTAACGTCATAATGTCAAATTTGCACTGACGAATAGTTGATAGAGAATCAGAATCTGCTCTGCACATCTTACTATCCTAATTCTGGATTATTAAATTGTTTGTCAATTATAAAACTCTGAAATCAAACTTGCGCTCAACTTTGAATGCTAATGTTTGAAACACTTTTTTTATTTTTATCTATTTTTTTCTCTGATAAATTGCACTGAAGTGTTTTATCTGCACTTTGTGCTGTGATGTGTTAGCGCTGACTCTGCTCACCGAAGGACTAGGGATGAAAATTAGCCCTGGCTAAATCTCGCGCATTTCACATGTACACAAATGTGCATCGTCCCTTTTTTTAGAAAATAAATAAACTCAAACTCCATCCCTCTGGCCGCCTGGTTTTGGCCCCTGGCTGTGCGTTTGATACCCATGGGTTAGATTAAGTTTGAATGTGTGTGTGTGTGTGTGTTTCCCAAAACCACACCGCTTTTGGAAGAGAACCACGTTAACAAGTTGGGATTGGATGCATATTCAGTACAGTTGATTCTTTTTGTTCCCCTCTACGATGAAGTGATATGATAAATGGATTTATGATGAAGAACAAATTGTTTTATAATTTGGCCCCTTTCTGATTGTCCTCTCGCTCTTGCCTGGCTGCTGCAAAGTGTGCCGTACTGGTTTAATATGAACCAACAACAACAGCCAAGTGCCATCTGTTGGCATGCGGATTTTCTGTAATCTCTCTTTACTGATTATAACAATGACTACACAAACCTCTTAAATAATTATCCCGCAATGTAAAAAAAAAAAAAAAAAAAGCTAAATAATTATAATCATTAACTCCCACTAAGTCTGCCACTCCTCCAGCAAATGAAGGCTGTCAGAGAGGGAGAGGGAGATAAAAAAAAAAGAGAGGGAGGTTTTTTTTGAGGATTTTTTTTCTGTGATGCCAATCATATCTTATTTATACCAGCAGGGTTGAGTGCCAACCAGCAGGGAAAAACTTCACCCAACGACACTGAAGTAGAAAACAGTGGCAAAATTGACCCATCTTCTCCTCCCACCACCTCTTCATCTTAACTTGTTTTTCTTTTTGTTTTTTTCTCCCAAAATAAGAGAGAAAGTTATCCTAGAATAAAGTGTGGGCTACAGTTTCTTGTTTGTATGACATCTGATTCCCTGCCAAGGTGTCATACAAACAAGAAAGTGTTGTTTAATGCTTAGGGACCAAAATCTAAATTATCGAGGAAAGGGTTTTCACCCTATATGACAAAATGTTTTTAAAAAAAAATTAAAATCAAAAAGAGAAAAACACACAAACATTTCTTTAGATTTAGCAGGGTCCTGTTTCATGTGCTGTAACGTAGTTATGACACCCAGTATGGTTAAAGGTTAAATCAAACCAAGCTGTCATGTTGCGTAAACTTAACTAAACAAGGAAAAAAAGTCAAACTAAGTCAAATAGTTAAAGACAGTTCTCACCAGACCAAACAGGGGAGTCTAAGATCCCATTTGCTGAAGCAACACGCTGCATGTTGATCCAGCAATGGCTACATACCCACAAGTTCTGTGAAAATGGAATGAAATATGCATTTCTCTACGACACAGAGAAGGGGCAGAAAGCTCCATCTGTATACCTATTTAATAATGAGCATAAATGAGCCCTTAGAAGTATGGATTAGAGGGGAAATATGTTTTTACTTCATCTTTCATGAGATGAATTAACAAGTTTTAATTGGGAGTCAACTGGAACCAGGGATGTTCTGGAGCCAGGGCCCAGTGGTCGGTACTGGTATTGCACCCTAAGCCTTTGTCAGTTCCACATTCGACAGACTGTGTTAGTCTATCGCACGCTCTATCGTGTGTGAATCAGTGAATGAGAAACACATTTTACAGAATGTTGTGGAACGTATGGTTAAAAGGTGCTAAATAAGTATGGATCATTCACGATTTTACCTCTCTGAATGCAAGATGTAAACCAAAAACCTTTTACTTAGTTTCAAATTCAAGTCCTGCATTCAGAAGTCTACTTAAGCTAAAGCAAATATTAAGAAAAAATGCTAGTTTATTAGGTCTGATAGGGAGATTAAATCGATGCTGTTTATCTGGATTTAACAAACAATTTTTTGGTAATGCATAAAATATGATTTTTAAAAGCCGATCATTTTTTGTATAAATTTCTGTATACAGAATATTTACATTAAAATTTTTGCAAAACAGAATTACAATTGAACAAGAATGAGAATAAAAATGTTGTGTTTTTTCTGCTGCAGATTTGGAACATGTGCATCTGAGATCACTCCTCGGTGTGTGCTCGAGCCTGTTTATGTATCTCTCTTTATATAAGTCATCCAAGAGTGTGAGCATCTGCAAGTTTGTGTGTGAGTGCTTTGTGTGAGAAATGGTGTGAGAATACGTCAAGTGTAGCATGTGTTAGTTCTGCTTTCAATATGAGGGAAATCTGTGGCACATACCTCTAATATGACACAAGCCAAAGACGCCATGACTCACCCATGCTATATTTGATTAATTAAAACTACAGCCAGCAGAAAGTCTTCCTATACAACAGACCGTAGATCGAGTAAAAGCATCCATCATTTACTTTTACATATTAAGGTATCATTACTAATATATATCAGAGGAATCTCAGTGAGCTGCAGAGAGTTAAAAAAAAATCTGTGTATGATGTGTGAAACTTGATCTGTTACATATGCACTCACACTTTCTCCTCTTTACTAAAGTATTCATGAACACAGGTAGATCATTCAGACCATTCTCTCAGCTGGCGCTGAAGAGGACGGGTGTCATATATGTTTAATAACCTCTCGTTCTCATGGTACATTTTGCAAAATGAATTTTACAGCTTTAAATAAAAGGTTTCTTGTGAGCTTTGTTTTTGTTTTTTTATTGGCCTAATGATAATGACCTTTATAAAACCAAAAGAATGCATAGAAATGAAAAGATGAAAAGGTAAAAGGGGACAGTGAAGAGAAAGGTATCTTTTGGATAATGATACATACCATACCATATCCTTTTATTACTGAAGCACTTTATGTAGATGTATACAAGGTACCAAATGTAAAAAAAGAATAAATTTTCTCTCCTGCATGCACAAAAACAATGATGATGATGATGATGATAACATACTGATTACAGACAGCCGGGTTGGATGAAGCTTTCTACCTTCACAAAGAAGACACTTCCCCTGACTTGTCATATGATCTCCCATCATGGATCCACGCACACACATGTGCTGTTCTATAACAGCCCATCACCATGAGAGATGGGGTGGCCACGCTTATCCAGCTCCAGGAATAATGGCTTGCACCTGTTTACCATGTCACCTCTGTTTGCTAATTGTCTCCTTGAGCTACATAGAAAGGGAATGACAGAGATGTGGCTTTCTGACAGACAGCGTGTGCGCATGTGTGTGTGTGTCAACATGTAATGAAGAGACTGGTGCCAAATGTATTTGTGCTGCATCTAACGGGCATGTGAATATTTCAGGTGATTAGCTTCATCCAGAAAGAGAACTTGGCCAGTAAGTTACAGATCAGTTTTAACTCTCCATCCCAAGACATGTTTAGATTGGCTCTGAACTGGAGGCTTGGGCAAGGTCAGAGACTGACTATAAGAGGTAGACATTGACACCTTGAAGTCACCTCTTGGGCTGTGTTTGTTTGGCATTTGGACATTGCCATCTTGTTCTTTTTGGAGCCAAATGTGACCATTTTTGGAGAAGAGAATGGATCTTGAGAGGGATACTGGTAAATGAATAGAAAGAAATATCTGTCTGTGAGGCTTAATATTTATTAAATTATGGACATATTGGCATTATTATAGAGTATGAACACTCAAATGTGAGAAAATATTTTTGACTTAACAAGCTTTAAATGGGAGGCTACTGGTGCCATAGATGTTCTGGAACTACAAGCTCAATGACCCCAATGACCTCATCATTGGTACTTGCAGCCATGATTTTTGTGATAATTCAACAAGTAGAAAAAAAATATTTTTATAATGTAAAAAAGAAAATGAAATGAAATGAAATGTCACTTTTCTGTTGGCTCAAAACACAGATTTGATCAGCAGCACTGACTGTCAGTTTTGTTGTCTTGGTTTTCATTGGCACTACTAGAAGTTGCAAATAAGACAAGGTGAATGGAAACAGTAAAAAAAAAAAAAACTGATCCACAAAAGCTGTTTATAAGAAGACTTGACATGTATTTGGTGGACAGACAATACTTGCATATGAACTATGGAAGATCAAAACAACATTATTATTTAAGGTTTGATTTGATAAATAATAAACTAATGTGACTTACTGTTATACAACATATTAAGATAAGATATTCCAGATATCCCCAGAGATTAGTAGAATTAAAGAAGAGCTACCTCCTTTGTACTGGATGTCCACCACAGTTGTTGTTCCCTTCCTCCACAAGGTTAATTTCCAGTTAGGATGACTGCTCTATCTGCTGAATCACAACCACTAGAAATGTGACCAATATCCCCACTCTATGGCAAACAGTCAATAAAAATGTGTCTGATTCACCCTTTTTTTCTTTGTAGCATTTTAAAAGATCAGATTTTCTTTATAGGCTATGCCTAGCTAGTGGATGCTCACCTCATTTTTAGGTCATTGTCACAAATTGTGGAAACTAACAGGGGAAAGATCCTTGATTTTGATGTGACAAAAGATTGTTTTACTTTTTAGAAATAGTAGCTGCAGTTCTACTTACTTGAAATTTAAAAAAACCTGCCATATTCAGTTCTGGGCATCAAAGAAGTCAGACTTAAAAAACCAAAGGGTCTTAATCAGTTGAAAAGCCTTCGTATCTAGGATTAACAGCAGTAACATGAGCTGGGGGGGCTTCTTTGAGTGTCCATTTGTGACATCATCAACTTACCATTGAGGTTTCTGCTGACTGAGATGCAAACATCTTAACTGCACACATGCTTAAAATGTTCACTTACTCTTACTTATCATTACTGCTACCTTTAGTGTTAATTTATTTTTTGTCCTGAATCACAGTCTTTTGACACACAAGCGAGAAGTTTAGATTTAGAGAAGAGATTTGCACTTTTGTTAAAGAAGTCTTTTGGGTTTGTGGGCCTCTCTGGAATCCTTTATCTCGCTGTAAAAATCGAGGTGCTAATTGTAATTACTGTATTCTCTCCCATAACTTTGATTGGAATTCAGAGTGTCCCAACAAGAGACGGGGGGAAAGGGAAACTACCAGGTACAGGTGTGACTGAAATGCATGGCACTGCCTAAAAACTGTTTAGTTAATGGACTTCTCCCAGATATAGATTTAAATGAAAACAAAAACACAAGTGCAAAAGTCTGTAAATGTGAAAGACACCTTTAATATCCTCCCCTTTCCCTCGATCAATGGGTGTGATTGTACCTGTGTGACTGCCACCTCTCCAACGAATGCCGGATGTCAGGAAGAGCGCAGACAGCTTCACAGAAGGTGGGACGACAAGAGCCTGTAAACAAAGCACACACACCAGGAAATTCACAGTCACCCGCATTTGAAGCTTGACAAGTTTGCAACATTGGCGACAGAAGAAAAATACCCATTAAAAATTGTCTGCTGATCCCCCCCCTCTCCACAACACCCCCTCCTCACAACTCCATTTTTCCCCAGGACTTCCTGTGAAGACATGATGTCATTTACGCATTCATGAATAATCTAACAAATATATGAACTGTAATTGCTTGTGTAGGCTATATCAGTCCTTTATTATTTTTCTTCTTCTTATCATCCGTTATAATCTGACACTATAATATCTAGTTGAAGATGAGGGAATCATATTTGGATGTATACAGTTGGTGGACAGAAAAAAATTAAACAGATGAGAATTTTAAACCTTGTGTATCCACCCACATTTGAACAGAAATAAGAATCTTAATGACACAGATATCTTCCCGTACTTGATATAATAGCCAAGATCTCTTTTTTTTTCTCACACAGATCTGTACAAGAATATATGTCCAAATGTGACCAGTCTGACTTCAAAATGGTGCAATTTATTTCGAGCAGAATGTTTGAGACCTTGGCAAAAGAAAAATGACAATGTTTTTAAGTGTTTCAAGACAAACTGTGTCAAAAGTCATGCTGACTTACCAAAAACAAACAAACAACTCTGGGAAGCACATTAGGACTGAAGAAGAAACTCAGTGACAGAAACCCCAGAGTATTAAAACCAACTGTGTTGTAAAGAAATCACACAACAGCTACTAAAGTGACTGAAAAGTAAAACCAAGATCTTGCAGACACTAACTAGGGGTGTAACCATACACTGATCAACATTGATGCATTGATTTAATCGTCAGCAATCAAATGATGTTGATTCAAACTGGATATACTGATCAAACTCAGATAATTATTTGTATGAGGTTCTTTACAAACACGTTGAATTGTTTCCATTTATTTGTTCAAATTACCAAAATATTTCTTGTTATAATTTGCCAATATTTAAAGGTGTGATGTGTAACTATGATAAATTAAGACTGTAATACCTTGGTTATTATAACTTTCTTTTTTTTTTTGTTTGATTCTGTAAACAAAAGTAAGGTTTATACTTTATCCTGCATTAATGTAGAGAAATATAAATGTATTCTTTCAGTTTTTCTTTTACCTGATGTGAACATTTTAAAGCTCCAAATGTGGTACAGTCTAGTTTTTGTAAACAACAGATTTTTCATTTAAATGTCTGATTAAGTTTAGGAATAAAATGACACTTTTATATCTTAGTTGCCTTTTGTGATTTGACATGAATGGAAGTGATTGTGTTAAATCGGTGTGTGATATTGTCTGAAGTTAATCTATGAAGGACCTCCAAAGATATCTTGGTTCTCCATTTCCTGACACTACTGTGAGGCACAGAACCATTTCTATGATGGCTTGTGGGGCTGTTTTAGGGAATATTTTTAGTCCTGCAATAGCAGTACATGGTAGTTATTGCTGAGTTTGGGGAACAATTATCAACTCCTTGGTGGTACCTGCCAGGACTATCTCACCAGGTGCTGACAGTTGGTCCTCAGACTATCTACTCTTGGTGGCATCGACACACACTTATAAGAGGTCAATGAGCAGTAGTGACACATGTCCTCTTTGGTTGATGGAATACAAGAGGCCCTGCCACTTTCTGGACAATCTGTAAGGTTTTATATTCTGGGTGACAACGGGTTAGGAGAAAAAAACAAATCATTGGCTTAAAGCAGGAGTTGGGTGGCAGAGTGAGTCAGATAATGTTTCTTTTAGTAAAATGATTGAGAGACAGCATGCTCAGGGAAACAGCTGCTCACTAATCATGACTCCCAAGTTTCTCGCAGTCTTGACTGGGCTTAGGGCTGAAGAGACCATTTTTGTTTTCATATTAAGTTGGAAAGACTGTTCGTCTCTAATGACCAACAGTTCATTCTTGGAGACGTTTGAAATAAAAAGCTTTGAAAATTGCTCTCACAAGGTTCATCTTTTATAAAATAATGGAGGATACATTTCCTAAACTCTTCAAAGATTTTTTATGTTTGACTGAGGTGGAAAATCTAACCGAAAAAAACCTGTTCTTTGTGTAAGAAGTTAATTTATCCATTTCTACACAGCTGACTAAACGGCTCTGGGTTTACATTTCATCTTTTTGTGACATTTCAAACGTTTGCTTAAATCTGTTGAGGTTTGCTTAGATGGTAATCTGTGAGATCTTGATATTGTATATTTACCTTCAGTTTTAAAACTAAACACTCAATACCGCACTGCTTATGCACTCCAAAGATAATCTGTCAATCACGCTGATCAATATACTGCCATCATCTCTATCCTGTGAAATATTAATGTAAAAATGCACTATTAATGCCTCAAATTTAGGCTGTCAAAGCAAGTCCTTAAAGAGGGTTCAAATTTTTTTTCCAGCTTTTCTGAATGAGGAGAGGCAGTCAGGCATGAAGAGCCTGGCTCAGTCTTGCAACAGTGGGGTAGTGGGGGAACACAGATGTGGAGGGTCTGCAGGAGGGCCACCCAGATTTACCCACCACTACTGTTTCAATGGAGCGTCAAAAGTAAAACTCACACTCGTATGCAGTAAAGACGCACACACACACACACACACACATGCTTGCACACAAAGCCACAACGTTGCCTTAAGTCACAATCTAAATTGGCTCCCAAGGGCATACTGACTACCTTGTTCACCAAAGGCATTGTGTATGTTTTCTGAGTGCTTAGCATATGCTGCCGTAACCTGAGATCTCTTCCTGTGTTTCACTCATTCCCTCTTTTTCTGTCTCACACACACACATACACTCAAACACACACTTATACACAAACACACAATGCCGCTAGAAGTTGCTCCATTTTCTGTATTTCCCATCAGAAGATTAATTAAATTCAAAATACTTTGCATCTGCCCATTAATCCATGTTGCACTAACCGCCCACAAGACAAACATCGACAGAGACACAACCACAGGCAGGGTGACTGGGGCGGGGGTGGACTGGAGGTGCAGGGGGGGGGGGGGTCTTACATGGGTAGAAAGTGGTAGAAAGAGGCAGAAACTAGAAGAAATTTGGCTCAGATCACAACCAATATGGAATGTCACATTTTCTTTTGATGCTGCTGTACGATTTTGTAAGACTGCTGTAAAACAAAAGAAGAAATGTCATATTTAACTTGCATGAACATACAGATGAAATGTCATAAATGACGCATCTAAACGTCAACTGACACATCTATCATTCAATTAGAAATATCTGTGGATGCAGCAGAGGCAGTTTAGCTATGAAAATGCAAAAATACTTTTCCAAATACCTCTTTATTGATGTTGTCATGATCAAAATTAAATATGCAGTCATAAGAATAGCTTGCAAAGCACATTCAGAAGCAGATGTACAGTGCTAGACAGGTTATTGTTCTGCCAGAGAGAAATATCACAGCAAAAGCTACTAACACTTGATTGAATCTGCTACATCTCTGATTTGATATAAAGCTCACTGCAGAGTAATGAAAATAGCTAACATTTTAAGACAGTCTAACCTTTCCTGTGTTTACCTTATTAAAGAGTGTGTACCTTAACTGTTAGAGCAATACACACGGGTAGGTGGGGGGGGGGCAACGTGTATGAAGCAGGCAGTGTTTAAGCAGGCGAGCGGTAAAGTAATAGGCAAGAGCAGTGAAGTGTTGATTCTACAAAAGATGCGAGGGAAAAATTGCACCTTAGTGCACACATACATACACACACACACAAACACACATTCCCTCCCCCCTTCCTCAATATACTCCCACAACACGGCCGGCTGCCTGGCAGCCGAAGTTAACATTTTCAGAGAAAATATTCCTTGCCTCCAATAGTCCGATGTAATTCATTTTCCATCTCTGTTCATTAATCATTGTTAAAATTAGTGATCCATTTCTTCCACTCTGCCATCTGCACTCAGCTTCCTAACAAACATGACACCTCAGCGCATAATAAAAGCTGACAGCTACGAGGAGGCCTTTCCAAATAGCTTTCTGCATATGTGCACCTCCATGTCTTGATGCCGTTGTCAGACAAAAGTAGGTTATTTAGACCACTGGCTGGAGAAAACTGCATATGAGTGTGCGTGCATAAGATCACATACATTTACTCAAAAATATAAAATATATGGGCACACATATATATTTCATGAGTGAATAGGCATTTATACAATCACAAGTCCCGAGATACTTTATGTAAAATTTACTTAATTAATGTCGGAACACATAGTCTAACACACCAACTAAGCTCTAGTACATCCAGTAGGCAAAATGAAAGATAGTCTTGCGATTAAATAGATTAGGTTGATTTATAGTATATTTTTGGCAAATGAGTTAAGAAAAGAAAATGAGACTTAAGTTGTAACATAAAAAGCAGAAGGAAAGAGGGAAAGACTCCTGTTTACCTTTACAAGTCAGCTAGAAAAGTGTTGCTTTTTTCTGTGACATTGGTGCGTATTTGCTATGATACCTTTTTATCAACTCAGCTACACCCTGATCACTCAGCTAAGAGCTAATTTAGCCGACAGGCAACACAATCAGTGAAAGAACAAACAAAAGACTAGCGAGTTTGAAGGTGCTAGAGGATACCCAGGCCTCATCAACACCCCTCCTCTTCACGTGTAAACATCTTGATGGATAGTAACCCCCGTGGCAAGACTCTATGCTTAAAAGGTAGCCGCCTTGAGAACTTAGGATACTTAAAAATCAAGTGTTTTCACCCATGTTTTCCAGCTCATTTACCGCAGCCTTACTCACAGTCAAATGAAGCAAGACGACACTAATGTCTATGTAAGGCTGCGTTTCATGGTTAGATGTGAAGTTATAAGGTATAGCCACATCCAAGCCACATGTAAAACCCTTCAGGGGTTACACTCCCTCATAACTCATTAATGTAACACATATGTGTGATTCATCGCAGAATTTCTACCATCGCTGAACTTTTCCACCTTAAATAAATGCAAATTGAAATCATTCCAAAAATCTACCAAGTAATCTAAACTGCCACTAAAGCCTCTCTCTAAATACTTACTCAAGTAACAGTCTCGCACACACACACACACACACACACACGCGCGCACACACACACACATCTCCCCAAACTGTCCCTTCTCACACCCACACACACTTGTATATGAGCGTAATCTGAAGTATGCACACATGCACATGCTTGTAGATGCACTTAAACTCAACAATCCAGAGCTGCTTTACTCCTCTGATTCTCTTCTGTACACACACACACACACACACCCTTTAACACACACACTTGCAGTCAGGATCCCTCCCTGGCAAGGTGTATGTGTGTCTCTGCCCGAGGCACAGCACATTAATCTATATAATGCCCTCAAAGAAAAGGCTTTTTCACACCACTAACTGCCAAGGACTACGAGGGGCAGCGGCTGAGCCATGATTCAGCTGTTAGCCCAACTGGCGTCCCCGCACACACACTTACACACAGCTCGCACCCCCTCACCACTCCCACTGCTCTCGCAACACACACACACACACTTACGCATACACACAATATATGAGCATAAGAGTGAACATGCACTACATGCACCCTTCGCTGGCAAGACAGACAACATAAACATGTCAGCCCACCAGACACACTCATCACACCTCTCTGTTGCCACGATGAAGAACATGTTGAAAAGTATAAAACCTGGATCAGGTTTGCCCATTTTCATTTACTCCTTCATGCATTTCCTGATCACAGCTCCAGATTTAAATCGTTTTGCCAATGTGTGCAACATTTCATTAGGCTAAATTATTATTCTGCTTGCTTATGGAATGAAATAACATTTCGCAGCCCTGGTCAGCATTGATCGACCATTGTCTGAACCAGTTAAAGCTCAATGCTTTTGATTGCACACAGTGTATAATGGAAAAAGTCAAGAGCCCCTATGGAATCTTTAAAATTTGATGAATAATTTCGAGAAAGGCCCAAAGCTGATAAATGCAGAGTCTGTTTCATGATGGTTTACTGATGCTACCTTACAGGATTGGGGAGCTTCAGCCTCCCCACACTGGAAGCTGTAACGTCTTAAAATGCTGTTAAGTTGTCTGGTGTAAATTTAATATTCATTTGTTGCATGGAGGGTCACAAAACAGGCAGCCCAGTGCAGTGATTGGAGGACTGGTGCTCAGAGACAGACGGCGCACAGAAGAGCAGCTAAATCATCTTGACATTCACCAAGAAGTAGCCACACAGAAAGCTGCTGCTGCTGTTAGTTCTCCCATTGACTAATTTGGTTCTACTTAACCCCTTAACACCGCTCACGCACACGCGCAGAAGGAGATGCAAGACAAACAGAGGCTTGCGGATGCACGTGCACACATACGAGAGCACACACGCCTCACAGTGACACATTCAATTCCAGGTTCTCAGCACATCTGAATTACAGCAGCCTGATGAGGGAGAAAGGGCCAAGCCCCTCTGGACTGATTAGCATCATTTAAGAAAGTCTTCCTTTTCCTTTTGCCTGCCTTAATGACCTCTCTCTCTATCTTCCAGCACCACTCTGACACCCACCTCCTAAGTGGCACATGGGTGGCATCCCCAGGAACACAAGTCAATATAGAGTACACTCATATTCATCTCAGAAAAGGGAATACTCTATGTACCCTGGGTTTCTGCAACTATTTTGATCTGAGGTATCAGGTATTGAAAGTCAGCTCAGTTTTACATGCCACAGTGTAATATCACAGTATATATATCTATACACATATGTGTGGACTAGGGCCACATGATCCTTTTTTCCCCTTTTTTTTTTTTCTGCATGTTTAAAGTAAATAAGACAGACCCTGTTTTATTTGTGCATATCCCCCCCCCTTCTAAATTATATAAGCCTTGCACATGGCTTAAAATTTTGTAAAGCTTTTCTCAAAATCCTACTTATGGTTGCCATTCTGTGCCAAAAAGTTCATCTGGCCTGTAAATTTAAGCATGGATTACAAATATTCAAATCATGAGCTTACTGTTCAAATAAACATTTCCAACAGGGAGGGGAAAAGTTGCAAGGCATACACTTTCAGCATAATTCCTTTTCTGGCACCTCCCCTCCCCTTGCTCCTAATAAAACAACCACAAAAAAAGAAGAAAAAAAAGAAAAAAGGAAGAAAAAAAAAGCTGGGACAAGAGAGAGAGAGAGGGGTTGAGGTGGGGTGGGGTGGGGGGGGTGAAAAAACAAGAAATGCAAAAACAAAAGACAGAGTTAAAAGTTTGGCTTCTTCATTTAACATGCGCCTGGATAAACAGTGTTGATGAAATATGTAATTAATGTAATTGTAACCACCTATGTAATTAGAGTCAGCTGGGTGGGCTCGGTTATGGCCCTTGTACTCCCTGCAACAGGACAATAGGGCACCTTATTACAGTTTTAAAAAGGGGGAGGGAGGGAGAGGGGGATGAAAAAAAGGGGGAGGCTTAAGCTGGTCAGCTGCTCGCCACATGGTAGAAATAATAGGGACTGAAGTCACAATTATTTCAGCTTAGTTTTAGCTTTGCTAATCACTGAATGTTATACTGGACATTATAAGTGAGTGACAAACTCTTGGACATCTGGAGATATTTGAGCTTAACAATTTCTCCCCCAAATATAACCAAACACAATTTTTTGGTATTGATTTGCATTGGTGTAAGACATATTTGCAACAATTTCCTAATCTAAATGCAAAATGAACTGAAAAAAAGTGGAACTCATTAAGTTCAATACCGTCATCTAACATGTGCTTTTCACTGTTAATAATTTCCGGTATGACTGAAGTCCTAAGCTGTAGCACTTGCAATGAAATATTTTCGTTTTCACACTAACCTGCAACAGCATCATCTGCAACCATGAGCAGAAAGCCATATAACAGAGATAAGGACAGCTGCAGCATTAATATACAGAAAGTTACTGTCACCAGGTTAAAAACAAGACAACATGTGGCTTTGGGTGCAGACCACTGCCCGGGTCCTTTCACACTGACAACTGGTGTTATCTCAGGGATTAAAATAGCCTCTTCTCTGCTACCCGCCCCTGCCTAGCATTAAAGTCTTCCACATTTGCAAAATTGCAAACAGATGCAACTCAAGTACCTGCAAATAATCTGCCAAGACCAATTTCAAAAGGGAGATTTCAAAATATGCGGGAGTCATTAGAGGGAGTATTATTTCAGCGATGAGTGCGAGAGGGCCAGCAGTGGATCACCCAACCAGATGGGTTCTGCTGCCTTTTATTCAGGAAGAAAGAAGCCGACGTGTTCTTCATCTCCCCCCATTTCCCCCAAATGAAGATATATAACTCGTATGAAACAATTACGGCAGAATATTGGAAGTTTCAGAAGCAACCAAAGAATGTCAAATTTCTTTTTGAGTTTTTCAAAACAATCTTTTCATCTTCTTCCCAGTGAGGATGCTGTGAGATGGGAGGAGGGAGGGACGCCGATGATTGGATATTTTCGATGTAAACGAGCCTACAGACACAGAGATCTGAGGCTATTATTGTTTTTGTATCGAGTGTTAAATATGAAAAAAAATTAAAAGGTAGACGTCTTAAAAGGGGCCTGTGGCGTATGTAAATGAAATGTGTTTCAGAGCCGTAATTTGCAACCGCTGCTGTTGTTATTTTTCAGACAGACATCAGAAGTTTTTCTGGTTGCCTTCGTGTAGCTCTAAACTGATGCACAACAAAGCGCTCACCAATTAAAGATGATTTTAACACCAACAACTGCAGCAAACTTCATGCGATACTCCATCCAGCTGCAGACAAAAAGCCATTCAGCATGCATGTTTAAGCCACCGTAATGAATAATGTACAATGAAAACACACTTTTTTTCATAGTCATTCACAGCATTGACCAGCTCTTAAAACAAATGAAATGTTTATATCAAATGGAATTTGATTAGGTGACTGGTTATTATTTCTCGCGGGGAAGCAGAATAACAATCAAAGTCACTTAAAAAAAATGATCAAAATCACCAAGCCCTTGAAACAATACACATTCAATCAAATTCTTCATAATTGTAACAGTAGGAAGCATTTTAGGCATTCCACCCACAACAAACAGGCTTTGTTCTCCTGTTATGAGAGGCAGTGAGGGGACACAATCAAGTGCGTGAGAAAGTCAGGAACACAGGATTTCAAGCAATTCCTTCCTCTGTCTCTTTCTCTCTCTTTCTATTCACCCCCCCACACACACACCCCTCTTTTTTCAGGGTCGCCCATATTATTTGCTTCCTGTTTCATTGTAGTTGGCAAAAAGAGAATTTGGTAATTGAGTGGTACAGAACATGTGCCCTCCCTGCTCGCAGATGACAGATGGATTATAAAAACTTCAAAGGCAAGCATTTGGAGCACCAGGGGAGAGATGCTAGGTATTTGAACTATCATTCTTTACCCAGGAGACAATGACTGCCTGACATGGTGCATACATCAAGGAATAGTGCAACAGCACAGACATAATCCAACACGCACATGCACACACACCCCTCGTTTACTCCTTTGCCATCTCTCTTCCT
The DNA here is from genome assembly GCA_037177055.1 of Atherinosoma microstoma. Classification (NCBI taxonomy): domain Eukaryota; kingdom Metazoa; phylum Chordata; class Actinopteri; order Atheriniformes; family Atherinidae; genus Atherinosoma; species Atherinosoma microstoma. Next base: position 36,017,543 of record JBBBVU010000001.1, read on the forward strand.
TCTACCCCCGCACCCCCGATGCTATATATTTAACATCCTGTTTGACAAACTTTGCGCCAAGATCAGGAACATAACAAGTAGAAGGATAACGCTAATGACGGAGGAGAGAGGAGAGGCAGCGCTCAACTCCATCTAGGCCTTTCTCTTTTCTTGTTTTGTCGACTTTGTTGGCTTTTTTTTTGGCTGCATTCAGAGTTCAAACTGTGGCGTTGACTTCCGCTGGTCAGTAAAAATAATCAGTTAAGCTTTGTGTTTTTAAAAACACAGTGCAATCAGCAGGCCACAAGGAAAACTGGGAGCAATAGTGTACTGTATGTGAAGGGAAGACCAGTGGGTGGCGATGCCTATAATCATCTTATAAGCATGATTTATGAAAAGGCCATCTGCTTTGCCTTACTTAAGCACGGAGGCAACCTTTAATAATATAAGGACATGAGGAAAGGAGGGGATCATGGGGGGTGAGCACAAACAGGAAGGGGAAACTATTCAACACAATGAAACACAACAATAACCCAACAAACTGGTAACAAAAAATGCAACTATAGTGCATTTTCTCTCCTTCTCCTCTTCTTTTTCCTTTCTCTTCCCCTTCGCAGCATCCCACCATTAGTTCAGATGGCAGCTAATCACTGCTGACCTCCCCTGTCACAGCATTTAACCCCAGTCCCTCCTCTTGACCCTGAAGGAATTAGCAACCTCACTGTAATACACACAATATGACTCACCCAGCTCGCATCAAGCTTCAAAGTACCTTTCAGACAGAAAAAGTCAAACTATCCCTCCTCTCTGAGCTTATTTTCACATCCGTTTGCAACATTACATTTTTTCTGCATGATCTAAGTTATTAGATTCTGTACATTTGAGATTCTAACAACAAGTCAGTGTTTTCTATTTGTGCCAAAAACAGCTAATAATCCCTCGTTAGACCTGTTTTTTTTTCCTGTTTTTTAGATTTGTCAGGCTGATGATTTTCCCAAGTATCAAACATTATATCGTCAAACTGTCTTATCCATTCAAACTTTTTCCAAGTGCAAAGAAATGCAATTTCCAGTGTTTAAAAGAGAGAACACACAGAAATGTAAAACAAATTTGGCCTTTCATGAAACAAATAATCTATACTGATTAGAAATATTGTTTGCTGTAATCTTATCATATCAGTCATGGTTTTAGTTGTAAGGAAGTTTTACTGCGGAGGTATTTAATAAGCGAGGAATAAAATTAAATAAATTAATATGAAAATTAATTTCATACATGCAGAATGAGAACATCGATACAGCTCAGACTTGATTGGCAGTCATGCTCTCACCACCGCCCTTTGACCTCCCTCTGACCTGAGAACGTCTCCCGGCACGGTGGGGGTGGGGGGGAGTGTCAAAATGTAAGTGTATGGTAGATGCCACATACACACACACTTCCACGTCTAGATATAAACACAAGCCCCTCCCCTTGTGGTCACCTCTTCAGTGTCCATCAGGATTGTTGGTCTAATCCTCGTCGGATCATCTCATCAATGCTTGGGCTGTAATGGATCTCATCTAACTCCCCCTATCCCTAATGCCCAGTGCCACCCACTGCCCCCTCTCCCACTCCATTTGACCCCTTTCCCTTCTTCCCTCAGGCCATTCAAATCCTCTCCTTAGCCATTAGCACAGCTTATTCTGGCCATATGTTCCTTTTCTTCTTTCTTTCTAGCGTTATTGGAGGTTCTATGTAAAATAATGTTTTCAATTAGAAAATGAGTCTTTCACTGAAACATTCACCGAGGGATCTTATCATAGTTGGCAGCCTTCACACATGAAACTTTCAGTCTTAACAAATTCAGTAAAATGTGCACATAACTGCACGTCAACTCTGAAAAGTTTTAAGCGGGAAAATTCTCCGACAACATTCAAACCACGCATCTCATTCTAAGGCCAATTTTAAAACAAATGCCAGATTCCTGCCGTAAATTTCTCGACAAACCTGTCACAGAAAGTGCATACCATTTGTCTCTCCACCATCACCATCTTTTCTCACTCTTTTCATCCTTCCCTTTTCCTCCTCCTCGAAGCCTCGCAGCATGTGTAAGCAGGAGCACACGTGCTCCCTTCGCCCTCATTACGAGCTAACTATGCTGTTTGATTAAAAGCGTGTACAGAGAGGAAGAGAGAGAAAGAGAGGAGGAAGAGGTGGGGGGAAGAGAGGAACAGGCCGAACCTCCATAATTAAGATCACTTCACAGATTACCTCCGGCAACAAAAGCGCGGCAAGCGGCCGCCCGCAGACTCAGAAATTGGATGAAAAAGGGGTGTTGAGGAGGAGACTGACCTCTGCCGGGCTCCACATGAACATGAGTAATGGCTAAATCATATGCCCCCCCCCCACACACGCACACCCCACCCTTTTCCAACACTTACTGAAGCAAACAGACACAGGTACCGGTATGCGTCGTAGTCAGAAAGACAGCAAACTGTGGGAAAGCTTGCTTGCAGGCAGAAAAAACACATGGACAATTCAGCACCTGACGGCTTAAATTATGTCATGTCGGCTAAAGATACTGCCCGGAAGGAGACCTGTCCGACTGCGACTCCAACATATCTTCGCTTCCTTTGAGAGAAAGGCACCATCGCCGAATAAAAAATGTATTTAAATTTATTCTAATATTCAGGTTTACAGTCCATGTATCTCAGACCATCTACTGGCAGAACTGCAGTAATCACAACTATGTTTTTTACTGATGTAGAACTGCACAGAAATGTGATAAACGAGCTAAAAATGATTTATGTTCTTGATACTAGAAGGAGGGATTTATGCCACAGGTCACCCTTCATCACACTGTAACTCTGTGCAACCGCTGTACCTGAGGAGATGCAAACCAAAAGCTGGTCCTAAAGTGGGCTTTTAACATTTTTCTCAGCCATCAATTTCTGCAGGAGCAGCAATAATCTGCAAATACGTACGTAAAGCTGCACAAGATCGAAGTGATTTCTGCATGTTTTTATCCACCACAATCTCATGCCAATTTTTGAACGTGCAAGAGAATGATCGACAGGTTTGAGTCCTGACACACAACTTTCTCTTTTTTTTGTCTGTATGTGGAGATTAAAATAAGCACTGACAGAAATAAGGAACGTGTTGCCTGAAACTGTCACAAAAGGAGCATTTACCAGTTTCAAAAGGTGAAAAGGTTCATATTAAAGGGCTGCAGAATGTGGTGGCAGTCAGTTCACACCTGTCATCTATCAGACACTTTTACCCGGTACCTTTTCCACATATTAAACTTAACTGTTTGAGGTATTAAAAACTACTTCTGTAAGGTTAGGATGCGGCATGAAAGAAATGCTTAAATTTTTGTTGGGTATCACAAAAAAAAAGGAAAAACTCAAACTTTGACTCAAGTTAGCATAAATTCAATTATTCTATTCTATTTTTTATGCCCATTTAATTTTTTTTCAACAAAAACCAGATTGATTTATCATAAATCTGAGAATTGCACACATTGCTCCCACCGAAAGGTTCATGTCCCCTATGGATTTCTACATTAACCAATAGTCAAGACCCTGAATTATGTTTTCTATCTACTTTTGTTCTCTTTACTCTTCACCTTCCTTTGTACATTTTTCACATCTTCAATCTCAGTGGTCATCCAAGCTGTTCACCTTACTCTCCCCAGTTCACCTCATTACTGCTCTGCAAACCAATTCTGATCTCTGGCAAAAAAGGGGGGAGGCCATTTACTCTAATCACAGGGATCTAGCAAAAGCGCCTCAAAGCCCTCAGGGGCTGATCGGCAATCAGAGAGACGAAGGCTACAAGAGGGAGAGAGAGAAATAAACCCAACCTCAACTTCAGATTTGTAGAGCAAACCTCTTCTATCTCTAATCCAAAGCAGCTCTGTCATGAGATTGTCCTGTTGGTGGGTGGGCGTGAGGGGGCTGGATGGGAGGTTACGAGCATAGTTTTTTTTCTTCTGGAATTGGAAGTCCCGGCTCAGTTGGTTAAAGACGCGGTAAAGCGAGAACGCACTCACTTAGAAAAGGGGGAGGGAAGAATTTTGAAGTTTTTAAAGTAGTCAACTTGGAAAGCACTGGACGGGCGTTGAACGCAGCATCCAGTTTGATAGTCATGCACGTGAACATATTTATGACCTCAAAATACAGATTTTATTTTTCTCCAGTAAAACCTGATAAACAATCCTTTTATAAGTAAATCACAAAACCCTTTGAGACCCAATGCAGTTACTTTCCTCATGTCCATTTCCATAAAAATTTTTTGGATGGAATCAATTGATCATCTTTTCATGCCAGTTTCATGCATTTCCATCTCAGACTCACCACAAACTGTAAAATATAAATATTTTGCCACAAATATAATGATCAGTAGTTTCATAGTTCATAACTATGATCTATGAAACTGGCTTGAGAACTGTGTGATGGCAATATCCTTTTTAGGAAACTGTTTCACGTTGGGTAGCATGACATCATATGACAGAAACAACAACCAATAATTGTTGTTCCCGTCACAGACGGGTTCACAGACCTTTGTAGTCTGTGGCAATGTACATTTTTCTAATCCAAATCATGTATTTCTTTTTAACATCCAAACTTAACCATGTACTTTTATTTTAACCCAACCATGGGTTTTCAACTCAACCATTAGCGGGTCCGAGTGAAGTAGAAAAATACATAATGATAGAAGTACTAAAGTAAATGGAGTAAATAAAAATGTATAAAAAATGAACTATAGGCTTCAGGGGTGATGCCTTCCAAATCCCCAACCTGACTCCCAATAAGGATTTTCTTTTTTTCCAACTTGAAGAGCAAAAAACTGTTCATGCTCATGTCGCGAGCATGAATGTGTGGAAAAGTAATCAACAGTGCGATGGAAGCTGTACCTCAGAAAAAAACAGCACAATGAGGTCATGTTGGAGCATTTGTGATACAGCTATGCTGAAGGCCCAGTGGGGTTTCAGCTAAATGCATGCTAATATCCTTACAAATACATTGCTAATATGTTGATGTCAACCAGGTATAATCTTTATTGTAATAACCATCTTAGTTACGCATTGGCATTTCTTTCTTTTTTATTTGGTTAGAGACCAGGAAATGGATGAATTAGATTTCTGAGTCACTGAGATATTTTACTCTGACTGACTGCTTGTTGTTGCGGGAAAATGGGTTTTGATTCACCAGATGTATATGTGCCAGTACAACGTATGGTTATAGAGTCTAATTGGCAGCAAGTCTGACTCACAGTCCTGCATGCTGCAACCATTTTGGTTTGTACATTATCTAACAGTAAAAATGAGCAAATCTACATCCAAGCTATAATAAAGCTCAACTATCCTTTGATAGAATTTTCCTCCCTGAAAAAAATAAAAAAAACATATTGAACTAAATTGAAAGCCTTTTTTTCTTTTTTTAAATGGTGTCATGAAAGTACCAAAAGTCTGAAACACATAATCTGTTGAAAAAATACACGTTGTGAATATCTCGCAACCTTTAAACTTTATTTTCCCCTTTCAGCCTATTAGTGTTATCAGCCAAACAGTGGTTGCAAATGTTTCAACTATTTATTTCAGCCCATTTTTAACTCTCTCTGCACATCTGACAGTCTTATTTACCAAAGCAGCAGAACGACTAGCTGAACGAGGTCCTGAGCCCCAGCACTTCCACTTAACTCTCTCCCCATTACAACAAATGGTTTGAAAGACAGAAGAAAAGAGATAAAAAGCAGAGCTGAGGTGAGGAAAACAACTGCAGCTCACAATCAGGAATAATAATACTAACAAACAGACGTGGACTTAAAACAAAAAAAGAAAGAGGAAAATGGGTACGGTTGCTGCTGGGGGGAGGAGGGGGGAGGGGGGGGACTGAAGAGAAAAGATGATGAGGTGAGCCATTTAAAAATAAATAAATGAAAAAGATTATTTGAGAAAACTGTCAGAAATTGCAGGAGATCTGTTCAGGTCTTTGACTGCTGAGATGGGAGTGCATCTTAGGACTAAAAAGAAGCATTAAAGGAAAGAGCCAGCCGCTGAGGGATTTCTCCCACTTCACAGACGTTTCGTTTCAAATTCAACCCCGGTAATAACGCAGATAAATATTAGATAAATAGTATTTAGTTCCTACCTTGAACAACACTTTTTAAAGTAGTTCATGAAAGACTGATGGCTCCTGGAGAGCAAATATGCAGACACACAAGCTCACACATGTGCACTCACACACATATAATGAGTGTTTTACCTAATTAAATAAAACACCAGGTGGGAATAACTGATTGTGAATTGTGTGCAAGTGTAAATGATTGCATGGACAGAATAAAGAAATGCAAAAAAAAAAAGAAAAAAAAAATGAAATAAAAAATATTCTGGATTCATTTCATTTCAGATAAACCGTTGATGGTTTTATCAGCAGGCTGGTTGGTGGTTGGCTGTCAAAATTTCCACAACCATGCACCATTCAGAGTCCAAGAAAGAATCAAATTCAACAAAACAAAATTTTTACATTAAACCCAAGTTGGATTTTCACTTGTTTTCACGCTGGAGCCTTTCGCAGCTTCTTGAGGACAAGAGGCAGGGTACAACCTGGACAGGTTCCCAGTCTGTGAACTCCTCTTTCTGAAATTCATTTGCAGATATGATCAAATAAAATATTGCGTATTCTGTTTCGAAATAACCTAGATGGGTTTCATGTTTCTTCATAGATGGCCAAAATTACCACCACCTTGTTTTTAGAGACCACTATGCACTCTCTGTTTATTACGCCCTTTTCACGTACATGCACGTTGCACTAAGTGTGAACGTGCAGAGGCATCGTTGGGGACTGAAGCTGATCTACCATTGAGATGTCGAGAGAAGGAACCATCTGAACTTAAAGCTTGGCCTTCAAGCCAAAAGTACTGTTGTTAATCAGCTAAGCTAATTCTGTAATGCTAGCTTATTTGTCTGTTCAGTGTACATGAATTATTGCGGAGGACGTCTTTTGCAGACTGATTTGTGAAAGGGGCTTTAGAGGCAGAAGTAATGTGGCCTATACTGCTACCCTCACTGTGAAGCCTAACAGGTGATGCCTGAATTAATATGTTTCACAAACCAGCACACTTTGGGTTTTTTGTAGACTAGAAAAAGAAACCAAACCTTTATAATATTGAATGCTTCACATAAACTTAATGTTCATGTAAATTCAAATTACTAGCTAAACATCCAACTTGGATTAACTGGAATTAGAGCTGTTTTCCGGGTGTTGCGTCCGAATCCTGGTTTGCACAACCCAGGGAGGGAAGAGGAAATGCTACATTATCACTATTTTGCTTTGCTGTTTCGTTTAAAAATACTGTTTGGGATGTTGAGGACAACAGATCTGTTAACAGATCAGCACAGAGGATGTTTTTTTTTTCTTTTTTAAGGAAAACAAACAAGAGATTTAACTTCCTTCTCCCTCTGAACATTTCTGTAGAATTCCAAAGCTTGCCTAATGATATTCTCTGATATTTCGCACAGGCCTTCCTCTTTCTGACAGTAATAATGTTCCACAAAATAAAAAGCTCGAAAGGAAACTTGTTTTTGAAATAAGTACAAAAATAAACAAGTAGACATGAATTTTCTTTTTCTTCTCCTTCTTTTTTTAAAGCATGGTAGAAATCCTTGGTCTCACAGCAGCTACGCCTCAGAGATGTGGTTGGGCTGAGCCAGGCGTTTACAGAAGACTGTGTGTTTAATGCCTGGAATGCTCATTTGCCTTTTGGGTTTACTTATTTACTTTTGCATAAATGGGAAACAGTAATGTGGTATTAAAGGGCTTCTCAGGGGGAAAGCTGTGTTTTTAAAAGCAGCCTTTTTTAAATGCTCTCTCAGTTTGCTATATTAAGGAAGGCTTGATGATTAATGCGCCACAGATCTAATTTTTCTTGATTAATAAGAATAATAATAAATTAGAAAAATAATGCCAGACACAAGATAACCCCCCCGCCTTCCCCAGTCCCACACACACACACACACACACACACACACCCCTCCCTTCACTCATCAGATTGAAAATGGAATAGAAAAACATCCAGGCTAAAAATGAGCAGCAAATAATCACACAAGTCCCAACAGACAAACAGAAAATGTAAAACGAGTGTCGTGATCAACCGTAACCCAGTAATCCTTCACACAGCCCCAGCTGCACCACCACTACTGTCACTTGAAATAAAAACTTAAAGCTTTCACAGCTTTCAATTGAGTCTTTAATTCAGCCTGATGTGACATTAAAACCTTTCGGTTGACTTCCACTGGCTGTGACAAATGCACCAGCACTTAATAGAGGTGTGCAGACAGGCCGGCATTTCAGTGACTTTTATCAAACAGAATTTATCAATTCAGGCTCCAGGATCTGTGGCAGCAGCTTGTTCAGATGGAAGCCTACAGATACTGTTAAGTACATCATCCCTCCTTTCTGCCTCTGTCTCTCTCCCTCTCTCCTTCTGCTCACTGTCATCCGCACTGTTTCCCACTCTGTTCTGTCATCACTCTGCCTATTGTATAGTTAGCTTTTTCTTTTACTCAGGATCTACCGTTCCATTTGATATGATTTAAACTGAAAGGACTGATTTATGTGAGAGTATTTTCAGATTTTAACAATCAAGGAAAAAATTGATGGTGTCATACACTGGTTGCATCAAAGTCCATAATAAAAAATCTTTTAATATATTTCTTTTTACAGTTATAGGGCCAAAGAATTTTTCTAAAAAAAAAAAAAAAAAAAGTCAAAATACGTGGAAGTGATGTGTCTTTTTGCTTACAGGAGTTGGTTGGGTTGTACTGTTCTATTTGGATGCTCCTTTAAAACTACAGTTTCCCATTTTCAAACTTTAAGTACATCATATTCTGCTCCCATTAATGCTCCTTGACTGGGAAACAGTCATCTGGATGAATAGCCACTGCGTACAATATCATAATCAAGCTAGCATTTACTGAAAAAGTCCAAAAAAAAAAACTCTTGATGAACTATTCATCAATAAATGCATTCTATTAAAGGAAATTTTCACTTCAAGACAAAGATATTGTAGCGATAAAGAATTTATCTCTTTTTTTTTCTTAAGCCAGCGTTGATAAAGAATTCTAAATAGAATGGCAGATGGGTCGTATTAAAGAGACATGAAGTTATAAAAAGCTGTTGACAGACAAGAAAAGTGAGGGTTAAGATTTGGAAAAAGGATGAAGAGATGACAAAGGCTGCAGCGGAGAGGCAGACAGAAAGAGTGAAACAGTGCAGTGAGGAGTGTGATAAGAAGGCTTTTGAAGGGTCCTCAGATACCAGGATTGCTCAGTTTAGCTCGATCAGAGCCTCTAAGGCACTTGAACCCTGCCTGCCTTTACCCCACCTCTCTATAGAGATTCTGCCCGGCAAACCACCTGTAAACCACTTTGACACATGATCCACTCCCACAGATGTTGAGTGGAAACACATAGACAAGAGAGAGAGAGAGGGGGGGGGTCATTGCTTGCAGACAGCTAAACGTGCACAGACACTTTAATGCACCATCGACATAAGGTTGTTTTTTAACATTAGCACTAGATTAACAACTGGCTGTCCCACTTGAGTAGAGGGCTACTCATCGTAGGAACAAGAGAGCTACCTAACAGTCTCCCTCATGATCTGTGGTTAAAATGTATTTATTTTCTCTTACAGTAACAGTCAAATTTAACCAAGACACAACAAACTTTCTATTAGCCACAGCCCTCACGTTGACGTGAGCGCTGTAAACGTTGGAACGAGGTCAGATTTTAACCCTCACCTTCTGAATGATGCTCTGAAATTTAGACGAGACAGGTGTCCTACCACAGACATAAATTAAATAAATGAATAAAGCCAACTTTAAAGCAGACATAAAGATTCAGAAAAAAATGTGCAAAAAGGCTAAACACCCGCCCACAAAAAAAAAAAAAAAATCTGAATTAAAAAAACAACGGCTCGTGATTAGTCTTTGTCAAAATATTGCAACAGAGGAATTCCACCAGGCAAGCATGGAATCGGCTCTTCTACAAAAGAGCCATCTTCCCTGAGTAACAAGTTGGTGCAATGAGTGTCGACAGAAGGGAAGCTGAAATCCCCCCTGGGCTAGAGAATATCCCGCTATTGTAGTCTTAACCCGCGAGACCTGGCTGGGAATGTACAGCTTTCACAGTCACTTCTCATCCTATTTGTAGCACCGCCGCTGATGTGCGAGTGCCTGAGCCTGAGCAGGTCACTTTTTCTCCCTCCTCGTATCGCTCTTTCTTCCATCTACTTCCAGTCAGCACTTCCAGCCCTTCCACTTTCCCTTTCCACATCTCCTCCAAACTCTTCAAACAGAAAGAAAAAGTCAACAAATATTTCAGGGGGTGATCATCTATATGTAACACCCCACCATCATGCCATACTTTTAGCATGTTGCTTTATTATTTTATTTATTTTTTTGTTCCACAAGGCAAGTTTCATTAAAGATCCAATTATGTAAATCGGGTGCTGGAGAGGCAGTTGAATATGCACTATAATGGTGTACAGTAATCGTTCTACACAATATATGGCATCCGGGGCCAGATTTACGAGTGCAACAGAACTGGAACGCCTCCGTCCTTTGGTAAAAACCTCTTGATCATAATTAAAGGTGCAGGAATTCTCTCCAATGTTTCCTCTGTTGTTCCTCTCCCTCCATCTTGTGCTACTTTGACATGCTCATTAGCAGAGGTCTGGAAGTTTACAGAGGTCACATCCAAAACGCAGAGCAGCTAAAGAGCAGACATGACATGTGCCTTGCAGCCAGTGATGGTATGTGAAGTGGGTAATAGACATAACCTGCCTCTCTCACACACACACACACACATAACCTTCCATCTCAAGAACACTGGAGGTATTTACCACTGTCTTAGCAAAGCACGGCTGAATGCTAAGCAGTAACAATTCTCTGCTTCAGGACCTCTGATTGATGTGTGCTTGCCGGTTTGTGTTAAGCTGTTGTCTGTGCAAATGACACGGCTGAAAACACAGTGCTGTTCGACACATCAAAAGGGAAAACAGTCCTGACATCGCATGACACATCCTTAAATCCACAATACTAACAAACTTTTCGGAAAGGAAAAAAAGAAAGAAAAGACAATCTGAATAGTGCCTTCATGCTAAGGAAGCTCAGCGGGGAAGTCGAGGCAAACAAAGGAGGAATATCACGGGTTGTGAAGGGTTCTCCATTTTTTCAGAACACATTCCTTGTTAGCAATACGAGTGCCTACAGATCTACAGA
>JBBBVU010000001.1:36028883-36044677 GCA_037177055.1 Atherinosoma microstoma
TCACGGGTTGTGAAGGGTTCTCCATTTTTTCAGAACACATTCCTTGTTAGCAATACGAGTGCCTACAGATCTACAGATCTACAGAGAGAGCGGCTGGGAGAAAGGGCAAGGCCAGAGCACGGCCTGGGCACGGGACTTGTATACACACTGTTGCAAACTCCCAAGTGCGCTGACCTGCATGCACACACATTCTCAGGGACTCCTCTGATAAGGAGACTGTGATGGATGAAAACGCTTCACATCAGAAAGAAGTAGAAGAAAAATCTCTCCATCTCAGACCACTCCGATTTCTTCTCTTCCTCTCTTACTAGCCCGACCTTACCAAGCCATCCACCGCTGCACCCTCCTCCCCCGGCTGCCCAGACAGGCAGACGCTCCTTGTGATGGCACCCTGGCATGAGAGGACTGAGTCAAGCCTATCTGTCAACGGCTCATCTGCCCCACACTCTTTATTCTTAGATCAAACTGACGTCCGTGATTATCCTCCAGCCCACCGTCCCAACCCATCCACCCCATCGCTCTTGATTTCAACCCCCTCCTTACCCACCCATCCCCTCCTTACCCACCCATCCCCGAGCTCTTATCTAGCTCTCAGGGCAAAAAACATGCCAGGAGAACTACACATACACACACACACACACACACTCATGGAGAATGAAGCTTTCACCTGGCGCTGTATACGACGCATAATTGCAAAACTGTATATTTACTCTCATTTAAAAATGATTCTGCAGAGCTGATCATTTATACAGTTAGATTTAAATTGATGGCATATTTATTTCTGTCTAATGGCATCTTGCACATTTTAAGCAGCTTTTAATAATCAGGAAAATCTGAGTCAGAACACTTTTCTTTTAGACTATTTTAGTCATTTCTATTTTTGCTTGTAATTTAAAGGAAAGCGTCATGTTGAATTTACTGTTGATTAAGAAAATAACTTGGACATGCCAAGCTCTGAGACATCAATACTCGGAGTCAGTTAACAAAACTCATTCATTACAAATTAATTCCACAAAATGAGACCCTGAGAAGGCTTAATTATGAGCAAAGGTCAGTGGCACCAATGTCTTAAAGCTTCATACACGTCCACTTTGATTTATCACCACAGCAGAATTAATTGTAATTCTGCTTTCATTAAAAAATATTGTTAAAAAAAAATCAGCATCATGTCCTGTGGGCTGCTGGTGAAAAGACAAACATCTCCACTGGCAGAAATTTAGACAAATCCGATGAAAATCTCGTTTTTTGGGAGATTGCTGCGTCTAATCTAGCTTGTGATGTTTCTGGTAAGAGAAATCTTATCCTCACTTTGCATCCCGACTGTGTTTGTACGTGCGCTAGTCATATTAGTCTCACACGGCAACTGCACGCCTGGTGCGCCAACATTTTCCTCTCTCCAGCTTGAACTCTGGAGATCAAGGTCATGGAGCTACAAGGCTCACCCCAGCCTGACGCCTGTGTGTTACAGTCCCTTTAACACTCTCCCCCCCCCCACGGGACACACACAGACACACTGGAACACATGTACAGTGCCACCTTGCTCTGTTGGCAGAGTGAAGAAGACAGGGGCGATCTTCATTCCAGAGTGGAAATGAAGAAATAACACAGCCAGCATCACCCAGTAGGTAACAAAAAGGAGGTGTGTGTATATGTGTGCATATGTGTGTATGTGTGGGGGGGGTTTCACAATGACTGCACATATCAATTAATGGTTGGCTGATGAGCAGAGCTGGCCTGCCCACCACCGCCCTGATCCCAGCGGACTGGGAACCCTGGCCCTGCAGTGTGTACAGCTGGAGCCCTTTCCTCATAATTACATGAGAAGGGGATCAGGAAGCCACAGCGAGGCTGCCTTTCTGACTGTGGACTGTTGCAGATGCATATATCACAGGACCCAGGACAACTTGAATTATGAGTTGTCCAATTGATTACACACACATATTTTCTGTGCTGCTGGATTATGCAATTTGCCACTTCACTGTGAGGTTTTCTGTTTTCTGCATGGGGGTGTCTGCTCATCCGCTGCCTTCTTTATTCACATTTGTTAAATAACCGGGATTTTTTATTAATTTGTTTTTACTTTTTTTTTTTTTTCTATTTTCAAAAATCAAATAGTGAGCATGTCAACGTGCAAATGATTCACCATCTGTAAGACTGACAACACAGCGGCTTCAGTCGAGTGGATCTGCTCCTCGGTGAACTGAGGGGCTGACTGACTGACTGACAGCCTGGTGAAAAGACGACTGATTCGATACCATCCTCTGCATGCCATGTTCTCTATCTCTTTCACCCCCACCCCTCGCCATCCCCCCATCTACCTTCTCCCTCATTTGCAGCTGAGAGATGCGTATCGGCGCAGTCAGTCACAGCCCGAGCCCCCCCCCCCTCAGCACTGACATGGGCACAGGTGGGAAAGCAACTCATACAGGATCAACAGCGAGCACCACAGACGGACTCCCAAGAACAGATTTCGAGCTCCGTCAGTCAGAAAGTTGCAGCACATGAAAAATGTCAAAATTTCTTGTGCTGCTTTGTGTGCGATATTTAACCCCAATACATCTCACACTGACTCCAAAATATCTCATCCACAAACAACAATCTGTGCACTTGATTATGCGCGTGATGAAAATTAATATTCTTTTCATAATTTTGAAAGAATTGCAATTTTTCTGGCAGAGCGCTTATAATTAGTAATTATTATTAAGTTCAGCTGAAATGTTAAATAATCAGTTTCAATGCAGAGATTTAGTGAAAGGCTGAATGAATTTGAAATAAAATACCAACACAAGGTACTCAGGCCTCCGTACCTTGCAGTGCATTACATAAATTCCTCTACTAGGCCAGTCTGCAAAGCAAGGCCTTTTCTTAAAACAATATCCCTTCCCAAATATTTCACCCAAGAAGAATGACAACATTTTCAACTTGTAGCAGCGCAGAGAGGTACAGGAAAAGGGCAAACAGGTCTGCAAGGCAGCCTGAACTGTCAAAGGAGTGGGGACACTTATCCATTTGATATTTCTTCACCAATAAAGAATTGAAAGGAGCTGACAAAAGGGGTTTACGCCCAGACACTATTTCAGACATAATATCCGCCCTATGCATACCATTACACAATGAAAGCATGTCGACCTGCACACTACATCTAGTTATTCGTTTACCTTGCACAATGAATCTGAGGAAGAACCTTTTTTCCTTTTCTTTTTTTTACCCCTTTGGACTCAAGACAACTTGAGGAAAAGTTATAAACACTGGGAAACAAAGTGATACACACACAGTGTTGAGTATTTAAAGATAGACAGAGATGATGGTGCTGGTAGCTGCCTGGATATCCCGGGGTCAGATCACTCAACTCGGGGTCAACTTGACTTCGGAGAAAAGGTCCTCCCCACGCAAGAAGCACGGTGAGACAGAGGCTTTAAATGGGATTACAAACGTCGAACATCCCTGGTGCCATATATAGCTAATTGAATCTATTTCTTTATTTATTAATTCAGTACTGTCCGTTCTTATAAGCACATATTGAAACACGTGAACGTCGATGTGGTCAATCAGAAATCGGTATTTAAGAGAGAGAAAAAATGCTTATCCCACTGGATATTTTTTTAAATCTTTTTTTAATTATATAAGCACCCTCTTAAATAAAAACATCATGTGATGGTTAGCTGAACGCATTGACACGACCTTTTTAGTCTCATTGAAGTGGATCAGCTTATGAGCTCCGTCATTTTATATTTACACAGTAACAGATGCCTATCAGTCTCCCGCAGCCTTTTACGAGCCGCTCCAACTTTCCTCCGCTCTGTTAAAAACACAAAAAGCTCCTCACCCTTTCTCCCCCATCCCTACCAAAAGTGACAGCGGGTCTAAAGAAGGTGGATTTCAGGGCTCCTAATATTCGCTTTCAGTATCCACACATGACATTTACCCCCCACCCCCCCTTCGCATGGATGCCATCAAAACGTCTCCTCAAAGCATAATGCGGAGCCTGCTTATTCATATGAGAGGTCGATCAGAGCACAAAATGGCAGGTCTCACCGGCTCTTCTTCCATCTCACAAGTTTTGACACGTGGTGGCAAACGCACCGGTAAACTTTACAGCTAAATCGGCCTCCGGATTTATTTCTTCCCGAGTTCCGGGGATCTGTAAATAGAGAAGAAAAAGAAGGGGGGAAAAGTTTCCCGTGCTCGCTGGAATCGGGAACACGCTGGACTTCTCTCAAAAGTCCTCACACCATGTCTCTGATCTGTAAGCGCAATATTGCAAAGCCGTGCGCCTAAACGCGTTTTTACGCACACGCGGTGTCACAGTTTAAACATGCAGCAGCGAGCAAAACGGTCCGTTTATGTTCAGCGGGGCTAAAAACTAGTTTAGCACGCACTGACTTGCAAGGTGTCGAGCACGGCAGCCCGTGCCTGGGTCCCAGCTGCTGTTTTGTTGCCGTTTTTTTTCTTCTTCTTTTTTTTACGATCGTCAGTCGCTATGGATAATTGCACTGCTATTTTCTAATCATGATTGGGGAGACATCAGGGAGTCCTGCTGCGATGCTCCCACACAAACAAGCCCGATCCTTCCTAAAACTGTTTCCCAACGACTGAGACACTCTTAAAAAAACCCTGTTAAGACTCCACTTGCTTACTATAAGCTACACACTTCTTACCTTTTAAATTTGGCGAAGCGCCGGCTAACTCCTGTGCGTAAACGATGCGATGTGAGAAATAGTGTTCATTGAATAATGAGGCATGTCCATATGATTTGACCAGATCATTTTCTTGTCGGATGACGAGGGTGTTGAAAAGTGCGCTAAGGACCTGTTAAAGACTGTCCACTCCTCGGTTCTCTCTCTACAGCTGCTCCCTGCCGCGTATCCTGAGTTTGAGATGGAAAAATGCGGCTTTATTACTTGTCTCTCTTTCTATCTGTCCCTTTTCGGTCTTTGCCTGTTAACAGTAAACGTTTGCATTGATGCCGATCATCATGCCTCAGCATATTCCCTTCATCTTTCAGCTTGGACTCCCCCTATCTGGTAGGTGAAACGCATTGTACCGTTAGAAAGGCACTCCATTGTAGAAAGCAGAGCCGACTGGTCTTGCGGTATTCGCCGTTGATGGGGATAATAAAAAAAAAAGCAGCTGATGAGCCCAGCGGTGATCAGAACCTCGTTTAAAGCAATAATCCCCCCGTTGTTACATCTCCCCGGATATCGTGGCGTGAGAAATAAGATGTTTCACAAGCACCTTAGTTTGTTTCTGACCTTGAACTGTCCATAAACACTCTTTTATTTGAAAATCTGCCTTCTGTTCTGAACCATGCAGAAGCAGCCAGCGAAGGCACCGAGCGTTAAAAATTGGCTGGGATAACATCCCTCCCCGTAAAAGCCACCCGGGTCACCAAATGACTCCAAAAAAGTAGAATTTCTTACCTTTCAGGAAAACTGTTCCGATTCTTCCCCCCTCTTCTCTTCGCCTTAGAAACTCCTGGATAAATGAGTGTTTCCTCCTCTGCGTCCTGAGCGTCAGTCACCGCTTAAGAGAAGTAATGAGTGATAAAAATGACGCTCATCTATCTGCACTGTAACCTTGTGGCGTATTTAATGTAAATAAGCCTCGTTGTGCTGCCAATCCCCATGCATACAAAACGCAGGACCGCTCCCCGGGGACTCACTTTTGCCTTTTCGCCTCAGTGTTTTTAAGGATTTATTCTTACTGCCCGAAAGCGCAATAGGTTATAAACAATAATTATTACAAAATATGATGTATCAATTATGCTAAGTCTCCAATCCGAGAATGAATGAATTTTTAAACAGGTTCTTTTTGAAGCTTTTTAAAGCCGCTCTCTCTGTCTGCGAAAGAAACTAATACTAATAGAGCAGGAACTTGAAGTTGGAACAACTTTTTTTGCGATGAATAAAAGCACATGACAGTAAGCGGTACCGCATAGGCTGAACTGTTTCTTGCAACTAAAACCTCCCTTGCACGATGGTTTTGATATATTATGCTTCTATAGGGGGGTGGAAGAGACTGAATAATGCAATTATAGATTCAGTGTCCCAGCGTTGACAAAAGACAGGGCTTCAATAGAGGCTTTGTTGAAGGATTATATAATGATTATGGGGTAATTATGGGAACGGTTTGGTAATAATAAAAAAGTATCAAGTGCTCTCTTGAACGGACAGCTTGTTTTCTATAATGTAAGTGCATGAGCAGAGGAGTGTGATAAGACAGACAGACAGACAGACAGACGGTGCTGCTGACAGCTAGTGGCGGGATGACGGCAGACAGCCTCGATTATTCAAAATGTCGAACCGAGAGACACATTAATGCCACTGACTGAGATGCTATCAAATGTCCGCAGAACCGGACATGGACCCACAATGGAATATCACGGGGTCATATTCATAACAGCCCTCTGCTTACAACAGTCCCCCCCACCCCCCTTCACTCCCCCTCCCCTCTAAACCCACCCCAACACTACCACCACCCCATAACACACACACGCGCGCGCTCTCACGCTCCTCCATGTGTCAGGAGAGAGGGAGAGGCAGAGACATGTAGACGGTCACTGACAGAGAGCGCATGACACTTCATCTGCGGGTGAAAATAATTCATAACCATTTTTTTATTTTTTATTATGGATTTTAATTAATCTTGTTTAGAGAAAAAGTCTCCCACCCAGAAAAAAATTATAGATTTATTTTTCTTTTGTCAGAGATATCAAACTACTTTAATTCTACAATTTTTTAAATATCTTTTAAAATTGATGATGGTTTGAGCGCATGCATTTGTGTGTTCTGTGAGGCATTAACAGATAGCCTAAGTATCGTTTTTTATTCCCTTTCCCAGACAAAACACATCTCCCACTTTAAAAGAGAGTCCACATTCATTATGCACTATGAAAATCTGATTCCCATGCTGCTCCTTTAAATTGTTATATGGAATTCAGTTTGATGCGTATGAAATTCTGTTTTCTTTTTTTCTTTTCTTCATTTTTTTGAGCGTTTTCCAACATAAGAAAAAAAAAACTTTTCCTTCCCTAAAGAAATTAGCATAACCATTTCCCATCAATAATATGGCTATCTCTATGGGAGTGATAGCAGCAAGCAGTAGGGGTGTTTCTTTTACCGATTCTCCATGGATCAACAGCGCGTCATCAGCTCCTTTTGAACTTGTTATAGCAAGTCAAGTGATTCTTTATCGGCTGACAGCCCTGACAATCCATCGGGGATGGGAAAGCAGGTCAAAAGGAAGTTGCCATATGGACTTAAGCATGCAAATTTCTAACAATGCGCAGCGCCGAGTGTTGTCCTCTCACAGGACAGCGCCACATACAGTGTGTTTAACACGCAGAGCTGTTTTATGACAGGTGTGTTGTACAAGCTGCCACGGTTCTCTGTACCTTAAATGAATTGTATGCATATTAAAGTAATGGCATTTTGGATCAAATTGAACTTATTTCAGCCTCATAAGAACGTGCCCTTTTTTCCCCCAGATGATGAAAAACAACTAAACACATTTATTTAAAATAACTGATTATTCTTATTAAATTACTGCTTTCTCTTCTCAAGACTATTGACATGGGACTGAACCCATATTCATAATAACTAGAATGTATATTATTTGCAGCATCCTTTTGATTACATTCATCTGCATCTGCAGGAAAATGAGCCTGAAATTGAGCAGGTTAAGAGACGCTCATAATTAGGCTAAATCCTAAATTCCTTTAGGCCGCCTTCTACATTATAACTGTAAGAAAGTCACTCTTATTGGTTTCCATGAAACATTAGAATAGGAAAGTGTTTTCATTTGTAACTTCAACAGGTGCAACATATCCATTTCAGATGCATTAAGGCTCACAGTGACTTATCCTGAGCCTGATCAGTGACTTGATTTCAATTTTTTTTAAATCTATTTGTCTATTTCTTTGCATTGAAGCAGAAAAAAGGTTCATATTTGAATCTCCAGTCAGTGCCCTTCAGCATGCCGAAAGGTTCGATTCAAAATGAATGAAAATGGATAAGCAAGCAGGAAAGACGGTAGAGAAGTTTGCTAGTGTCCTGTGTTATCCGTTCCACTGCACAGCCTGCGTTTCTGTGTGTGTATGCGCTAAAGGGATAGGAGGAAAAGCGGGTATTGGCCGGCAGTCCTGGGAGGGTCATCACTGCCTTATTACTGCCATGTTAGTGACTAGCAGCTGAAGATGGCTCTGCTTGCTGCCCCTGTGCTTGGGAGTCATCCAAGACAGCATGCTCCAAAAACAGACCGGCCACTGTTCACTTCTCAGATAGATTAAGATGTTATTCCACTGCTCTGGCCATCTCCATCTGACTCTCTGTCGCTCTTTATCCTTTACTGAGTTACAACAACATGTCCTCCTGTCCCTCAACTGTTCCACGGCCCTTACTGCTAATTTCAACTGGGCTAGACGCAACAATCTGAGAGCATGGGTGCAATATCAAGATCATTTACTGGTTGCCTGCACTGGTTTAGATGAAACTCTTGAATGATGATGTTTAGAGTGAGTGTGAGCACAAGGCGGGTTTAGAGCTCTGTGATTGTGTCTGCACGATGACTGCGTGTATCTTTAAAGCCAGATATTGTACCCAGTTTATATTTAAATGCAAACACTGCCGAGACTTTGCCTTCCCCAGAGGAAGAGAAATGCTTTTCTTTACTTCAAATTGAGTTTCTCAAAGTCTAATTTGTAGCAACCCTTTGATGAACGAATGTTTTCAGACTATCCTTCTATAATGAAAAGGGAGTGAGTGCAATTTTAAACAATCTGAAGCTCTGAACCCTCTGTGACTGTAAACTTTAAAAATTAAACTTTAGAATTTGTATCAATTACACTTTCAAGTTCTGACAGGACCTTAAATAACAGCCAGGAGCGCTGGCGATGGGAAATGTTTACCGCACCAGATTTCCACCACAGCGGTCTTCTCTGCTGGTGACATCAATTCTTCATGTGAGGCATTTACATTTTCAACAAATACACACTAAACACACACTACTGTCTCAGGTTCTCCCCTGATGACTGGGGTCAATGAGTGTGCATGTTTGTCAGCTCTGATCGTTAATGAAACGCTCACACAAATACAGCACAGGCAAATATTTAGAGCCCAGCCTGGAGATTTTTGTCACAGACAAATGTGTGACTCTTTGGGGAGTGCTGTATTTCTTTATTTGCCAGGAAAGAGCATATACTCAAGATCAAACTTGTCCGGGCTTGATGAATGTGGAGGAGCAGGAAGTACTCTGCCTTTGACCGATAACCAGTGTGATTTTAATTTAAATCATATGAATCAATGTCTGCCCAGAGCAGAAATAAAATATATTTAAATGAAAACATCTGACTCTAATTGATTAAGAACAATGTTCTGCATAGTAGGTCTAGAATAACCTTGTTTTGATACTGATTTGATTTCTATGTGTTCGTGTATCTTTACTCAGCCCCAGTTTGTGCCTCTCATGTGCTGCCATTACATTGAAGTTACAGCACGAAGCATCCAGCTTAAACTTAAACACGGCATGAAGTCTGAAAAAAACTTGTTTTGGCAGCACTGACCACTTTTCTCTTTTGTTTCAGTTTTGTTAAAGACAAAGAAAAAGCTGGTCATATAAACATATACACATTTCCTTTCTCATGTAATCATAAGATATAGATCAAATTGAATATTTGATTAATGCTTGTTATGACTTGCATCAATGAGACCGGTTTTCAGTTTTCAATTGTCTGAAATTTTGTTTATCACTTCCTTCCTTAATGAGATGCTTTGGCTTTTCATCATTTAAACTCATGAACTGAAGTTTAAATTAGCGAACATCAATGCTGTGGAATGTCTGTACCGAACTGTTAGGATTACATTTATAGGTCAGTTTCATCTGCTTGCTACCATGTTGCATGATACTAAATAAAATAGTATCTTTGTAGGTAAAACTGTTGAAACTCTGTTGGGGTAAAGA
The DNA here is from genome assembly GCA_037177055.1 of Atherinosoma microstoma. Taxonomy (NCBI): domain Eukaryota; kingdom Metazoa; phylum Chordata; class Actinopteri; order Atheriniformes; family Atherinidae; genus Atherinosoma; species Atherinosoma microstoma. The sequence goes on from JBBBVU010000001.1 coordinate 36,038,841, forward strand.
TTACATGTCACGTCCTCTGATTTTGGTTCTTGTGCGTCCCTCACCACTGGATAAATTACAATAAAGACGGGCCATTCAAGTAACTTCCACGAGGGCACCAAATATCTAATCATCAAAGTATTTAGTGCAGACGTTCATCATTTCCAAATCAATAAATCCTCTTTACTTTAATGACTTATTCTCACTGTTAGAATAACATTCACATTTGTAGTTTAGAGATACATATTTAAAGCTTTTAGAAGCAATGCAGTAAAATATGGTTCAGGTGTTCACGTTCCCCTCAGGATGAATTATAATCCCCTTTAATTAGTTCTCAAAACATTTAGAGTGGCTCGGTATTTCAAAAACTTCAAGGCTAAGTTTAGATTTCAGGTAACTTCCCCAGACTGGAAACCTTTAGACGTTTTCATAAAACAATGCCTTACTGAGCAGGGTTCTCTCACTAAAATGAGTAGAGGGAAATATTCTACCTTCCAGAAATTCCCCGTGCTGAGGGTAAGGTGTAGTTCCTGAGTGTTTCAGATTGATTGAGTACTTAGACGAGCTGATCAGTTTCAGCAACAAAACATGAAACGGTTGTACCCTTTATATTCTAGATGATGATAGGATTTCTGTTTTGCTCTATTTTTTCTGTCATAAGACTGCTGAACTCTGGTAGGTCCCTGTAATTACCCACCACACAGATACAGACACTGCCTCCTATGTGCAATAAATAAGCACAATTTAACATGTGCAGTACACTTTTACGTCTTTTATAGAATTTTATGTCTTTTATGCTGTTGCTATTTATATTACTTATTCCTATTTACATTCATTATTCTTCCTTTATTTGTTTTGAAATTACTTATCTTATCATTTATTTATGCTGTTGTACTGTCCGAAGTCTCTGGACCTCAGTACAGAATTTCCCACCACTTCATGTGAAAATATATGCGGCGTGACAAATACAGTTTTTGATCTTGATCTTCACTTTTTTTCTTTAAAGGTGTCGATGTTCGGTAGGATGTGAGGTTTATGTGTCGGGCACATTCTGTGTGTTTGGTGGAAGGGGAAGGACTCAGCAACCAGTGTTCCTGAAAAAGAATATTTTTTATGTAATACCCCCTTCCAGTGTATGTTGTAATACTTTTTTCAATGTCTAATCTTAACTATCTTGTTGTTAATACCCAACCTTAAAGCAACACTAATGAACTTTGCAGATTTTCAGCCAAGTGTCTGTCTCTTCTCTCAGATCTCTCCAGTCAGTAAAAGTCAGTCTGATGTTGACTCTTGTCTTATCTCTTGCTCTGTTCCTTTCTCTCTTTGTTTTCCTCTCTTCCTATGATAAAGTCCTCTTGCATTTCTTTACTGAATCAGCCATGGTGCACGTTCAAAACAGCCAATGTGTTGATATCCAGTTGCTTGCATGTAACATGGTGCTGTAAAGCAAAACACCACGGTCACGTGACGCTATGGGCTGGAAAAAAGTTGTGAAGTTCGGCCTTCCTTGTCATGCTGCAGGGCAATGACGGCTCCAGGAATGTGCATAATGAATGTGAGTGTGCCAATGAGTCAGAAGATCAGATGTTAAAGGCTGGAAACTTATGAAGTGTTGTTTTAACAGTGAATAAAGAACAAGGAAACAAGACAGCAAAAATTGCATTTACAAGTGAAGTTTCTTCAGAAATTAATAATGACCAGGAGAAGATTCAACCTCGGTTCTTCCAAATGAGTCTTGTGTGCAGTACAGTCCAATCTTCCAATCCTTCCAACCTCTAAATTCATATTTTTTCCTATGAAGCAACAGCCTAGACTACATAGAGTAATGAAATATGTGTGTTTTGTTAAATAGGACATGATACTATTTAACAAAACACACATATTTCATTACTCTATGTCAGGGGTAGGCAACCGGTCCTCGAGTGCCGGTATCCTGCAGGTATTAGGAGTTTCCCTGCTGCAACACACCTGACCCAGAGTCAGACTTAATTAGCAGACAAGCTCTGCACAAGTCGGCTAACCTTGGAAATACTGGTGATCCAGAACTTATTCACTCTTTCAGAAACAACAGCGAGCTACAAAAAACTTTAAGCTGAAAATGGCAAGCTTGGATGAAGATTTTGTTTACAAAGTTGTCACCATTTTTTGGTGAATGGGTGAACAGTTTTGTAACAAAGACATCATTGCATGTTTTCATACCAAATTATTCTTCCCATCTGTACATTTTTTAAAACCAAAATGAATTTATATAAAAATTCCACTGTGAAGAATATCCAATATACATGATCAATTTGACTGATGATAAAATTGACCTCAGTTGGAGTCATTAAATGTTTTTAACATCATCACAATGCCTGGCAGGATGAGCCTAGGCATGATAAAGTTTCAGTTCAACAAATGGCTTAAATGGTTTCGGTCCTGCAGTAGAAAAAAGTTTATGTTTTTTTATAGCTCTGAGCTGTTAAGGAAATTCTACTTTTCTATACCAGAGTGGAGAGAGATACTCTCATGTACTACAACTCCTATCCTCTCACCTTTCCACTGGAGTCCATATTTCCTGGATAGAGTGCTATCATATTTTACTATTACCTATCAATTGGTTTCTAATCGCAGTAACGAGGCAGCTAGCTGGCTGGTGACAGAGCGCTAACGGCCTCGTAGGGAACATTAAGGAGGCCGGGTTATGCTGTGGGCCGTTAACTACCTACAGGCACTGGCTAATGGCTCCAAATGACCTCCTCAGTGGCTATTAGCACATAATTAGAACCTGCAGACCAGTGGTGACCTCCACCGGACAGACGTGATTACTTCTTTCTCCACTTTCTCTCTTATTCTCACCTCCCATCCTTTCTTTTTTGCTCTTTTTCCTCTACTATACCCATCTCTCTGTTTCTTTCTTGTCTAGTTTCATCCTTCTCATCATCTCTTCTCTAATATGATAGGATTACACTTACTACCCGGTAGGAAGACTACCTGTAAAATAATCTCTTCATGGTTTCCCAATACAAGAATACTTCACCATACTGGGGGCTCTGAGAAAGTGCATTAAAACAGACCATTCACAGCTATATTTACTGATGGTGTGATTACAATGAAAATATTTTCAGTGTCAGGGTAAACTAATTTCTTTCAGCCTTTTCGATGCCTCTTTTACCTTGCATTCAAATGCCAAAAACTCCTTGACCTGATTCAGCAGTGCTTTCTTAAACCAGCAGATAATGTAGCATTGCACCCAAAAGAGAAGCTAAAAAGCAGATAAAATACACCACAAAAAAGCTCAGTCACACTAACCTCTATGTTGTCTTCAGCAATAGTCTCCCGTTACCCAGAACAAAAGAGAAGCTAACTAGTGTCAGCTCAGGAACGGCAGAAAAATAATGAAAAGACAACAATGGAATGTGCTCATTTGTGTGTGTGTGTGTGAGGAAAAAATGCAACACAGTACCAGTAACTTAAATTATCAGTGAATTATCTCTGGACCTGTGGGAATTATGTGGGTTATTTGTAACAAGCAGTCAAGGACAAGTGAGGCTTATGTTACAACAATGAGATGAATACTCAGCACACAATAAAAAAAAAGTCCTGGCCTGCTATATATCTTTCCAGGCCATCATTTAGCCTTGAAATAAGAAACAGGTACATTTGCTCAGTTCAGATGAAGATCAGTGAAGCTGGTGAGGACATATAACAGAGAGTAAACACTGCAAGACAAATGCTACTGGCACTACCACTAACACAGTAAATACAGCTGTTGTCCCCTTCACCATGTCACTGGTTTGGCACAATAGCACAGTATGTTTGTGCAGAAAAAGAGCAATAGTGTTCACTCAGTCTGTTGTAAAATCCATAGAGTCAAGGTCTTCAAGAAAAAAACCCAGAGGAGCCAGATCCAAGAGCCAAATCAAAGATTATTTCTTTGCTTTAAAGGTATGCCGTGTAACGTTTGGCCACTAGGGGGCTAAACCTGTAACTTCCCACAGGCCACACAACACTGTTGCTAGATTAAACAGTCTATCTCTTTCTGGGCTCCTCAGACACGTTTTCACCTTCTTACTTTGTTCAGATTTGACAAACTTTCAAGGGAAAAAGTAGCATGAAGCACAGCCCACTGTGTTTTATAGCCGTAGAGCAAAGTGCTGCAGGTCACATGATCCCATGAGAGACGGATCCGCTCATGCAAAGTTACAATGTCTGTTTTCTGAAGAGGGCCCTGGGCATGTCATGTACAGTGCCAGTTCAGAGCCATGCAAACTTATGCAAACAATGTTGAGTGACCAAAAATTAAAACAGTAAAGTTGTGGGAACTTACATTCAAAGCTGTCTGTACGAAACAGCACTGCAGGAAAAATGGTTCTGTTGCGTTATCACTTTCAACTTAAACACAGTAGAGCCATTTTGTTCAAGTTTGAACATCTGAGTGCAGGGAAACTTATAACTGGGTCAGTGACCCAACTGGATTAAAAAATTACAGCTCTTAACTGCTTCGGACCTCTGGCATCAGTTTGACTTAATGCATAACCTTGTGACCTCATAGTAAAGTAATGTTATGCTTGCTGCGTTGGGAGAAAAATGGAGGAAATTGGCAAGCAAACTCATCATGAAAGGAAAATCCGAACATGACAGTCTGGTGAGTGGTGTTAGGAATTACTTTGGATCTCACACTATAAATTATATTAAGCAAAGATAAGGCAGTTTCTTTGACTTTGTACAAATTAGTGGTCTTAAAGACGCGCTACAGAACTTTTGCCATTTTCTCAGTGATACTCCCCTTTTCTTGACTCTTGACTTGTCATTTGCTCTGTCTATTTCTCTCTTTCTTTTCCTTTTTTTCTTCAGACAATCTATTCTTGCATTTCTTTGTTGTATCAGCCACGGTGCACGTTCAAAACCACCGGTGTGTTTACATCGGCTTGCTAGCATATGATGTGGTACGTACAGCGAAAATCTGCTGCAACATCACCCAGTGTTTCAGATGAAAAAGTTGTATAGTGCAGTTTCTCAGCCGCGGGACACTGCTGGGCAGCAACAGCTTCAGAAATGCACATAATAGATGTCACTGTGCCACCAAACGAGTTTGGAATGCGTAGTTTTCAGGTCGTAAAATTACAGAGTGCATCTTTAAGGCCTGTACATACTCTGCAAGAACAAAGAAATTTGTCATGCCACTTTTCCGTTGATATGATGAATATCAACATTGTTGACGATCATATTCAACCAGCTTGAATGGATTATTTTGAGGAACAGCTGGCTGAGGCAGTTATGAAGTATGAAAATCTAAACAAGGAAAAGGACACGTATGTCCTTGAACTCATCTGAACTCCCACCCGCTGACGTTTTGCAGATTCAGTTTCATGAAGTATGAAATGTAGAAACTGGAACAAACTTTTCTCTTTTTCTTGCTACCTTAAAGGTGCATTGCGCAAGTTTAAATGCTAAATACTGTTATTTTCTTTCCCCAACATCCTCTTACAATTATCTGATGTGAAGGATGAGCCGATCTCTACTCACTACAGTTGCCTCTTTAGGACTGTTTCTGCATGCTCAATGAGAGGGATTCAGGTTCGAATCCTCAGGGGCGTGCATGTGGGTTGACACGCTGCGCGTGCTCGTTAACCTGCTGCTGCCAGTATTGTATCGTTTACTCCGCCGCCATTAGACAACACTGATGACTAAACATAGATAACAAAAGGCCGGCGGTGCCTCTCAAACACCAACACATCCTCCACGTAAGACAAAGAAAAGAAACATTTTGTCTAGTGAGACGAAAAGAGCCAAACTGGAGTCTGACCACCGCAGGAGTAAAACCAGAGTCAACATGGGAGCAGCTTTCCATAAATGGAGGGAGCTCCGATCTGCTC
>JBBBVU010000001.1:36061124-36074505 GCA_037177055.1 Atherinosoma microstoma
AATTCTGTCACCAGACAAAATATCACAATGATTCTTGCTGAGGAAAAAAGATTATTAAATTAGTGACTTATCATCATTATTATTAATGACTCAATATAATCTTAGAATAATCATTTCATTGTGATTTAAACTTTTACATTAACTCACTCCAAAATACTTCCTGGTGTCCTCCTTTCTTTGCTTTGCTTCGGACATTCTGAACTCTGCAGCTAGCTAGCACCGTGAGCGCTTTCAACAGAATGATTGACAGCGGGAACAGCCAATCACGTTAACAAGAAACGAAACAGCAGAACCAATCATATCAGTTGAAATACATTATGAGGCGGGAATTAGAGCAGGGACAGAGCACTCTGATCTCTCAGTTGTTTGTGGGAATGGTAAACTTAGCGATAGTGAAGGGATTACAGCTTGGGGGCCACCAAGTTGAGGCTCGCGGGCCGCTATTTGAGGGCCACTCGTTTACAGTATATCTACATCACAAGATAAATTGCAGTTGTAACAATATAGATGTTATTTACATGATTTGCGTATTATTTTTTAAGGTATTTGACACTGAAGGACAAGCTGTATGTAGCATCAGCATTGATCCTCACTTGAAGACACTGCCCTTCCAGTGGAGTGAGGCCTGTGATGATACCTTCTCGCACCTGCTGACTGAAGCAGCTGGCCCTGAGCAAGGTTACACAGTAGAAGAAAAAAACTAACTGATGCTTTACTATACCTACAACAAAAGGCTGATGTTCTGCTTTTTTAAAACCATTATTTTTATATCTGAACAGCAAGCTGATGGTTATGCAAAGGAGAAAGCGACACCCTTCCTGGCCCTGTTACGGGAGAGGATGCTACCCCTCCTTCAGCAAAGACATCCAAGGAATCAGCCTTGATGACTCTCCTGGGACCTGCCTACACATCTAACCCTGCACCATCACAGAGGACGCCAGCTGAAGTTGCACAGGAAGAAGTGAGCAGATGCAGGGAGGTAAACCTACCCTACTCTCTGAAAAATCCACTGACCTAGTGGAGAGCACATGCAGGAGAGTTTCGCCTTTTGGCTCGTCAAGCCAGGAGGTATCTCTGTGTACCGGGGACCAGTGTCCCCTAAGAGCACGTTTTTTTTAAATTGTAACAGCACAAAGAAGCTGCCTCACTCCACAACATGTAGACCAGCTCCTTTTTTGCTGAAAATCTTAGTCAAAGAAAATAAGAAACAAGTATGAGAAAAAAAAGTCAGAATTTATTGGGGAGTTTTCAGTTTAATAGACTTTACAGTTAAAACTATTTGTAGTGTTCACAGAATTCCCTCCCCAAGCAGAAAAAAACGTATTTGTTTTGCACTATTTTAAAGCCACTTTAGAGGCTTTCCAGTTGTGATAGTGTATATTCTTCTCACATGCTTGTTTTGCTTACCTCTCAGGTGATCGAAGACAGATTTGAGTCAGTGTAAATTTAGTAGACAGCAGAAAAATGAAAAAAAAAAATTATTGTGTGTTTACTCTCTGTCTACTCATTCAAGATCTATGTTTATTTTGCACACATGAATTTTTAGGCTATCTTGTGTTCTTTAAAAAACTACAAACCAAATCAAAAACCTGTCCAGGGATCAGGCAGCTTTTCAGATGAGATATGTTTACAATAAGTAACCAGCACAATCAATGCACAGGTCATTCAGCTGCACTTAAGATGTACAGTTTTCTGAAAAAGAAAGTTTCAATTTATTTGGTCACTGTAACACTGTATTATGTTTAACATGTAACATTGGTTATTTTCACAAATAAATGTTACAGTTATGTGACATCCCACTGCTTCTGGATATTTCTTAATGTAAATGTGAATATTAAATGTATATACAGTAAAAATGGTTATCTGCGAATGTCTAATATTCAGGACATATTGGTGTGATATAAATATCTGAAAATGAATTGGAATCGAATCGAAATTAATTGAAATTGAATCGAAATTGGCCTCTTGTGAATCGAATCATAATATTAGTGGTGATACCCAGCCCTAGTGTGCACACACGTGTCTGGTATCGGGGTAAAACTGACTGTAGTACAGATTCATGCAGAGAGAAATGAGGAGCTGTGGTGTAGGAGCCATATCGTTCAGGCCTAGTCTCTTTAAGTCTCTGGTTCTGATATTGCTGCCCCATCAAATGCTGCAAAGCTGAATGAACTTTCCATAACAGACCTATAGAAGATATGCTACATCTGGGAGTAGACATTGAATGATCTTACCTTTTTGAAGGAGTAGAGTGTCCTCTGTCTTTTCTTGTAGATGCTTCTGTGTTGCATTCCAGTCCAGTCTGATGTCCAGCTGAACTCCAAGGTAGAGAGCTGCAAGGGGTGGGAATTCCGGCCCACGGGACCCGCCACAAATGTTGCGGGAACGGGCAGGATTCACACAACCTCGGGCAGGAGCGGGCAGTCAGACCAAACCACGTCGGGTCCTCCCTCCTGTACATGTCCTGAATGACTCACAGACAACAGCATGTGAGACAGAGAGAAGCAGATGATCCGTGGGAATCCCTCAGGTGCACAGGTGAAGGGAGTCCCCCAGGTGCGGGCGGGAGCACGCAGGGAGGCTTCGGGAGCGGGCGGGAACGGGATTTAAAATCCCGTCCCATGCAGGTCTCTACTCCAAGGTACTTGTATTCCTCAACATTTTCCACCTTTTCTCCCAGAGTGTAAAAAGTGTTTGGTTTACACCTGCTCCTCTGAAATCAACCTTTCAGTCTCGCAAACTGTGGTCTGTTAGGTAGTCATAAATCCAGGTGACTTTGAAGTTATCCACCTGGAATTTATAGAGATTCTCAACTAACATTAAGTGCACTTGAGAAATCAAAAATATGATCCTCAAAGTGCTGCCTGATTGGTCCAGATGAGAGTGGACTCTCTGGAGCAGGTGGATGGTGGCATCTTCAAGCCCATTGCGATATGCAAACTGTAATGGGTCCTGAAAGGTGTTCACCTGCTTATTGAGGTGAGCCAATAACAGTCTCTCAAAGACTTTCATGATGTGAGATATTAGCCTTGTTCCAGTTCAGTTTCTCTAGTTGCTTCTTTACCTGACTGCAGGATACAGACAGGCTAGAGGAGGAGGTCTCTGTGTTCTGATATGTAGGGAGATGAAGTCCATGGAGGATGACAGAGTGGAGGTGTGACAGGAAAGCTGTAGGCTCATGGAGGGTTGTGTGATGGGGGGTGGGGGGGGTATTGTTGTTGAATGATGTTCTGAACGGGACCTATTGAGGAACATATTCACCTCATTAAGTCTGTCCAGACCTCCATAAGTCTGATCCCCCTTTAACTAGAAACCAGTGCTCTTTTTCATTCCTGACCACACAACCTTCACATTGTTCTGTTGGAGCTGACTTTCTAACTTTTTCCTATACTCCTTGCACTTCTTTATTTTTGTTTTTAAGTTGTTTTTTGTGTTGTCTTCAATAACTCCCTGTCTCCCTCCCTGAAAGCTATCTTTTTAATGTTTCACAGCTTTTTCTGGTCGCTGGTTATGTGCTGCTGAGCCTTAATAAAAGTGCATTGAGCACTAAAGGATGTAAATTAGAACTGTCTGTTTATTTGGAAAAAATATATATACGGAGATGTACTGTATATTGTATATCGTGATTCAGGTAAAAAATATGTATTGTGAGAGGATGACATCTCTCTCCCTGTAATTGTACGGTAACTCATTTTGTTGTGTTTTTAAACAATGTAAAGTTTAAACTGCAAATAAATATCATGATAAAAGTCAGATGTGTATGCTGTTTATACATATTACCATTAGATCATGTTCTAAGGAGAGGTGCCTGATGCCTTTGCTTGCTTACCATAAATATGGCTAACCAGGCCTTTAAAGTGCTCATGACACGATTATGACTTCATTTTTTGCAATATGTATTATCATATTGCAAACAACTTTGCACAGACAATGTTTTTGGGATGTTCAACTCTGATTGAATGTTAACGTTGGTATCACGAGTGTTTGTGGACAGTACAGGGAGAGACACCAACCTGCTTCTAATATATGTGTTTCATTGAGGGAAGAGATGAGGCTGGATAAGAACTTAATATCTGATCTTGGATAAACTTAATTCAATCTTGTTACTAATTCAAGCAAAAGTCCTAATTTGGTTCAACTATTTTCTCTTTTGTTTAGTGTGGTACCATTCCACGAATGTAACAGGGCAGTTTGTGGAAGTACAGAATTTTCTGTTTTTGGATTAAGTGTCTGCACAGTTAATGGTAAAATGTCCCAGTAATATTCTGCTGGGACGTTTACTCTTTGTCTGTGTATGCTCATTACCTGTAGATGTGAAACATTATGGACTATGTATTTTAATTCCTAATCATATCTAGTATTTTGTCTGCATACTTACGTGATAAAAGGTGGTATGTGGGAAGTTTAGGAAAATGGCACTTGCACACTCCCCCATTGTTACTCGAGGCTAAAACCTTGGTTCCATCAACTGGTCTTGTTTGGTACGGGACAGGTTGCATGCATTTCTTTGCATTTCCATGGGCAAAAACATGGGAGGGTGTCAAAATATCTGATCCAACCTGTCCAACTTTTTTGAGACCCTTTCCTGGGGTCCCATTAATACCGATCCAACCCTAAAGAGTGGAAATTAACACACTGCAATCCGCTCATTGGTCTAAAGACCAAGATCTGCACTTCCTGCTTGGTAATATACAAAGCAGGACTGATTCCACATTTAAATACTGTATATCACAGATTTTTTTTGTTGTTTAAAGCCACATGCAAAGAAGAAAAAACACAAACTACTGGATGTCCACCAGTCTCCACCTAAGTTCCTATGTTACGTTCTTCTATGACATCACGCTAGTATGTAGGTTTATTTTCACTGGCAAGCTATTCGTGGTCATGTGACCAACGGGTTATGATGTAGGTTTGCGTCTGCCCATGGGTAGATGGGGATAATTTTACCATTAGAGCTTCTAACTCAAAAACTAATGCCCACAATCATTGGCAAAAAAAGACCATTTCTTGGTGGAGGTCTTCGCTCTCTCAGTGTTTCTAGTTTATTAATGTGTTGAGTTGCATGTTTACTTGAGTTATTTGCTTGAGACATCAGTGTCACTTCCAGTGAACTGATTACATACAGCTTCAGAGAGCCAGATAGACTATTCACTTCAGAGTTTTTGCAAATGATTGTAATTGAATATCTTAGCTAGCAGCTCTTCTGTTTATGTGAATGGCTGTACTAAGTTCATTGTCATTATTAGTTAATTCCTCCTTTGAAAATGCAGCAGTACCGCCACAGTTCATCAGTGTAGGTTATATGATACATCTTGTAAAAAGGAGTTTTTCAAGGTTAATTAAGTGATTAAAAAAATTGTAAACACAGAGGCAATCTTTCTGACAAAGTGGTGACATTTATTTTTGCTTATATTGCAAACTTTAACATTTATTTGTCACTTAACTGTAGCTTTGAAAGAATTCGGTCAAATGCTTTTCATGTCTTTTAAAAATAAAGATTCTTGGAAATTTTGGATCGATTCAGAATCTTGATAAATAAGAATTTGGATTCTGATGAGAATCAATTTACCCCTATTGGGTGCTGTGGCAGGTGAGGAGTTTGACTGGGGAGGTACATCCTTCAATCAGAAACAGCAGTTTTCTAATGCAAGCTCAGGGTGGACAAAAACCTCCCATGGAGAGGAAGAGCATAAGCTCGCTTGAACTTGTTTTCAGTATGAATACAAAGACTGAAGGTGGGCCTTCTGACTTTTGAGGTTTTAAGGAGGAGGTGTCAGAAAAATTTCCACAGGAATAACTCTTCCTTTTTTAGAAGGCAAGTGTTCATCATGACGCCAGGTTAAGAGTGAGAGTTTGAGACTAATGGATAAATCGAGTTCTTTCTGCATGAAAATACTAAAAGGTGGTCTTTGGGTGATGTTTTAGGTGATAATAGAGTGTTTTAACACTGCGGAAAAGTTAAAATACTTGGAAAAATATGCCATGGGCCTTTTAAGTGTACAAGAAAGTCAGGAGAAGAATAAACATAGAAATGGCTTTTATTGCTGGGGTGAGCTCAGGAAAAGACACTGATGTTGCTATAAGTAAATAATAACTGATTGCTTCTATTGTTTTGTGTTACGTCATGTTTGCTTTGCTGGCTTAGTCAGTAAAGTTGCTGATGTGCAGGTTTATAATCTTGATAAGTATAAGATCATGATCATTTCTCCCTCTGCTCTGCATACGTTATAAATCAGAAGGGGCTGAAGCTGTGGTTGATTCCTATAATAAAACAAATGAAATATGTTTATATACTCCAGGCATTTAATTTAGAGCTCTAAATCTTAGCTGGTGGGAAATACACAACATTCCAACAGAAGCATGCTCATCAGTGTTATTAAACAGAGTTTAAACATAGGATATAACCTTGGACTCCTGAGTTTATTATTATACCTGAGGATCATTACTGGATGGAGGGACCCTGTGGATTTTTGCGAAGGGCCCCCATCCTCTAGCATTGGAATAAGTGGGTATGGAAAATTGGATGGATAGCTCTTTTCATATTTCATTTGATGAAATAAGCAATTTTATTGTTAGGCCCTGTATGTTGTGTTCCCTTGTCACTCCACAATTTTGGTGATTGTGTTGGTGTTTTTTGTGGCCACCATCACAAAACCGCTGAAGAGCAAAAAATGATAACCATACTTTGTAGTGAGCCTACTCCGTTCTTAAAGAGAGAGGTAAATCCAGTGTTGCTTGTTGGTCCTTGCATGCTCAGAATAGGCAATACAATCAAAGTGAAGATTCAGTGTTATCTGTTGACTTTCTTACCTGGGCTACTCTATATGAACTGGAATTATATGAATAGAAATGGATTGAATTTGGCCAAGCTGGATTACATTGGATTACAAATAATTGTATTGCACTGGATGGTAATGGGATTACATTGAATTGGATTGAATTAATTAATTGTACTTTAATCAATTAATCAAACTATTTGTTTTTCTTTTTTCTGTTTGTTTAAACAATGTGATGACATGCCATGAACTGAATAGCACCTTTTCATTCACAGCTTATTCAGATATTGCATGGGGGGAAAAAAAATGTTATTTGCCCATTATCTGTGGTGACTATAGATACTTTTATCAATTTTCCCAGCTGTTCATATCATTACACTGTGAAATATTTTATTAAATATATTTAAGATTAAAAGAGATAATCTATTATTGAAATATAGTTCAAAAGAGTTTTTGATAACTTGGACAACAATTGGTTTTTCTGAGCATATACATGGCAACAGGGAAGAAAATAAATGACATGCTAGAGTGTGGGGGAGGGGGGACTATTACAGTACTCATTTATTTGTATGGACACAATTTTAAGATGAAAGGCTAATTTCTCTCATCTGAATGTAAAGTATTCTTCATTTTATCTTAGTGCCAGCAGCTGGAAAGTGTGCAATATTAAGACATACACATGATTATATTATCAATTATTCATGACAGTTTGACAGAGATTTAAAAGGCAAAATTATTCACAGAAATGTATTTTTCAATATTTGCGGTTCATCAAGTCAAGTCTCAGTATTTTGCCTTCAAAACTTACAGCACAACAAGGTAAAATATGAACTCTGTCCTGTGCACAGATATTATATCCTGTGTCGCTATAAGCTGGTGAGTATAAGTCATTATGGTTTGAATATACGTGTGTTTGCCAAGAAATCTGTATGTCTGTGCCATGCATGGAAATATATAAATGGGCCAAATTTGTAGATGGTTTGCAACTGACTGCTTACACGAGTGTGTGTCCAAAGCCTGGGTGGTTTGTCCTGTCCCCCCCGCCCTGAGTTCAGGAGATAACATGCACTGCTCCTTCAATGTGTCTGGCTTTGTAACTATATCTGTCCTTACCTTCCCATGAAAATAAATAAAAGCTCTCCTGCTACTCCCAGAACATAAAGGGAAGGCATGCCTCACATAATCGTTTGAGACCAGGACAAACTTGGCCCATTGATATCTGTGTATTTATTACGCCCATGGCAATATAAGGCAGAGCAGAGTAAGATATCAGCTTACCTTGAGCGGAGCGAGAGAGAGAAAGAGAGAGAGAGTTTAAGATAAAGGATATTTAATATCCAGTACATGCCAGCAGGGTTCTAAGCCTCTAATAGCACTTGGGGTTTCTGAGCAGGTAATGCCTTCTTCTTTGTCTAAACACACTTTTATGGACTTTAACTGTAATGATATAAAGAGAGAGAGGGTCACAGATAAATGTAGCGTAATGGCTCAAAGCTGAAGATTAGCCATGTATCATGTCTAGGGGATAATGCTTCAAGGCAGTTCTTCCAAAAACGTGTTATCTACCGGTGAAGAAAAACGAGAGAGGAATTCACTCACACACACACACACACACATCCAGACACATATTAAATAATGACCTCCTCTTCTTTCCTGTTTTTTCCCTGGCCTCTTTTTTTCCCCCTTTTTTTAACAGTGCTTTGCATTTTGTCACATTGTGTTAGAATCAACGGTGAGGGCATTTGGGCTGTAATGAATCTGTGGAGCCAATGTACATAGCTAGTGACAAACATTACCAGGGCACCTCCTGTGTTCTAGGACACATTACCTTTGCTTATTTGGTGTCTAAATGATAATGAGAATTCATGTGATAACCTATATCATTTAAATGTGAACATGGATTTCCCCCAAAAAATGTTTTCCCCCCATGCAGTGCAAAACAATAGCAGCACATACAGGCCTTTGAGATGCCTTTTTTTTTCCTGAGGATCAGTCAGGTGGCTTCAGCATCCATTAAGAAAGAGAAAGATTCAAACAGCTACATAGTTAAATTGAAGCATGAGTGAGGAAAAAGAATAGTGTTGTTGTCCTAATTATGCACTGGGGTGATGCATTATTTACCAACCCCACATACATCGGCAGGGCTGAATATGAGTAAAATAATTTATGATTCTCCCTTTTTCTCTCCTTCTTTTCTTCCCGTTTCTGTCCTCTACACTCCACCCCTCCCCTCTTTAAATCAAACTTCAATAAAATGTGCCACCCCTATTCATTTTGCATGATGCCTCTCAGAAAATCATACAGGACTCTGCAAGATCTGTTATTCAAAAGTTCTTCAGATAGCGCAGGGTCAAAACAACAAACCGTTGCAAGGAAAAGGCAGCAGCCCCTGTAACTCTATAACTCACTTTGTGCTGCTGCTGCACAATTAAAGAAAGTGAGACAAGCAGGCAGAGGGAGAAAATGTTAGCTGGGAAAAGATAAGCTGCCACACCAAAGAGACCACCCAAACGTAACAATCACTGCAAAAAAGGAAGAAAAAAAACCCAACTATATTATGATTTCTACTAAATCTTTCAACTGCACCTGCAAAGTTGTTTTTATTCAATGTACGTAATGACATAATGAGGATTTAAATCTCATCTCTGTTATTGATATTTAATCCCAAATTCCCAGATCGTACTGTCAGGCAGAATTATTCTTTAAGAATTCCATGTTTCGGTTCCAAGGAGATGTGGATAAAAAGATGTTTTGAGACCAAACAGTTCTGAGGTTTTGCTGAGGGAAATGGGAATGGGGAGCTCCCCAAAGGACAACATACCTTCAAAGGATTTTTCTCTGGTTTTATTTGCACCACGGATAGGAACTTTGAGGTGACACAACAGTCAACCAGGGGCTGGTAGACAACTTTAAACCCCGTAATAATTCTTTCAAGGTCAGAAGGCTCCGAAAACAGTTTCTCTGTTGCTCCATTTGTCTTTTTGTTTGATATATTAAAGGTTAATGTTAAGAACAGCAGTTTATAAGGGAAATATTTAACTTTATCATCATATTTTCTTTTTTCCAGTCAAGTTGGCCTTCACTGATGGGTCATGTGTTCAGCCTTTCAATATCAACTTATGGGTGACCAAAGGGAAATTGTCATAAAAATGTTTCTCTTATGTAAGGGCCCTGTGATTGACAGGCAACCTGGCCAGGATGCACCCTGCTTTTTGTATAGTAGTAGCTGGGATATGCCCCAAGCCCTGCTACCCTGCATTGGAAGAAGTGGGTACAGACAATAGATGGATGTCTGGATGGTTGTTGGGAAAGAATCTTTTCGGAAGGAGCTGAAAAAGACCCAACAGAGGGTTGGGTCTAACTAAGATTGCCTGTGGTTCCTACAGTTCGAAGATGCAGTCCGAAAGCACCTGAACATGTTTTGAGTTTAGTGATGGTTTTAACATTTTAGCAGCAAAGGCTGAGGAGTAGAATTGACAGAAAATTACTTACCCAGGTTGAATGGACTGTGCTGAAAATATTGCATCTCCAAATGTTGAGTTCACTGAGCCACAAATTGCCTGATGTGTGTGGCAGAGAGAAAACTGTCACATGTATCACTTGCAGGTGTGGGAGAATGGTAAATGGCGCAGGAGGAAGTGTGTCATAAAGCAATTATTTAGGAAATCTGCTGTTGACACCAGTATTGCATGTATGAGAATGCATCCACTACAGAGGGAACTGAGCAGAAGGCAGCATACAGGTCAGTGGAAAGTCTTGCCCCAACACAAACTCACATCAGATGCAAATACTCCGGAGCATTTGCTAACATGCTAACTCTTACTACCCTGCTGGCTTGCTCACACTTCATCCATACGCTGACTTAATTACTAAAAAAAAAATGCCTGCCGCGAGAATTTAAGTTTCAAAATGTAATATTATCAGTAACTTAGTCCAAAGCTGGAAGGTGACTGGAATATATCAGTGGTGTTCGTTTGGGGTTTTGTGTCTCATTTGAGCCGAGGCCTGTCAATCAGGATGTTGACACGCCCCTTGAGAGCAGAGAGCAGTGCTAGTTGTCTTGTGATTTGGTACCTAATTTTATTTACTTGTTGAATGTTTAAGTCATTTACATTTGACTGGGTGGTTAACAGCACATTAGTCTGTGATGCAGAAAACTAATAATACAGATTTATTTCTTCTTTACTCAGACTTTAATTGAACTGCTTTCTTTGCACATGGGGCCTGATTTCATGCAGGTTGTTGGGCTGACACACAAGACTTCCAGCTACATATACCACCTCTGGCTTATGACAGATGCAATAAAACATTTGTAAAAGATGGGATCATCCATCATTTGTTGTGGGGCAGAAGGAACCAGCTAACTTAAGAGAACAAACAAGAGTCCCCAGCACAAGGCAGGGAGAGACAGAGAGAGGAGGGGCAGGATAACTAAATTTATATCATATTACACACTGAAATGTGACCTCGTAACGACATCAGTGAAATTCAATCAAGTCCTTGACTCAGTATTACTTAAGGTAAACCAGTGTCCTTCCTGATGTGAAATGAGAAAATTTAATACAGTGTTGTTGTTTTTACTACTGCTTCAACTTCAGATGTAGTTTGCGTTATGGAAGCCCAAGGAATTGCGTCAAATAAAACTTGCCTTAAGACCAACAAAAATAGAAGTAGTTTTGACCTTAATGATACAAAGATAAGGATTAATACTAATTCTAACATCATTACCAGATCATAGCTACCAGTGTATTAGTATTACTAGTTGTCTGTATTGGGGAAGAATTACATCTTATGAAAGAAAATTAAAGAAAATTTCTTTAATTAGACAAACTAATTAGCTCAGAATCTACTAAATAGCATCAGCCCTCTTACATATCATGTACCATGAACACAGCGAGCTAATATGCAAGAACATACATTTAAACTAATCAGCAGTCTCCGTCTATAAGCAGATCTGCTGTCACTGCATTAATATCTGCTGTGATGAGCAACCTGACAATAAAAAGGGAAGAAAAAGTTGCGTCTTTGTGACAATTTTGCCCTGATCAAAACAACTGTAACCACAGGAGATGTGGATTAACAGCCATTTAATGATGAAGTAAAGTTTGTGCTGTGTTTCGCTTGTTTGTTTGGTGTTTGTCTATCCCATCCAGCTCGGAACAAGACAAGCTGGCAGGGAGGATTTCTTCTTTTCTTTCTTTTTTTTTTTTACAACCTCGTGGGTGTGTTTGATAGAAAGCATGAAGGCATGCATGCTCAGTGTTGCCTGTTGAATCACATCATCGGCATCAACAATAAAAAAAAAAAGAGAAAACAGAAAGGAAAAATGGCAGGCAGATATAAATGAATATTCCTCACCTGTCTGCTCATGTTGACTCCTCTTGTTTGGATTTCACAGTGGGGGAAAAATAAAGGCGTATATTTACTTTTAATTGAAAGGAAATTAAAGACGCATCCACATCCGCATGTGACAAAGGAAGATCACACAGCTTGGGAAAGATGATAGCTTTTGTTTAAGATGGATTTCATAAAGAAAACCCCCCACTGATAATGATGAAAAAAATTCTTGGACATTTCTCCAAATACAATTACCTCAGCATCACCTGATTAAATCAAATGCATTTGCATTCTGTTTGCATGCAGTGTTCCGTGAACCGGTAAACAAGGCAGGCAGAATAAATCTGATGTGTTTTCATGCTTATAGTTGCTCTTCTGTTTGCTACATTTTATTCCAAGTATTTGAATTTTTATGAATTGGTAAATAACTGCACAAACATACACGTAGTTGTGTGGATGGATGTTCTAAAGATGGAGGAGCATATTCTTGCAAGCCAGAAAAGAAAAACTGAGAATGTTAGTTCATGTTTAGAGACAGATGTTGTTTGGCAAGAAAGTTTAGCAGATTAATATTTGACTGTGTCTGATGTGTGCTTAAGAATGTATCAAAGAAGATGCATCATTTTGGGACCTACCAGAGGATGTTGCAACTGGAATGATGTCAAAAAGCATGAGGCCAGCCTTGGCGCCAGTCTGTTATATACTTACAGCCTGGATAGTTGGACAGAAATGTAGTGATTACACCAAGGTCTTGTTCATTTTAATCCCTGACCTTCTTTCCCCCTGGACACTTGGTACTTAAATCTGTGCATAAAATGCCCCCTTTCCCTCATGCATTTGCACCATATGCATTTCATTTTGGCTGATTTGCATGTAATTTTGGTTTTAGTTAACAAACCATTTTAAGGCTGTAATGATTTACTTGTTAAATATACTGTTCATGATCTAAGAATAACTCAAAATGCATCTGTAGTTATTGCAAATAATAGATATTCTGTGGTCTTTCTAAAGCTACAGTGCATACTATATGTGTGCTAAACCACCATGAGAAAGCTTCATTGCTGCCGTGTTTATGGTGCTCTTAAAAAAACAAAACAATGTTAACCATTGCAAAAGTGTATTAATACCTGAGATATATAATTATCAAAATTACCCTGATGGCTTCACAATGTGTTTTTAATCTGCTTAAACATTTATGATTTGCTTTTTCTGAAAATCCTCATGTGTAAAATTCAAGTGAAGGTATTTTTAAAAAAAATTATGTATAT
>JBBBVU010000001.1:36110436-36126851 GCA_037177055.1 Atherinosoma microstoma
GTTTAGACGTGTGCGCTTCCGATCTAATCCATGGCCTCCACCTGTACACAAGTTGATCCATGGCCTCCACCTGCACACACACACACACACACACCCACCCCCACCCCCACATTCACCCCCACTAAAAAGAAAAAAATAAATAAATCTCAGGTACCAAGAGAGAGCCACTTGTAAGGCTTGTAATGAACAACAAAAAGGGGAAAAAAAACTAACCTCTTATTATTTTTTTCCTCCTTGACTCTAACTAATAAACCCACTAGAATTAACATTCACACTTCATGTAATGAGGTGGTGGTGGTGGCAGGGGGGCAGACTTTAGTTCTCCATATTGACTGCTCTCGCCCCTAGCCCCGCTTTGCATTTAATACAGTACTCGGAGCCAAAGTGATTGTCAAATTATTTCCTTGTTGTGTGGAGAGATATTTGTAATTAATATTAAAATTAAGCATTGTGTTGATGCCGGGTGGTGTATTATTATAAAAGCTGCTACCATAAGGCCGCTGTGCTTGCCTATTGGTCTGATGTCATTTCAGTTTTATCTTCTTCTTTTTTTCTCTCTCTTGTTATGCATCAAAATTTCTCTCTCTGCTCACCTTTCACTCCATCTCTTAACTCCCTTCCCTGTTCTTATTTTTCCCTCTCTTACTTCCAACAAACCCCTGTTGACCCCCCCCCCTCCATTCCCCACTCTTTTACTTACCCTTTCTCTTATCCTGCTAATATTTTCGCTCCCTGCCCTCCCCTCTCCTTTAAGACATCAATTATACACCCACAGATTATGTTTTCATGGGGTGTCCCACCGGTTTTGGCAAAGGGCTTTAGAAATGCAGGATCATTTTAAATAAGCACCTACTCAGAGAAAAAGAATAAGGGGAGGTGGGGGGTGAAAGAGGAAGAAAAAAGAAAGATGAAGGAGTATGAGAGATGGAGAGACAAAATAGGAAAAAAAGAGAGGGGCCTGCTCTAGGCCAAGAGAATATGAGCAGGTGCAGCAGGGAAAATGAGTGCTATAAACAAGCCTAGGTCCTCGTAATTTATCATTAATCTGAGTGCTTGTGCTCGCAGTGCCTGGCTTATTCTGCATGCTGATAGCCATGTCATATTTCTTATCGTAGATTTGTTTATGCTCTTATCCTTGTTTCTCAGGCTTTCCACTTTTTTTTTTTTTTTTTTTGCTTTGGCCTCAGCTATTACCACGCTGGCATTTGGAGGAGGGAGATGGTGGGCTGTGTATGTAAGATGAGTTTCAAACAAGAATGATCCATGAATGTGTCACATTGACCTTAATGGATAAAAACAACAGAAGCTCAGCGCTCTTGAGGTCTTCTGCAGAGGATCGGATACAAATCACACGCGGTCAGAGCAGTTTTTGGAAGACGTGACAGCCAATCAAGCAGCCGCTGCACTAATCAGAAGCACGTTAACAGTTGTGCCTGAGCTCCCTGTGGAAGTACCTCTTTTGTACTGCAAAGCCTGAGCTCCTCAAACTAGAGACAGATTGCCACAGAAATCAGTTCAACTTTAAAGAGGCTCAGATGGGCATCAAATCTGTCCAAATGTTCTGTACATTGATGAGAGGCACCAGATTTATCATGAATTTCTCATATTGGACTACTTCATTAAAAATGTTCCAACCGTGTTTACTTGAATAATCAACCAACTAACTGTATCTAAAGCAACAACATGATCTACTTTGGAAAATTGTCGCACAGGCCTTAGTGTTTGAGTGACTGTCTCGAATGTTTATTTTTCATCAAAGTTAGGACGATTAGAATGCCCCCCCCTCCCTCATCCGCATTTGAATTGGTAATACTGCTTCTTTGTTTACTCTGTGCAATTTACTAATGAAAAATATGTGCAGAAGTTATTGATTCATGACCGTAATTGTTTAATTATTAATCAGTTTAGTCTTATATTAGCATTTTAAATGTAGCAAACAGCTTGAGAAAACTAAGATGCAGGTTCAAGTTTATTTTCTTCTTTTTGTATGTGTGTGTGTGTGTGTCATCAGAGAAAGTAGGAAACATCAAAGGCAAACATGCATGTGCTAAAAAATGTGTAATGTGAAACATCAGTCACACACTCTAAACTAACTTTTGACTTATATTTATATTCTTTTTTTTTTTTTAAAGAGCTTCATTTCAGAGTTTCGGGATGACAGAGATGCAATGAGTGGTATGTTATTAGTGAACATTTGATCTAATTTTCAAAGCACATTAGTACTTCATTATATCAAAAGTAAAAAGAACAATGAACTACTAAACCTGATCATTTACCAGCCCGATGTTCAGCTACATGTGTTCTATCCTGCCAGGGAGAACAAAAAAGAAAGAGTAGTTAAAAACATTATTTATGGAATTATCTGCATTTTTTAAAACACACATCCTCAGGTGGTATTAAAACACATGCCGCTATTTTCATGCATTAGTTGTGAATTTTGCTGTTGAAGAAAAATTGAAAATGAAGGTTTTGTTGTTTTTCCTTTTCCTCTTTATCGGCTTACATTTTCAGGCTTTTGCTGCCATCAGATGTTTTTATAATCAGAGACTGAGAGGAAGATAGACTTTCAGCAAAAACTTCACTACCACCCCCCTGTGGTAGCAACTCTTGAGCCAAGTACATGAAGCAAAACACTGCCTAACAGTTTCCTGCCTGATATGGTGATGCTAGCATTAAGAGAGCTGATAAGCACCGAGGCAGTAAATCTATCGAACAGGCCCACCCATAACTACCCTGAATTCAGAGCTAAACAGGATATTTAGTGCTAAAGGTACAGAGGGCTCACAAACGCCAACAAACAATAATAAACCGTGATGGACAGACACCCATTCATCGAAACCTTTAACCGGACTGTGTTTGGTGGTAGAGACACTCCCACAATACAGCAGCCCAAACAGCCAAAGACTAAATCTAAGATATATGACAATACTTCCTGTGACTATTAAAGCTTTTCTGTGCCTACAGTCTTTATATTACAATTTGTGAGTTCAGACAAAAAGCTCTTTCTCTCTGTCCATGCAGCAGTCTGACAGCTTCACCTACTGTACATCCCCCCATCTTCCATTTTCACACAGATACCCAGAGATTTCGGGGGGGGGGGGGATCAAGTTGTAATGACCATTTAATGACATACTAATCAATATTTTTACGTTATCAGGGGATTGTTATAGTTCACTCATCAAAACATTTATCAATTTGATTTCAGACATATTTTTTCTTCATCATTTAACACATGGCTCTGGTCAATGTGGACATTTTCACCACCCACCTAAGCTAAATCAGAACATATTTAAATTTCCAGTTTTACCGATTGCAAGTGACAATCTCATGTCTGCAAATTATACAGATTCACTGAAGAGTGATCATTTTAGTACATTACAATAATTCTTCTAATACATACAGCCCCTGAGCTACACTGATTCCCTCAGTAAACAGTATTAGTGTAATTTCTTCAGTTATACTGGATATTGTTGTTTAAAAATAATCAAAGAAATAATGCAAATCGTTGCCATAAGTTTCAGTGAATAAAAATTGAAGATCTGTTGCTTTTACCTCTAAATGATGTCGGTGCAACAATACACTCATTCATCGTGCAAGGCGGGGATGTTTTCAGCTGATGATGAGGGCTCTGGTTCTCACAGAGTATAAAAGGTCACTACAGGACTGTCACACCCCAAGGTCAGTTTAAGTGAACTGCATAATTAATGATGTAGCTCTGAGGCACTGATTTTCATTTATGAAAACAGAGAGCAAGTCTTTTACCCCCAAATGAGACGTTTCTCCATTTGGAAAAATGTGACAGCTGTGATAACAATATTGATGGCACTTCAAGTATGCATACATGTTGAACATTTCAGCTACATGGGACTGAAACATCTCATACTATATGTGTGTGGGTGCGTTGTTGCATCATCTGCACGGTGTCCTGCTTTGGGATATCTAATTCCTTATCTTGGTCTTGGTTGTTTCTGTATTTGCCTGCCAAACAGGCAATCATTCTGAAATTAAACCATTGCAAAATTAAAGCTCAGAACACAAAGGCTTTTGGACATAACAATGGTGGATTTCCATCAAAATGTGTTCCCATCTGACAAAGACACAGGTGGGGGGAGCAGGTGTCTTCAGTTTGTGACCAATTCCAGCGATTAATGGATCAATTAGGTTCCAGGTAGATCAGAAACCAGCTGCACCCCCCCAACCATACATAGCAGAAGTGGCCCGTCTGTGAAGAGCGTGGCCCTGATTGACTGAGAAGCACGTGTTTGCATCTGGATGCAAATCAGTAATTGCGCTGATGAAAGTGACCAGTTTTGTGGGTGACAAGCTAAAACTGTGCTAATCTGCTAACACAGGCGGAAGTGGCTCATTTCAATAACACTGGAGTAGGAAACAAATAAAGCTGTTGGTAATCAGGACTGTTTCCTGTTACAACACAGGACATAGCATGAATCTGATTATCTGTACGGGTAAAACGTTTGTAAGATGAGCTCGTACACAATCAATGCGGTCTAAACAAAGAAAGCTTCCTGTTAATCCACTGATCAATATTTTCTTTAGTGTAGTCCTTTTTCCATCTACAAGCATCCCTATGATCCAGTTCAGTAAACTTTTAGTCCAAATAATTGTTGTATTGTGTCCAATGAGCTGACAGTCGTGCCACATATCTGCCACATTCTTTCTTATAGGTTCAGTAAGCATGGAAGCATTCTTGAAACAAGAATTTAATAATATATCCAGACTTCTTAGCTTGTGACTGGCACTTCGTCTTGACACTACCGGAGCTTTTATGTCTGTGCACACGCAACAATAGCCAAGACGATTCCAGTTGTAAGAAAGTGCATGGTCTTCTTCTGCTATGCAAACACTGAGTCAGCTGGCAGGATGGTGGATGTGGAGATCTGATGCATGAAAATAAAAAAGGAATTTCAGAAAATGAGGATATGCTCATTACATATGTAACTTTAAATGTAAATGTAGCAAAGTCCTGCATAAAGGCGCACCCATAATTGCTTTTTTTTCAGTGTTTGAGGTTTAAATGTGACAAAATGGACAGTAAAACTAAATCTACACTTCTAGGCTAAGTGGATGTCTCCACTTAGCCTTGAAGTGTAGATCCACTGATCCACTCCAGTTCTCAGGTTGTCTTTGACTTCCTCTACTCAGCTCAGAATAACGTATGTCTCGATAATATCTTTTTCTTACATTCAAGAGAAACTGACAAAAACTGAAAAATCTATTCCTTCATAAGCTGCTGAGCGACACCAGTGCTACCGTGTTACATGTCAGGACTTGCTTCTTCTTAGCAGTAAATAACAACAGGGAATTTCAAGACACAAAGCCTAATAAATTCATTGCAGTAATTTATTTAAATACTCTGCTTCCGGGATTTTTGTGCCGTAGAGAAACTCCAATAAAAACATGTGCAACAGGACCCGGCAGAAAGATCAATGTGTCCACATCTTCATTTTCATAGCAACAATTCACAAAGTCATCTCAGTCATACAGATATAAGCCAATTCAAGCCAATACATTAAAAATCCACTTTATTCCGATTTATAATAACTGTGTTCATACAAGCCAATTCATAAAAAAATAATCTCCTAGCTAAGGAAAACCAATGGACTGCATTAAGTCTTCAATGTATTGTGCAGGAATTTGCACTGTGATGGTTAGGGCTTGTGATTTTAAAATGACCAAAAATATAAACATTGCCATTACTGATGCTTTAGTGATACCATTCAGGATACGGGGAAGCCAGCTCATCCACTTCTTCCGAGGGTTAAAGGTTTGAGGTAGTTGGAACAGCTTTTTTAACATCGGAGCATTACGTTACAGCTGAGAATCACTTTACGCACCGTGTGACAAGCTAGCAGGTAGATGTTATGGGAGGAAGAGAGGAAAAGGAACAGAGCAAGAGGAATGACAAGAGTTAACATCAGACTGACTTTAACTGGCTGGAGAGATCTCGGTGTAGTGGTAGGATGCAAGATTGATTCCAAATTAGCTGTTTTTAGAGGGGGGGCTCACTGAGAAAATCTTCCAGAAGTGCATAAAATTACATATTCAAGAGATTCCTGAACACTTTTTGTGCCACTGCCTGCACTCTTTCAGCATCTGTTTTTTAATAGAAATAAACTGTTTATGTCCAAAATTTTCTTTCATACTGCATCACTTGCATCTCTTCTCTGGAGTAGAGAGTCAGAATTTAGAAATGCATTTATTTCCTTCTAAAAGTGTTCTTCTTTGAACTTTACAGCCATAATGGCCCTTAACTGAGACCAACTCAAGTGTGATGAAAGGAGGAGGTTTAGAAGAGCGCACAACGTTTCGATACAATTCTGTCCCACTTTCCACATTGGGCTTGACCACACAAACTCTTATGTCTCTCCAAAAGCACTCATGTTCACACTTTCAGATATTCATACCATTGCAAACAAACAGATGCAGAAACAGGCAGCTATGCATGCTTACCTGAGCATTGATGGGTGCAGCGCTGTGAATGACAGGATTTATTCTTGGGCACCAAGTTCATTTGCATATTTTTGCTTTTCTCACAGCATCAGCACACTTAATTTTTTTCTCCCCACCTTACAAATTTTCCTAAGCTGAATGCGTACGTGCGTGTGAGTGTGCACCTTCCAGCTCAATGTGTGTGTCATAGTGTGTTATTACAGGGGAAAGAGGGAGAAGCTAGTCTTTTTCAAGGAACACCCCCAGAACTAATGTTCCACACCTGTGCACAGTGCGGCACTCTTTATCGAGCATCACAGGTGCACTGCATTAATAGTGGGAGAAACCATTTCTTGTTTTTTTTTAATGGGGGGGGGGGGCATGAGGTAGCAGTGGTGGTGGTGTAGGCGTCCTCCTGCACCTCCTCCTCTTCTCTGGCATGCATTCAATCACTCAATATTCACATCTAAATTGCTTTTAGCATTGAGGGCTTGGCGGTTTTGAAGCATCTGCATGGATGACATTAGAAGAAGAGCACCACTATATTTGTAAGTGGTGACTTTTTTATGTTAGTTTGGAACAAGTCCCAGCATGTGTTGTGTTTCTTTTAATGTGCATGTGTGCCAGAAACAGCATTCCTGCTGCACTTTACAACAGACATGAAAGTCTTCCTAAATGCATTTAATGTTTATTATCCAGCATTGTGGTGAGGAAAGAAATCAGCAATGTGTGTGAGTGTGTGTGTTTGTGTGTGTGTGTGGGAAGGTTTGGGCCAGAAACACCTGCAGAACCTGCAGGTCAAACGCATGAGACTGCCCCCTCTGGTGATGCAATTACCATGTGTAAATACCTTCACAGCACTCACTCTTTTCCTTCCCTCTTTTACCCCCTTTCTCTCCTTTTTCTTCTCTAACTTGGCAAACTCATTGCCTTACATCATCATTCTCACCCTCTCTCCTTTTTGCAGCTACCTCCTTTGATTTTTACCCTCTCTCATCTGCCTTCCTCATCCTCCTCCACTCCTCCGTCACCCACCCCCTTTTTCTTTCCCGTCTTTTGCCGTAGACCAGATTATGACTGTCTGTCAATCAGTCCATTTAACATCTGCTCTGAGTAAGGCGAGGGAGACAATAACACATCATGGTCACTGAACTGAATATCCCTAAAGATTTCAAGGGAGGCCTCTTTTTCTCTCTTTTTTTTTACTTTCCTTTTACTTTTCTCCCCCCTCGTCCTTTTTTTTATTTCCCTTCTTTTTTGGATGTCCAGTAATGAGTTACAAAAGGTCATTGGAGCATTACAGCTGCTCATCCACTCGTGCAATAATCCATGGCACTCATGCCTGATTACCTCTCCAATGGTCAAAGGTAGGCGAGGGAAGTAAAAACAATGGGTGCAAAGCATAAGGCTCCTTCGAGAAATATGGGCGAGGGGTGTTATTTTGGACAGTGCCATTCAGAGAGAAATAACCCTGAGCAGATCCATTTATTCTTTTAAATCAAAATGCTTCAGCAGCAGTAAGCAGTGAGGGGGAAAAACATGACACATTTTCTCCCTTCCCCTCCATCAACAGCCATTTTGATCTCCACAATTGACCTTCCATGGCATCATTTACAATGAGTCATATCACAGCCGCAAAGTGTTAAAGCTCCAGCACACTTGCTTGTGTGTGCAGACATGCTCAAACACATGGATAATCATTCTATTCTCCAGCCTACACATGCTTGTACACACACATACTAAGCTGTGTTCCCAGGCATGTACGTACACTCACACAAACACACACACCTCAACATTATCACGCATGCACTTGTCGGCATAATAGCTTTAACTAGACCAAATTGTCTGTCCTTCATTTGTATTTCTATGGCGACCCACATTCTCTATGACTCGCCCTTTGACAAAGAGGGGTCATTCTCCCAGCAAAGAAAATGAAGCCCAGTAGATATTGTTTGATTGGATTTTGCCTTTTCAAGGTTTCAGGATC
The DNA here is from genome assembly GCA_037177055.1 of Atherinosoma microstoma. Classification (NCBI taxonomy): domain Eukaryota; kingdom Metazoa; phylum Chordata; class Actinopteri; order Atheriniformes; family Atherinidae; genus Atherinosoma; species Atherinosoma microstoma. The sequence continues at coordinate 36,118,874 of JBBBVU010000001.1, forward strand.
ATTACAGGAATTCATTTGAAGTGTTGCTGAAAATGAAACTGCGACCCTCTTCCCGCATTTAATTATTCTAATACCACTTCCTTTTTAACTCTCATTCTCTTTTTTTTGTCTGTCTGCAAAGTGTGCCATTTCCAGAAATTAAAACTGTCAGGCTGGACCTTAAAATGAGACCAGGGAGGACTAATTTTCACCCAGGAAGTTATTTTGTTTCTGCTCCACCATTTCATCTCTCTCTTCTGCATGCACACTATGCCTCATTCTTTTTTTTTTCTTTTTTTTAAATCTTCATTGGCCCTTTTTATTAAAAATCACCCCCCCTCTGAATCCATGAATGTTTTTTCAAAAAATGTTTTACTCTGACCTCCTCTAACTTCTTCTGTCTCTTCTTAGCTCACTCTGACTTTTACAGTGTTTCCATCACTTTTGTCTCATCCCTCCAATCCCCCTTCTTGCACCCATCCACATTTTTAAACACAAGCCAGTGCATTGGTTCCAAACCAAATGTGTTCATTCCAACATTTCAATAAATTGAGTAAGGGAGGCATTAACGTTAATCACAGCAACCACATTGTGCTTTAGACACGTTGGTGGGATTATGGATTACTATTAGCTGGATGGAAACCGATTCTTTCATTTGAATTCCGACTTCCTCGTCTTGCTAAAATTAAAAAGAGAACTAATACTTCTTGGACAATAATACTTCTTCTTGGACAGGACTTTGCTCTCTCTCTCTCTGTCTCTCCCCTTCCCTCCCCCTCTCCCTCTCTTCCTGATCTGCAAGAACACCCAAGAAGCAGCTTAAGACAGACAACAGACAGTTCACTTCTACATTCAAAATGCATCATTTAGCCAGCTGATACCTCTGTAGCTGATACTGATAACATTTTATATTGAAGTCGATCCCTTGTCTGTTTTACTTATATTCACAAATGGTGACATAGCCCATGTTAGAGAAGTGCCACACTGCATCTGAAGCAGAGTGGCTCTCAACATAATCCTTGAGAGGTTATGAGAAGTAGAGTAATGAGAGGTTTCACTTTGTAGAAGGGCTTCCACGTGCAATTATTCAGTATTGAGTTTACTTTGAGCAGTATTTTACTAATCTGTATGGGATTCTTATATTCACTTTTTTTTTTTCCCCCAAAAAAAGAAAGAAAAGTAATATTCAACTAACTAAAGTATAACTGGTGAAATGTATGTTCTACAAGCTTGTCATGTTGGTATTTACCAGTCACATTTAAACTACAGGTTGTGACAGGAATGAGTTCAGTGATGTAAAACAACCCAATATTTCAACTCAACGTTGCAACTGTCTCAGCACAATAGGTTTTAGATTTTTTCCTGTTTCAACCCACCTGATTCAATGAATGGGTCATCGGCCACGTTTACATGAGAGTTTTAATATCCCTCTAATTCAGAATTAAAATGAAATCCACTTTAAAGAGATGAAAAATGACCATGTAAACACCTAATTCCAAATTGAAATGACCATTCCGAATTAAACTTAATTCCGAAGTAAGTGGCTGGTTTATTCGTGTATACGTTCATTCCACTTTAATTGAATTCTAGTTGTTTTGCACATGCTCTTCCCTTATTCTATCGCGATGACGCACATATTCCACACTCGCCACCTGAAGCAGAACACTTCCCAACTCCCAGATCTTAAGCAGTATTCAATAAAGGCGATTAAACATGTTTTCCATGTAAACCTCAAGTCAGAATTACTATTTCCATTTAAACCTGAAGGAGAATACTTTAATTCTGAATTATTTGATTCTGAATAATTAATTCCAAATTAAAAAACGTCATGTAACTCTGGCTAATCTGCAGAACTTAACCACAAGCTGTTGGATCCATTTGATTTGAATCAGGTGTGTCAGAGCAGTGAAACATCTGAAACCTGCAGGACAGTGGCCCTCGAGGAGATGCCCATCCCTCGGGGTCTTGTTCATGAGTGTTGGAAGAATGCAGTGGAAGACTGACAGCATACTGATACGGGTTCTACATTGGTCTGCCATGGCGAAGAAGGAGCAGAGCCAAAAGGCAAAGTTCTCAATATACCAGTCCATCTCCATTCCTATCCTCACCTGTGGTCACCAGCTGTGGGTAGTGGACAAAAGAACAAGATCACAGATACAAGACCTGAGTTTCATCTACAGCACCCTTTTCAAACTGGGCGTCCCGACCCCCTCATGGGTCGCCAGATCATTGTAAAAAAAAAAAAAAAATCACCTACGTTTATCAAATAATTGGGGATTTTTATAAGGATTGTCAAAAAAGATTAATCTGTGAAACCAACGCGTTAGTTTTTTAACGCATTAATACATAAACATAAAACACATAACTTATGAAATATCAAAAATCCAAATTTGGCTTTAACTTGGCGAGAGAAGTTGATTTTGGACACATATACGTGAAGGTTGTGAACACCAACGTATGTTATCTTGGGGGTCGTGACTCAAAAAGTTTGGAAACCATTGCTCTACAGGGTGTCTTCATGGTGTCTGGGATCTCCTATTTATGCTCTATGCTAAACACATATACGGAACCTTCCGTCCATCTCCTTTGTCCTTGACGTGCGTAATTTGGTCTGTTTCCACTGCTCTTGCAGAAACCACCAGAAAACCGCAGGGGTGCTGTTTCACACTACATCTGACATGCGACTAGCAAAAGGTACAAAGAAGAAGTCTCGATGTATTTAATGACCGCACAGGTCACCGCTGTCTGCCTCTTCTTATGTCTCTTTCTGAGAATGTACATTAACATGTTTTCCTCCACCATCAACCTTCATCATGTTTGTTACAGTCTTAAACTGACGTCAGAACCCCAAGGTGAATTCTGGACTCTGCACTGCCCACTAGTGGATGTATTGCAACTGTATTGCAAAAGTGCCAACGTAAAGGACACATGGAAGTATGAGGACTTACCTATTTATGTACATAAAGGAAGCAAAAATGTGCCTTTAGAGGGTGAGAAGCTCAGTCATCAGTAAGGGATCAGAAAAGAGCAAATGCTTTTCCACTTTGAGAAGAGCCATGTGAGGTGACTCGGGCATCTGGTTAAAATGCCTCCTGGACGCCCCCATGGTGAGGTGTTCCAGACATGCCCCAGCAGGAGGATGTGCCGGGAAGACCCAGGACACACTGGAAGGACTATATCTCTTGGCTGGCCTGTGAATGTCTTGATTCTCTCTGAAGAACTGGAAAAAGTGGCCGAAGAGGGGGAAGTCTGGGTTTCTCATGCTCAAGCTGCTGCTCCCAAAACCCAAAGAGAATCCCGGAGAAACTTCCAAAGTGATGTTTATGAGGTAAATGCAGAGAAAGTCTGAGCATGACTCTCCAACCATCTTGTGAAAGTGACACAGGTCTCAAGTTGAATTAAAGATTTCTGTACATCCTAAACTTTATACAATCAAAGCCACACATACTAGTCCAGCGGGAAACTAACATACTCACAATTAGAGGAAAACAAACACTTGCTGTAAAACCACTCAAGCAGTCAATCATAAACAGTAAGCAAGAATTTGTGCTGACATCTGTCTGAGCACACTTTACATCTGCCATTTAAATCTAAAATATAATGATGTACTTACAGCTTTAGAGGTTATTTTTGTCTGTTAGGTTGGAGGATATTTTAACACAACTTTGGTCTGTACAAACTTTAATCAAAATATCTTTACTTTTAACAGTTTTTGGACTTTCTTATAATCTAGTGATGACCTCCGTTTTCCATCTGGTGCTGTGTACTCTAAATGAAGAGTGGATTTATCAGAGCTTTCAAATGTTTGTGTGTGTACACAGTCTCAGGATACAGCATGTAAGTGGGCAGCAGCACTGCAGGAGCTGAGTGGTATATATCTATCTAGTCATACTGTAGACATGTGTAACAGATGGCCAGCGTTATGTATCCATATTGTCCTTTATTTGCTCTTTACAAGATGATTTTTTTTTTCTCAACCAACACAGCTGATCAGATTAATAAGGGACTCTTCACGTGAACTATTAGTAAATCAAGAAATTTGGAGTTTCAGATCACGGCTGGAATCAGGCCAAGCCTTTATCCGGTAAGATGCACGATACACCCTGGATAGGTCACCATGCATGCTCATACAAAGTATCCAGCAATGTTAGGTGGGTTTTCAGGGTGGTGCGGTTGGTGGATGAGTGCGTGGAGGGGGTAATCTCAGGGTAGGGGGGAATGGAGGTTGGGTCCCCAAGGCATAGATATACATAATAAAGGCTAGATGCTTCACGGCGGAGTTTCGAACGGCATCACCGCCAGCCATCTTACCACAGTCAAGCTCGAATCCAAGGAAAAGTGAGTTTTCGAATGTGTAGTTAGATAAATCACATTATTATCAGCAGTGATGGCCGAATGGAACGTTTGGGAAATCAAATTGTTTCGAACAAATTGTTCCGGGAAAAGAATTGATCTTTTAAAACGTTCAGAACACATGACCAAAGTGCCATCTGGTGGCCAAATGTAATTTCAAACTTTTTTGTGTCAGGTGGGGGCCTGGGGGAGGAGGTGGCTCTTGGGCTTGTGAGACTGTGTTTTCCTGTGAGTGTAATCAAAATAACTACAGTAATGTATACGGGGTTTCTCTTTTTGTTGCTGACGTTTTTGTTTTTGTTGTGATTCATGTTTTTTCCCAGCTTGTTTGTCTTTTTATAGGTGCTCCCAATTATTGTCCGATTTGTTTTCCTGCAGTTCCTGTTGGTCATTTTCTGTTTTGTTTTTTTGTTTTTTTAACTGGTGTAGCAGCTAAATGTATGGTTCTTTTTTGATTGAACAGCTGATGCTGTTGCTTTCCATTTGATGCATCTTTATCTCCTTTTTCTTCTCTTCTCTTCACTCTCATTTTCTCTTTTGTTCATGCTACCTTTTTTTGCCCCCATCAGGTCAGCAAATAATTTGTAAATTATATATAAAAGTATAAAGTGGAGTCTGAAATCCATAATGCTCCAGAGCAAACTTTTTCAGCACAACACAGCACCCACACCTTCATTCTGCATACGATACAAGTAAATGGGACAAGTAAAGTTTTATCTTACATTTATTATAAATCTTTTTCAAAAAGTGAAAGCATTCTCTCCATGTTTTAACATATTCATGTTGAAAAAAATATTGATAATCAAGTTCTGAATAAGCTGCAGTTGTCTAATTGATTTTTTCAGTAGGCAAGGCAAGTTTATTTGTATAGCACATTTCTTGTACAAGACAATTCAAGGTGCTTTACATAAAACATTACAAGCATTACAGTAGATGCACAAGAAGCATTAAATAGTACATTAAAAAAAATTTTTTTTAAACTTTTAAAAGGAATAAAAGAAATGAAATGAAAACAGAAGAAAAAAAGAAACCCTCAAAGAAGTTATGATAGGGGCGGTGTGTAGTTCAACTGGTTGAGCAGCCACCCCATGTACAGAGGCTCTAGTTTCCTCGGTGCAGTCGACCCAGGTTCAAATCCAACCCTTGGGCCCTTTGCTGCGTGTCATTCCCTGCTCTCAAACCCTCTTTCCTGCCTTGCCACTAGAGCCAAGAAAAAAAATTGTTTAAAAGAAGATAAAAGTTAATTATCAGTTGTTTTGATAAAAAGGGGTAAATAGAAAGTTTTTTCTGGGAGTTTGTTCCACATGTAAAGAGCATAGAAGCTGAATGTTGCCTCTCCATGTTATGTTCTGGTGATAGTAGGCCAACTTTGTGATTCCCTTAATGTGTTTTACAAAATTTAGGCCTGAGTCCATCACTACACCAAGATTTCTGGCCTGGTTGGTGGTTTTACAGAGACAATGCTACATGACAGTAAAAAAAATAAATATATATATATAGGCTATATGGCACATAACAAACAATGCATTTATCTATGATGCTAAATCCATGTTATCCATGATTCTAAAGGAAACTGAATGGATCACCTGTATGTTTAATACATTAAATCTAAATTGTATGTATTAAATGAACATACATACAACACTGACATTTTAATGCTAATCTTTTGATTTAAGAGAAAATCCAGAACATTTTTGGAAAATGAAATAAAGTGTAACCTTAGAGGGGACTATTAGGGCAGCTGTCACTCAGGTGGAAAGAGCAGTCATCTACTAAGCAGGAGGTCAGCAGTTCAATTCCCCTGACTACATGTCAAAGTGTCCTTGGGCAAGACACTGAACCCTACCTCTCCTCCTGATGTGCCTATCAGAAGCATGAATGTGTCTAGTAGCACCAAGTATGTACCAACATAGGTGCTGTATGAATGTGTGTGTAAATGAGATATGTAATGTTAAAGCGCTTTGAGTGGTCACCTGACTAGAAAAGCACTGTACAGTCCGTTTATTCTTTAGAGCTCTTCCTTAAAGTGGAAATGAAACATGCCATTTCTGGCACTGAAATTGCCTAAAATTAGTTTTTAAATATAGTTAAAATCCCGTAAGGAGACACAGAGAGAAAGTATCTGCTCGCAGCAGAACTCAGCAGGGCAGCGGAGAGTGACACAGCTGTTTCAGCAACCAGCACCTGAGTACATGTCACACAGAGGGAGTGTGGACAGGATGAGACATGAAGGCATCTGATTGGTTCTTTCCATTCGGACCGAATGGCAGGGATTGGTCAGAGTCTTTGCAAGCCTGCAGCTCTCACAGAGGTCTGACTTTTTTCATTCCTTTTTATTATGAATACATCATGTATTGACTACTCTCAGGATGAAAGGACCATTTCACTCAGTACAACAAAAAGTGTTTCTGAACAGGATTTCCAACTATAGGTTTGAAGCTGCAGTTTAGAAAGAGGAGGAGATGCTGAGGCAGGTGGAGAGGCAGGGTCACAGCAGGTGAGCTTTTCACAGATGTGACTCCAGCTACATAATTAATAAAAATGTTGTCAAAGTCATAATGTTTGATCCCAAAGTGTTTACCTGACCTTCACATAATATTTTATAGACTTTGTTCGGATCCCTGAAAAAAGGGATAATCATCGTTTTAACATGTTTTCAATTAAAATGAGAATAATCATTTTTTGTACAAGGGATATCTTTATTCTACTTTTATTACCTATTACTGACATCTACCTTATTTTTGCACATTTCCAACTTGTGTGTTACCTCTGTGCTGTTGTAACTAGTGAATTTAGTATTAAGTATTATCTTATCTTATCTTAATAATGGTATAAAATGAACATTTTCTGTTACATAGCAAATCATATGCAATTGTAGTGAGTCAAATTGATCACATTATTATTATTTTTTATTACCATGAGGATAATTATGTACTTTATAAAAATAATTCATCATGGTGTTTTAGATTAAAACGTTTAATGGGCACATTTTGTCCCATGTGGTATCAATATGTTCGTTTGGTCAGGTGACAGAAGGGGCTGACAGCTAGTAAAGAAAGGAGCAGAGGGACATGGAGAGACAGGTGGAGAAGCAGTTGGAGAGGCAGGGGTCACAGGTGAGGTCTCAAACTTTTGCTTGTTCAGATTTTCTGTCCACTTTAAATGCTTGATAAAGCAAAAGTGCAAAAAAAACCTCCATCTTACAGGGACCTTTGAGAACAACTTTTAAGTCCCTACCAAAGACGGAATCAAACCTACGCCCTTGACTTTACCTGTCTCTCTTCTGCTTGCTGGCACCCTGTCATGCCGCTGCTGAGCCACTGTTAGAGTGTGTTGGCCGGTCAGTTGTGCTCAGTTTATAGGCGGTGGAATTAAAAACACTCGGAGCAGCTTCAGGCTTTAGTCTGCTGGCCTGCGGACCACTAGCTTGCCAGACTCAATAGTCTTCTGCACTTTGTAATCTTCTTCCAGAAAATGCTCACCACAGACCCTGGAGTCAGGGCTCCCCCCTCGGATGGGCCCTTACCACCGGAAACCAGGAGGCAGTGTTGAGCAGCAGTGTTGGGTGAATGCATGTGTGTGTGTGTGTGTGTGTGTGTGTGTGTGTGTGTGTGTGTGTGTGTGTGTGTGTGTGTGTGTGTGTGTG
>JBBBVU010000001.1:36184975-36196366 GCA_037177055.1 Atherinosoma microstoma
AGGCTGTAAACATGTTTATTTCTGCTGTGAAGTTGGCCTTTTTAACATGGGAGTCTATGGGGATTGACTCCCTTTTTTTGAACCAGCCCCAAGTGGATGAGGACCAAACTGCAATTTCTGGCACTTCCACATAGGCTTCACATTTCTCCGCCGGATGTTGCCGCTTGATCCTAACCAAACAAGGTTGGTGACGAGGAATGGAGCATCCAAATATATGGGGGGAAAAAAGTCAAACAGAAAATTCATTCCGTATACAGAACATAGAGCCTGAGTTATGCATAACTTTTTATAACTGCGCAGACGGTTTAAAAAGAAAAAGCGCCATTAAAACAGGTTCCGCTACACATGTGCACTCTGTTGTGGTTTGAGAGGGGGCGGGGCTTGGTGGTGGAGCGTGCCTGGGTCTGTATTGTGATTGGTTGGGAGGAAGCAACGACTGTAGTATCAAACTTAATGTGCCCGGCCCGATAACCTACTTTGTTTTTTTCCTGTTTTTATCCTACGAAAACTGACGAAAATTAGACTAAAACCCATTTGAATTTTTGTCAACTAAAACTGGACTAAAACTATCACATATTGAAAAGACTAAATGTGACTAAAACTAATATGTATTTTCATCATAAAGACTAAGACTAAAACTGCCAAAAACAACACTGGCTGCAACCATTAGTTTACACATTATAAATGAATGAGACTATCCTCCATCCAAATGCATCCTTGTTTGTTCATGCAGGGAAAAACCACTTATAAATACATTTGTAGAATATGCAACCTCTCATGGTCATTACAGTGACAATGTGGGAATTGTTAAAAGGCCATGATTTCTGTTACATCCGGGCTAGTTTCTGTCAGCTAATGGCTCAGTTACGGCACTGGCAAGTGTTGTTTGGGGCAGAAATGGACCAGTTGCTAGTGGCTTGGATTATGGCAAGTCCCCCTGTGGACCACATGTGGTCCAGATGTCAGTTGTTGGCCTGGACATGTATTAGGGCAAGTATTTTGTGGGCCAGAAGTGGTCAAATCAAAATTTTGTGCTATTGAGGTTGTGTTTACACCTAGCAAACCAACAAAATGGTATCCATGGTGATGACACTTACTGTGCAACGAAATGTAGCCTATTGTAGGCGTAACTATGATCTTTGTAAAACTCCTTAGCAAATAATTGAATAGCCTGAACCAAAACAGAAAGGGTTAGCAAAGTAATGTTGTGTCATCAACTGAACATAACTCAAAAGCAAAACAGCTACTTTGACATGTTGGTCATGATGTTGTGTCAGGAATGCATGAGTTACTGAAAGTGCCAACCCAATCCCCCAAATCCACGTCCTTATGAGGATTTAATGGCTTCTTAAATTAAATAGTTGAGAATGATGTCTGGTCTGATGTGAAAATGCTCATGAGTTGTATTTCCCTCCTGCTGCTTGTATGGGCAGGAGAGTACGGACTAGGGTTGCCAACCGTCTCTAAAAACACAGAATAATCCTGTAATTGATAATAAAAAGATTTGTTCCTTATTGAACTTATTGAATGAGAAAGGAATGAACTTTGTTCCATATTTTTAAGAGCCACTGTAAATCTACTAGAAGAAAATGCTTGAGGTAAGACTATGAAGGAAGCAGTGCTGTGCTCCTTCCACCTGTCTGTCGTTTATCAGATTATCCTACATACAAAAATCTCCTCTCATCAGTTGTGCAATGGTATTTGTCAGTATTGCTGTAATACCTCTGACAGAAGAGCTAAATTTAAAGAAAAGGTATTTTTAAACTAAAATGTTCTCATTTATTAAAGCTATAATACATCAGAAAATGAAAGAAAGGTGTTCAAAAACAGAAAAGGTAATGGGAAAATGATTATCAATGTGTGAAGGGAAAAGTCTACTCAATGTGTGCCACAGGGTTTTCTCATTTAGTCAAGATGAATTTTTGACAAACAGCATGCAGTTGAAGAAAATTATCAAAAGAGGGAGAGGCAACAGAGGACGCAGGGACAGCGAGCACTCTTAAAGTTATTTGTCTGCCAGTCATCACCAGAAGCTAATATGGTAAACAATGTCTTTTCATACATCCATCAATCAATCCATCCATCAACCATCTTCTAGACCCGCTTTCAACATCTTTTGACAACCAACTGGTTCATGTTGGATGAAATTGCTACCTCAGGCAGAAATATAGTTTGGTTAAGCTACGGCGGTAAAAGTGGCTCAAACTACAGTATTTGCTTTACCCACATTTATCTATTATTTGACTTTTTTTTTTAGCTAATTTATGTTGTACGCGTGATAAACATCCAGAAAAAAGACATTTCTAAAACGGGAAAGTAGTGGAGTAGTAACTGCAATAATCAATATTGATACTTTATAAATTCATTTTTCTTAAATGGGAAATGAAGATACATATATACAGAGCAAATGTTTGCTTGCACTAGTCAAGAGTGACTAGTGCAACAGGTCTGGAGAATGTGGGTTCAAGTCCCTGGGCTGGCAATAGCCCAGGGGGGTTAAGAGCAAGGCCCTTAACCACCCAACTGCTCCCCGGGTGCTGGGAAAAATGGCAGCCCACTGCTCCTCGTGCAACTGGTGAAAGCAGAGGACTAAATTTGGTGTTTTTCTTTAGATACAGTCGTCATCAAAATTATTTATACCCTCCCATTAAAGAAGGGAAAAAAAACAGCTGTTGTTGTTGTACAGCAGGTAGATGAGAAGTGGTTCAGGGACACATCGGGACTGAACCTGGTCTGGCTGGGTTCATGGGGGTCTCCAGGTGAACTAAACACAGTGCCCACAGGAGCAGCAACAAACCAGTCATTTTCCTCGTCTTTCCGTCTGGTCTTTTAGCTCCGGAAGCAACATTCCTGTGAAGGTTAAGTAACCGTGCTGATCTATGCTGCCTTCACTATCGGGAAAAACTCAGACAGGAACAGCTGTTAAACTTTTCTGCCTCCAAATCGAAGTCGGGGGCAGAGGCGAGGGGATTATAGGCTGAAGCAGCAGCTAGCTTCAGTGTTAGCGTCCTTCTCTCTGCCCAGCAGTAGTGAAGCAGAGACGGGACTCTGCTGGAACTAGAAGAGCCGTGTGCTGTTTAGCTTGTAGCAAAAACATTCACCGCTAAGCAAGAAGTTTCTCACAGTTAACTTTGTGCTCCAACGTTCCTGGTCTCTCAGACCTGCAGCTGCTGACATGCAGCATGTCTCTCTCTCCTCCTCTCTAGCTCGACCGTTCTTAAAGGTGTAAACAGCGTCATGTCTTTTGTAAATTTTGCCTTTTCTTTAATGGAAGGGTATGAATAATTTTTAGGGCGACTGTGTATACTGAAAAATAAAGATTTCTTCTTAATATTAAAATTTCTTGCTTTGAGTTGAACGGTGCAGTTTTTTAATGTTGTTTTTGTTCTTGAACAATGATACTTAAAGCGGCATTACAGATTTATGGCATCATTGCACTTTGTCGCCCCCTACAGACGGCTAATTCAGCATCCGTCTTGCAACTTTTGTCCTCTCTGAGATCTCTCCAGCCAGCAAAAGTCAGTCGGATGTTGACTATTGTCTTATCGTTTGCTCTGTCTTTTCCTCTCTTCCTTCAATAATGTCATCCTTGCTTTCTTTGCTGAATCAGCCATGCCATGCGTACAAAACAGCCAGTGTGTTGATATCCAGGTGCTGGTGTACGCTACGGTGTGGTAAAGCAAAACTCAGCTGTCACATGATGCCTTGGTTTCTAAGCCTCGGGACACTGCAGGGCAACAACAGCTCCAGGAATGTGCATAATGAATGTTAGTGTGCCATCAAAACAATTCAAAACCACAGAGTTTTAAGGTTGGGAAGGTTTAAAGTGTTGAATTAATATGTTGTTTCTTTTGCATGACCAACGAAAAATTCTTTATTGTACACTACATGCTTATTTCTATCACCTACAATATATATCTGATCAAATTTGTGTTGGTATTTCAGAAGTTTTAATAAAAGTTGCTGATTTTTCCTTTGTGAGATTAAGCATATTAACCCTTATATTAAAGTAGCACTATGTGACTTTCTGGCCTTAAAAATATGTGTTTCTGACTCATTTTAACAGCACACTGAAATTAATTGTGTATATCTCGAAGGCTGAGAAACACTTCATGAGTTTCACATCACATGCTAGCAACTGGATATCAATACACTATTTTTAATGTGCACTGTGGTCGATTCATTAAAGAGACACAGGAGGACAGTTTCGGAGGAAGAGAGAAAAAGGAAGAGAGAGGGAAAGAGCAAAAGATAAAACAAGAGTCAACATTGGGAATGACTTTTACTAGCTGGAGAGATCTCAGAGTAGAGACAGGATGTAAGATGGATGCTGAACTATCAGTCTTTAGAGGGGGCAGCCTTTAGAGGGAGAATCTGCCAAACTTTGTAGTGCTTCTTTAACCCAAGGACAGAAGTATTATGTTGAGATATAAGTACCCGCATCTTGTGCGTTCTTTATTGCCATTTCCGAAAACTGGCAATCCCAGTATAAACAATAAATGATATGATTTTTTTTTTTACTGAGAAATTTGCTGAAATGAATTGTGCAAAATATTTCCTACATCCATCAGTAGAACGAAAACGATTGTTTTGTTTGCTGGATGAAATTAAAGTAAAACAATTTGAAGGGATGGTATCTTGTAAGCAGGCAGTGCCCTACTCTTTAGAGAGCACAGGTTGAACATTTGAGAGTTCAAACCATGTAGATACAGGTTCATTTACTGGTATGCACACTGGTGACAGATACAGACTATGCATGTCTGAAAGTGAGTGTGTGTGCATATGTGTGTGTATGTGTGTGTGTGTGTGATTGAGCCCAGTAGCTCATCAGTGTCAGGGCTGAAAAGGTTGTGGGATAAATGAGAGCAGAGAATCAAAGAGAGATTACACGTCTGACCATGTATCATCCTCGATATATTGAACGCAGCCTTTGTGGAGATGAGGGCCGCTTATAAAAAGTGGCATTGTGCAGTGGCTGAAAGAGAGTGTGGGCTCAACTCCATGACTAATCTGTCCCCTTGCATTATTTTATTCAATCTTCCCCCGACTTTATGTCTTCGACATTTTGCTACACGCAGTAACTTTGAGTTGAATGGACAATTTTAAAGATTTTTAAAAGGCGTTTGCTCTGCCTCTATGTTGAGGGAACAAAAAAAGAGACTCTCTCTTTGTTTCAGTGCGTAATTTATGACTAAAAATGGTCCTTCGACTAATTCTAGCAGGCAGGGTAAAGTCTTGAGCACATTCTTTTAAGACTCAATATTGAAAAGAGTGTTGAATTTCTAAAGGGAAACATTTGATAATACATAAAAGGATTTCCTTTCTCTTCCCAGCTTCTATAACCCACTCCATCCGACAAACTCACTTAGGCTAAAAAAAAAAAGTTCATTGGCATATTCACACTCTGTAAAATATGCTCGAGTCTGACTGGAAAAGGATGTCGCATACTGTAAAAATATGACCTTTTTAGTGAAAATTACTACATACAGCATAATGAAAAAACTAATCCCATATAAAAAACTGGGGAAACATCCTGTTTCTTCAAAGCACATCTTTTTCATGAAAATCATTTAGCACATTCTTGAATTTCCTGTCTGCTTAATGCTTAGTGAACTCTGCAAAGAGCTAAAAAATTATGGACATATTTAAACGAAGATTTGACCAAAAATGTAGTATGGCTCAATTTAGAGATAATTCCTATGAACTAAGATGTAATTTTTCTCTTTTTTCAGCCTTGCTGGAGGTAAACAGCCTCAGAATGATCTTCTTTGGTCATGTGATACTGATGTTTGATCAATTTACTCATCAAAATGACAAAAGTTTTAGGTTTAAACAAAAGCTGCGATGGACTGGCGACCTATCCAGGGGGGTACCCTGCCTCTCGCCTGATGATTGCTGGGATAGGCTGACCTGAATTGTACTAAGCGCTACAGAAAATGAATGAATGAATGTCATAAGAAAAAGACGATAAGAAAGTAGAATATATATATGTCTCTTTGATCATGTCCTGTATAAATCTATATGCATTTTTCTATTTTCTCTCTTATCCCTTATGAAATGTTTTGAATCATTTCAAGGGTTAAGTAGGAGCACGCACTAATCTCTCTTCTAGTGGTGTCATGGTGAGTATGTCTTTTAACCGTTTGTATTTGTAAAAGTCTGGATTTGTTTATATTTTGTATTAAAAACTGTGAATAAATTTTTTTTTAAAAAGATAGTTGCTTCTTTTTAATGTTGATATGAATGGAAGTGACTGTGTTACCTGTGATATCATTTCATGTCAATCATTGCGTCTTAAATCAAATAGAATCAAATTGAAATCGGACCTTGACTGAATCTGAGATATCTGCAAACATCGACTCATTAACACGAGAAAACCCAGAGTTTTCTTAAGCTTGTTACAAACTCCACGAGAAGCGAGAACTTTGTTCTTGTTCTCGAGGCCGCAAGAACAAGAAAAAAGTTTGTTTTGGTCGTGTCATTTCATACTCCTAGAGAAGCTTCGTCCGAGACGGGCCGGGGATTACTGTAGGGGGGGGCGTATATGTCTTTATGTGCAATGAGAAATTGACCCAGTTATTTTGTACTTCGTTTGTGAGAGTGCAGGATTGTGCACACGTCAATATTTGTGTCTTTATTTACCACACGTGTTGGATACATTTTACTTTATTACCCCTTCGATCAGCTGTTGATTAAAGCTGCCCTGAATATATACATATACATATATATATATATATATACATACATACATACATACACACTCACATTAGTCACGTTGGATACATTTATTTTATTTGTTTCTGCAAACACTGCAGCATAACTCATGTTTAAATATGCAAAAACCTGAGTTGTTAATGCAGGGTCGCTTTAAAACACTTACTGCGTTAAAATACTTCTCGTAAACTGGTTAAAGAAATATGTTGCATGCAGAAAAGTTTATTTACTTTTATCATTATCATAGAGTCAAACTAGAAACAAAAAGTTATTTACCAGTTTCGCTGAACATTCATAAATATAAAAGCATTGTTTCTACTGGTAGAAAAACATGCAGGTCCAGGGTTTACATTAGCATTTAAGCTACATGCTACTGCTGCAGAAACTTCATACCGTCTCTGTTATTTCAGTCAAATTCCAGTTTTTTTTCTCACCCTCCCTTTTTTCCTCTCTTAAACCCATGCAGAGACAGAGGCGTGCAAGCAGTTACACACACACACACAAAACACTCCGCTTTACCTTCAAAAAGCCAGAGGAAGGCAGCCTGCATGAATAAATAGTCTAAGTGCTTATATTTCTATTCCTGCTTACCCAACTGCTAACAAGACCCAGTTCACAGTCGATGAGCTACTTCAGCATTCATGAGGATCACTGACAGTCACTTTGCATTCAACGCCAATCACAAACAGCAGAAAAAAAAGAGCACACACACTAACACACATAAAGAAATCTGATTACACGAGGCATTCTGTGGTGCTTCAGCATTCCCCAGTGTTTTCCCAAAATAAAAACAGTCATGCAATCCCCACGCAGGCAGTCTGAATGCACATATGAGGATGGCAAACAGAAAAACACGATTACCCTCGAGCCTTTAGAGGTCACTTGCATTAGGAGATTAGGGAAAGTAAGCAATCATCATTTGGATATTTGATGAGAATATCCTGTTAAGTTGATTATAGTAGTGCCAAGGCAAGAGAGGGTGACAAACACACCTGGTGACATATGGAGAAAATGTGTGTGTGTGTATGCACGTGGATATTTTTTATTTATTTGTTTGCATATTTGTGTGTGAGAGATTTTTGAATGACCACCATTGTGAGGACATACATCTGTTAACTGTCATATTGTGGGGACTGGCCTCTCTGTTGGAAACAAAACAGTAGTCCTTTTGAAATTATGAGATAAAGCTAGAGTTCAGGCTAGAAACACGTAGGCAGTACTAATGCTTAATGTTACAATAGCTCTGTGAAAATGTGAATATCCGTCAGGGTAATGTCCTATAAAGCGACAGTCATGACTGAGGGTCAAAGATAAGGCCATCAATCAAAATGTTTTCAATGATATTATAACATGCTGATTGAAGTCAATCACTTCTGTTAAGATCAAATCTCAAAAAGAAACTGAAATATCAACACAACTTTATTCAGCTTGCACTTTATAAAGCACATAAGACCCATAACACATTATGCACAGAGCACTTTCCTCCCTTCCGTCTCTCTGCTCGTTGTTGCCGACACACCTGATACCCAAGCCTACAATAGCTTCTGTTTGTACACAATGGGTGAAGTGCCTGGAATTTGGTATGTGCAAGGGGGTGTACATTGGATTTGGTCACGATACAATATTATATGGATACCACGGATAGCGATCCGATATTTGCCGATATTACAAATTCTGCCCCATTACAATGCAATTTGATCCAGGATCCAGTGATCGATATGAGACGATATCACAGCTGATTTAACATGATAGCTCACTGCCGTGCTTCCCAATGCTTTGCCAGAAGAAATGTATGGAGACATACACAGTATTTTGACTATGTGTTACTCAATCTGCTTGCTGTGTACCCGTTTCTCTTTGCACACTAGTGGCTGGATGCTCCCACCCTACTGAAGCAATCCCCCTGGTCAAACTTCATAAAGATCAAACTTTCAATTTATTTTTTGACACAGATTTTATTTTATTTTTTAAAAGCATTTCAAAGGAAAGAAAACTGTTTTCCAAGAAGTGAAATAATCTGTGAACTGAACTGGTAGGTTGAGAGTAGATGATGAGTCTGGTAATTAGTCTGAAAGGCTTGATTGTCAGCATATCGCCAAGCAAGGTTATACGACTAAACAGAGACTTTTCTTTCTTAAGAAGCATTTAAAGAATGACATGATGTACAATAAACCAACCTTTCATCAAATGCTTTTGTAGCCTCTGAGCTGCAAATAAACCAGCCCCCTGCTGAGAATGTTGATGACCCTGAAATAAAACATGATGAATCTGAGAGGACACATAGGATACAGCTTAGGAAGAAAAGCAGTCACCTCCCAACCGAAGGGCTGTTGGATCAATTCGTGGCTTGGCCTGATTATAAGAGCAATCCAGTGAACCCACACTGCGTCCAATGGTGTGAATGTTGTGTTAAAGTTAAAGCACTGGGGTGAATGTGGCCTGTAGTTGCCACATCAGACGAGGAAACCGTGACATAAATACAGTCCTTTAACCATGTTGGTTTAAAATAAATATTAGGGATCAACCGATTATCGGCCTGGTCAATATTTGGCATTTTGACGTTTATCAGAATTTGCCTTTTTAATGTTTTGGTTGGCCGATATGATAGATCCACTTAAAACCGGGTTATTTTGGTTGTGATGCAGCTGACTGTATTTCCTTTGCCTTGCTCTCACCTCTCTGTTGCCAACTCCTCAGTAAGAAAAGTAGCTATTGGCTGTTCTAAAAGTCACTAAATGATGTCATAATCTAATTTGCATAATCAGCAATGTTGTTACGCACAATGCAGTGGAGAGGAATAATGTTGTGGGAGAGAAAAAAGTGGTCAAAACACACCTTAAATATGTTTAGAACAACAAAAAAATCCCTTTCTTTTGTCAATATTTTCCTTGTTTAGTTTAGTTTTTATTAATTAAGAGTCTACAAGATGTTGCTAATGTCTACAACAGGCCTACTTTTAACTGTTTAAATGTTTTTGTCCACTCTCTTCATTAATAGTCATTAATATGAAACAGTAAGCCGGCCGGGATCAGCCAGTGGCAGCTTTGCGTGTTTCATTCTTAGTCTGAGCATGGAGCACAGGTGAACGTCTCCTGCTGACTGTAGCTCGGAGCTGGGAGTGCTGCTATACGTGAGGACCGAGTCTTGTGAGCGCTTTTGGGAGGAGAGGGAGGGGGGGGGCCTGCAGCAGAACCCGGAGCTCACTGAGAAAAAGCAAACCACACGTGCTTTTGCGTCAGTCTCCAAAAGTCTCTTGTAATGCCAGAAAAAGTCGCTACATTTGTCGCTAGTTGCTTTCTTGAAAAAAAGTCACTAGATGGGTCTGAAAACTTGCTAAATATAGCAACAAAGTCGCTAAGTTGGCAACACTGCTTGAGCATTCGAATAACAGCCAATCAGCAGTGGAAGCTGCACCTGCACCGAGCGTATGTTTGTGTGTGAAAATACCGCTGAGCAGACTGAGAAGCTGGTGGTAAGTTCAGACAACATCACAGCAGAAGAAGATTATAAATAAATATTAAAATCCTTTACAACCCATGACCAGTAATGATGTTACTAAAAGGCCCGATATATGAACGTAACTAGTAAAAGCACCGTGAAGGGAGCGCTAAGCGATTAGCTTCCTTGGGTCCCCTTGCTCTTCTGTCTGCATCGCTACGAGACTGCTCATTGAGCAAAACAATTAGACTGTTGTAATAAGAGTGGTGTGTGTGTGAGTGAGAGAGAGAGAAGCATTTCCCAATCAAAGCCAATAATTTCAGGTTAGTTTTAATGCAGGGTAGGGCTGATTAGCTTACCTTTTTCTGTGTTAGTGTGCTGTCTGTCACTATAAACTATCTTTGCACATACCTGCGTGACTTTGTTTATAGGAGTGTTTTCGGTCACTGAGCCTCCTCTTGTCAGCGCGAGAGTTCTGATCAAAACGTCTCCCGTGTCTATGTATTTCAGTGGCTAAGCAAGCCAGCTTAGTTTATGCGTGAGGGGTGTTACATTGGCTGAAACGTGGGGAGAGCTTCCGAACTGCAAGAGAGACAACGGCTGCTAATGTGCCAACATCCTGTCTCTACTAGGAGACGGTCAGCAGACTATACTGTAGCAATGATGACATGATTATTTATTTACCTATAGCAGGAGTCCTGGTAAATAGGTAAATTAAAACAGTTTTTTATTAACAGCTATTTATTTATCTGAATTTTCAGTATGCTGAGCCAGAGGCATCCTGCAATTGCTGATGAATGACAAATAAAAATGCTTTAAAGCATTTAAACAAAATGAAATGTTGGATTTTTTGTAATTCAAAAGTTCAAGATTTTAGTCGAGTTTAATTTTTATTTTAAATGCATATCCATAAAAATAAGGGCACCTTGTGCAAATAAAGAGTTAGGGAAGCAGATACATTAAATAAAGACCAAAGTCTGCACATTATGACATTTTAAAGATATTTTATGTTTTCGTTTTACAAATTCTCTGTTTTGCTTTTCAATCTCCAGTGTCATCTAAATGCAGCCAGATGCTGCTTATTCAATTCAATTCAATTTTATTTATAAAGCGCTTTTCATACCGAAGCAACACAAAGTGCTTTACATTATAAAAACAATTTTAAAAAAAGAATTTAAAACATTCATACAACAGTAACAGAAATTTAAATCATACACCTCATTTTCTCTTTCACACGTA
>JBBBVU010000001.1:36260004-36275629 GCA_037177055.1 Atherinosoma microstoma
ACAGGGAGCCACGAGCAAACCAGCCTCCTGATACGTTCAGGTTATACGGAGAGAGGGGGGGTCAATTCATAGGGCTGGAAACATTGTTCTTTACCTCCACACTTTGTTTAAAGGCGAAGGGGTAGGGCTAAGGGCTAAGGGGGAGAATTGAGATCGGGCCTAAGTGTCCATGCTTGCAGTACTAGTCAGACACCTAATTATCATCACCTGGGGTACCAGACATGCAAAATAATGAGTCAAAAGCAGACAAAGATTTGGCCAGTTTTTTCATGGGCACAACCCACATACTCAACTCTGCTGCTCATCCCACAAATGTATTTTCCTTACAAATGTGGCTCCATTTAAAAGGGCAATAAACAGGTTTTCCAACAGTATAAGATTTATTACCGAGAAGCTTCGTTACAACAAAGAAATAATCCACCAAACACGCATTTACTGACTTTTTCTCAACTATCTGTTCATCCACATGGAGAGACTGTTGTTGTCCTTTTTATGCAAATGGACCAGAATGTTTTTCAGACACCTGACGTGTCCTGATACTTTCACGTCTATTCAGACGACAAGATTGATCCAAGTCTTTGTAAGTCCATAAACAAATGACTGTTTCTTAGCTAAAACGGGCTAACTATGATGTTTTGTGGTTTATCCAGATATGAATTATATATAAAATTATATTTCTCACAGCCAGAAAGAAAAAGAAAAATATTTCCCATAACGTAAAACAATTCCTCCCATAAATCACCCTCTATACAAGCGAAGAGAGAATCTGCTTTAGAAACGTGAACGTGAGCATCTTTGAAATCTCATGCAGATAATAAAGTAAGTAGGCACCAAGAGTAAAGGACATGGTCCCAAAAGCCTTGAAAGAGGATTACAGTCTAACAACTTCTACCCCCTCACTTCTGTGATCCTAAAGCTGACTTATTACCTTCAGACTTTGCAGAGTCGAGCTTTCAGCTTAAATAAAATTGATAAGTACACAAATATACCCTGCATAAAAAGACGTTTGGCAGTAAATAAGATGCATGCATATTTTCTCGCTGCCATTTTGCAAATCATACAGTGCTCACAACATACTTACCAAGACTGACGAGTTGTTGTCACGAATGCTTCAATAATACCAGCAATAAAGTGCAGATTTATGGCAAATGTTTTCATCGCTTTGCCTCTATCAGTGCCCTTGCTTCAAAATTAATTATTGATTAATCACTCTGCTTTTTAGCAAAAATGCAGACCAGCAATATCAAACTATCACAAAAAATGATTATGCCCCCAAATCACATATGTCTGGCCCATTCATTACTATTGTATTGACAAGGACCAAGCTGCTAATCGCCAGATTCGAAGAAATGAGGGCTGTCAGCATTTCCGTTGATCGTGCTAAACCAGATATACAGAGCGAGATGTAAGTTAATGGATTGATCAGAGCAGGAGGCAGAGATGGCAAGGCTAACCATGCAGAGGAAGGTGCATATGCATAATCATCAGTTTGCTTTGGTCTTAAGTCTACAGCAAAACAGCACTGAGACATGATGACAAAGATGGTGCGAGTGTGTGTGAGTGTGTGTGGATGTGTGCCTACATATTGGAGCCACAGTTCAGTTGCCAGTGCAGGCTTGCCAGCAGTAAAAGGTCAAGGCAAAGTTTAGATGGCGTGTACCAGGGGCCTTAAGATATTCACAGCCAGCATTTTAGCCTGGAACATAATGAGATGGAACTGGTAAATATTTGCTGATGGCCTGAAAAATTCCACCCATGCTGAGAAGCTATTTTGAATACAAAAGATGTCAGGGGAGGATGATAAGTGAGGATGGGAGGTGGGTATGGGGGGGTTTAGGGGGGTGGGGGGGTGTCACCTGATAGCTAATTAGTACATTTGCCCAAATAATTAGAATGAGCACTCATGGCTGATATCACATAGGAGAGCGGTGTGTGTAGCATTCTGAATGGGAGAATCTGCATTCGATAGGCCGCCGGCCATTTATAATCCCGCCCTTGGGGGTCTTTAAGGGATATATTTACCTTTGCTGCGTGCTGGTTATTTGTGAGTAAGATTGGCAGGTTGATGCACCAATAACCAAATATTTTCAGGCCCCCATGCTTCCCTTGCAGAAGAAATGTTCTTTTAAATCTGCTCCAAAATTTGTACACCTGTTAACAAGAGATCCTCTGACTATTTACTCAAAGAAACCGGGGGACGGGGATTAAAAAACCCCTCTGTATGTCTCTCCACCCCCCCAGCCTGCCTCTCACAGGGCTGAAAGAGAGAGGTCCACATGTCCACACACATATTACACTATGCAAATAGAAACTCCATCTCATTATCCTGTCTTTTAAGTAAAAGCCAAACATGGCGGTTTGGGATGCCCCCATTATAATTACTCCTTTACGTTATAATCCAAATACGTTAAGTGTGGGAGCAGAGACGGACGGAAACATAAAGATTTAGGAAAAGAACAGAAGAATCCGAGAGAGACATGAGAAAGACTCACAGACACTTAATTTGCCAAAAGCATAGGATGATTTTGCAGACGTTTGTCTGTAATATCCTACAGCACATACAGATACATTACATGACCAGCTCAGCCTCACGTTATCAACAAAGTAAGGTTACAAGTCAAAAGTCAGGGTTGAGGTTCCTTTTCCAGCTCAAAGACCAAATAGATGCTTTTAAATGGAAACTGAACAAGGATTGAGAGGAGATAAGGTTCTAATCTGGACAGCTAGAGAACATGAGACTCAAAGAGGAATAAAACATTGGATTAGAAGGAGGAGGAGGATAAGACCTAATGACGAGCCGTTAAACTGAGCTAAAGTGAATAGAAATGACATTGGTCAATCTCATGAAAATCATGACTTATCTGCTTTAGATTTCCAATAAATGAACTTGGCACATCCTGCTGCTGCTGTATAACCGCAAAGTGGTCCCAGTTCCTGAGGAGGTCACTGATGTTGGCCATTTCTTTACATTTAACATGCAATACATCAGGTTTCACGTGCAAAGGCTGGGAATTTATGGAAAACCAAGTGGGTCATAATTCTCTGATTTGATGAAATTTAAAATAAAATGATACTGTTTATGATACTAAAAGTATAAACGTGGCCGTTTTTTACAGCACTCCAATTACTGCTTTATTTTACGACACATTTCATAAAATGTGCCTGCTTTTTTTTTAATGCTGCTCAAGTGAGGCACATTAAACACCTCTTTTTATCTTTGACCAAGGACCCTAAAACCTCTTAACTGTTTTTCATAAGAAAATCAGTACTTACTTATTTTTTAAAACAGTCAATGACTTCAGAGTATTTATAGTCAATTACAAGTTCATGAAGGACTTCGTTGCTTTCTTCTTTGTTCTTTTGTTTGTTTGTTTTTTGGGGGTTTTTTTGCAACTTTTCAACAAAAGTTGAAAACTTGCAAAAAAAGTTGCAGTGATTTTTTTAGGGGGTTTTTTTCCATTCCAAAATCAACTGAAATTCATTCAAAATATTTCTTATGAAATAAATCGTAATATAAATAGAATTTCATTTATGATATCCCAACATTCATCACTGCAATAAGCACACTGGAAGGGTGTTTCAGTGTTCAGCAGAATGCTCTTGAAGGTGCAATTTATTATTCAAACAGCAAGTATTAAAAAAAATCATCTAATTAATTACATTTTTGAAATGTAAAAAACAAAACAAAATAAAATAAAATAAAATAAAAGTGAAATAAAATGAAATAAAATAAAAATAAAATAAAGCAGATCTGGATGTTCTGAACTCCAACATAGTTTGTCATATTTCAGACATTTTCTTGTGAAGAAATGTTTTTTTATTCAAAACATTAATTTGTCTTTCACCACAATGTTGCACGCTGTAAAAACAGATTACCTCCACTTTCATGTTGAACCCTGCGAAAGTGTCACGCACGGTCCTTGGAGGTGATTTTAAACAGCAGACACTTAGCATTTCTCTTGTTCTTCGGGTTGAGCAGACGATGTCATATCGCTGCCGTCTTCTGTTCAACATCATCCAGCTCACATGTCTGAACGTGCAAGACAAATGTGAAAGAAATAAAGCTGATGACATACGTGTCAGGTAATGTGGAGAAGCACTGTGATGCGTCAAAGTTGCATTAAAGTCGCAGTGATTGAATTAAAGTGAAACAACATACAGAACTCGTGAAGATTGTCTGAATTTACGTTCATAGTTACAATCGCAACATCGCAAATTTCTGGAGGGAGGGAATGACCGAAGGGTAAAACCAGACCAAAGCAATGCATTGAAGATGAAGCCAGGCCAAGATCAGCAACTGTCTACCATCGTTCGGCTGTGTTAGCATCATTTTGCTGATGACGCTGGATGGAGCACCCACAATCTCACTGTACTTGCAACTGTATAACGATAATAAAGCTTATTCATGTTTTAATTATGTGAATGATACAGGATGTCAGTAGAGAAAGAACTGGCATACTCTATGCAGTTTGCAGCGTATAAAAACACCGTTTCATTAATTATGGCCCACATGACATCACATATGAAGAAGAGCTACAAAGAGTATCAAAGAAAAGTAAGATGCAAGAAAAAAAGGCTCTCATCGACTCACCATTACTTAACTTGGAAAGTTTTTCAAGGTCCTCTGGAAATCTGTTTCAAAGTCATCGGGCACAGATGGTTCTACCTCTACTCATCAGGAGCTAAAGAGGAGGAGGAGCAGGACAGGAGAAGACGACATAACTGAAATGGAAATCTGAATTGGAAGCAAGGATACAGATCAGAATGTAATCCTGCTTATAGCTCGATCAAGCCAAGAAAAGAGAGAGAAACATGAGCACGAGAGAGATTATGTGATACCTTAGCCTATCTTTACAATTAGTTTCCGACAGGCTCAGCACACTCTAAAATCACATTGAACAACTTGTCTAACAAGGTCAAGGAAAAGATGATTTAAGCCACTACTATATTTATGTGCAGCTTGCTGCAATTTGTCTCTGTCTCTCTGTGTTTTTGCAACATCTGGCACCCCAAGATTTAGGTTAGACAGGTAATTAGTGGCACATATTTGTCCTAAAGACAGGTGTATTTTCATTTAAGAAACACTCCATCACTTCTCCAGATGAGAGACTATTACACGCCATCTGAAGGATGTGCACAAGCTCCGCGGCTACGCAACACATACAATACATCTTCCTGAGAGTGTTCAGGTTTATCCTCACTTAAATGTTTCTTTCAAAATTTTAGTGAATTTGATCAAATGAAAAGACAAAGCAGATGAAGCAGGACTGCCACCCGCACACTGGCAAAGCCCCGCTTTCATTACAGTACACATCCCTTGCATGTTTGCTAGGTTTGGCACCGACTGTCCAAAGAATGTTTTTGCTTATGAGTGAGGCATTACTCTGTGTTGACAGCATCATACAGGATTAAATATCTAACATCAATGTCCCTCTAAATACATTTCTCTCTGTCTCTGAAAGCCGTACTTGTTTCTTTAAAGGTTGAGTTCAGGAGGTAAAAACATTTTAACTTTTTTTTTATGACATGCATTTGTTTTTAACATTTCCCAAATTAAATATATTAAAAATGGACTTGTGTCCTCTGCTCTCCAGTCATTCTTGTCACTGTGATTATTGCAGCTCAGCAGCCTGATCCGCTCTCATCATCAGTCCATTCTTTGCATGTTTTTCTTAACTCTCCCCCCCCCCCCCCCGAACTCCACATGATGCAGTATAGTCTTTTAAAATGGAAATCCACTTCATCATGGTCAGTTGGCTCATGGTTCTAATAAATCAAGGGCCGTCCACCATTTCTGCTCCTCTCTGGAAAACAAACTGCCCCTGGATGGATCTCCTCAGCTGTTCCTAATGGAGGTCACATTCAGAGACACACATTTACTCACATGCCTGCAAGAAAAAAAGAAAAAAAAAACTGTGCAAATACACTCAATGTCTTCATGTCCAAGCATACAGTAAAAGAGACGCAATTCCAAACCATTTCACCAAAAGGAAGCTTTACATGTGCCATACATTGAGCAGCACAAACAACAGCTTTTTTATAAAATAGAACAAAAAAGTCTATTCAGATGTGGCCAACTACAGTATAATCATCCTCATTTAAATAGTGATACAAAAAACTGCCAGGAAATAAGTCTGCATGTGAGCATACAAATGCAGATGGTCTGTGACTGCCTTATTCAAACACGCATGACACACGTGCACATGCATTTACTGACATGCATGCTCATATTCACTGACTTGTTTGTTTTTCTTTTCTGTGTTCAATGGAAGGATTTCTGAGCCACGTTCAACTCTTCTGCTTTTGTGCATCCTAAAAAAAAACTCTCCATGTAATTCATTTACAGCCTTCTCTTAAAAAAAACACTTTTTAGATTTTGAAATGATTCGTTTTATTGTTTTGACATACAAAATGTTTCAGTGGATGAAAATTCTTGGTTATAATTCTCTAAGTCTGAGATTACACCGTGATATTCACAATCCAGTAAAATATCAGGAGATGCAAAACAGGTACCGGCAAATTATTTTACTTTGTTTGGAGAAAACTAATAATCAAAACTGTCGCAGATTTATTTACACTTGAATAGAAACTAATTTTTCCAACAAAGAGATAATTATATTCCTCTTCTGTTCTACATATTGTTATTAATAACAATTCTTCAATCATTCTTTTTATCAGACTGACCAGGAATTATCCACATTGTTCACATGATCAAAATGTTGTCAGTTTGCTTAGTTTGGTGTAACCTTATCAACAAAAATAAATCTTATTTCATGTAATTCATCTCAGGGTGCTTCATCAAATCCTCTCTAACATGAGGTTGTAGGTTATTATAAGCATTAAAGGTCATAACAGTAATCCTTATGATCTCATGTGTTAATTCATGTTGTCTGCGTTTCCCATATATTTTACTTCCTCTGAGGAAGTTGCTGATTTAATGCCAGCATCTTCATTCTGGAGATATTTTTCACGACTGACGTCAAACTGACAAATGTGCTGTCCTGCACAAACCAGTACCTTCTGTAGTCACTTTATCCACAGAAATATATTCCAGCTCATTTAATTGTAAGTGGAAAACAATGAGATCAATTGTGATTCAACTCATTCCTCTGAATGGAATTATCTGCACACAAAAATAAATTCAAAGTGTCTCTCTGCTGTATGGGCTCAATAAAAATATTCTGATCCTAGTTACAGAAACTGAATATGTATGAACAGCTCAAATATGCTGAATTTATTTTGAATATTTAATGAGATATAAAATATAAGTCTATTTCAGCAACTAATAAAATCAGTCTTGTATGAATGTGCCACAGATTGAAAATGAATGGTGAGAGAGGGCGAAACAAGGAAGGGAAGAGGGGAGGAGGACGAGAAGGGAGGGGATGGGAGGAAGAAAAACAAAGGGTGTCAGAGCTTCATCAACATGCTATAAATGAGTGGCACAGCCATATTTTCCAGCATCAAGCTTAGTCAAAATACCAATGTGCAAATCTCTATCGCTCTATATTATTTCACCCTCCTCCTCCTCCTCCTCATCTCCCTCTATCTCTGTGTGTCCAATCACATGGCAGTCCTCAATAAAACAAAATTAACTGATTAGACATTTTAATCTCAGTTGTCTTTGACCTTGTAGAATATATTACTGATGTCTACATAACTGAGAGCAGTTAATGCAGCGAGCAGCTGCCTTTCTTAAAGACAAAACTGCCTTTTTTTTTCTTTTTTTTTTAAGCGGCGCCAGACACATGAACCAACAGGTTGGGGGGCAGAAAACACACTCCTCCTCTGCTTTTGCCTCATCACCCCCACCCACCCCCCCATGCGAACACACATACTTCCCCAGACATACACACTCACTCTCTCCTCCCCTTCGCTGCAGGCAGCCAGAGGGGAAAGGGTTAAGGCGGAATGCATTAACAAAAGAAAATTATAGCGTAAACAGTTCATAAAATCTCACAGCCCCTGATGTTGGGGCTAGATCATTAAATTTCTGCAACAATTAGACCTTTTCTCACGGCAGCAAATTGGAGCCGTTGCCATGGCAAATCCGAGCCCTTAAGTCATATATCTTTGATTGCGGAAAGGTCAGGCGCAGACAGCCTAATAACTCAGGGAGCTGTTTGACAGATTTCATCCAAGCATGATCACATAACAGAGCCAAACTATGTCAGCAGTTGTTAAAAGCAAGGGAGGGGTCAGCAGGAAGGTTGGGGTTATGGAATGTTTCAGCTCGACTGGGCCCAGCCTGATAATGTTCATGACTGACTTTAAATCCACTGGAATAATAATAAAAAAAAAAAAAAGAAAAAGCTTATTTCTTTAACTGAAGATCAGTGGAGGTTGTTTTTTCCCTTTTTTCTCACTTGACTGGAGCCAGATTATTCTATAAAGGGGTTGATGTTAGGGATGGTTGACTAAATGCCTACATGATGTGAGAAATGTCTCCTAAAAATAAAGCAGAGGAGAAAGAAGGATAGAACAACATAAAGCAAGAAGGGGGAAAAAAATCCACCACCATGCTTAGGAGTGACTGGCAGTGTTTTCAGACACCAATAATGAAGTATGATTTATTTCCCATTCAGACACATATGTTGTGGGAATTGAGATAGACGTGTGTTTTTGGTTGAGAGGTTAGCGTTACAAATCCCTGTCATCAACTCATTTCACGACCCTGACGTACTTAACTTTAGATAACAACCAACTACTCCTGAATCTGATAAGACTACACGTTTGATAGCGCTGTGCTGTTTAAACACCCCTCGTCTCTGCTACCTCTCCTTCATCCTTCTCTCTCAGTAGGCAGTGCTGGCATTTTAACTGTCTAGCCCCGAAGGCCCCAGCTGAGAAACAAGTGCTAATACCACCCCCTGCTGGAGGAAGCATGCCAGTGGCTCATTCTCAATGAGGGCAGAGAGGCATGATAAGAGGGGACTCTTGCTTAACATATATGGTATGAAGTAGACATAGGTATTGTTGAGTGTTGTAACTATTAAAAAATGTCAACCAAGTGAAACTGATTTGCTCAATGTGGAAGACTGAGTTCCAGTTCCTTGCTCTTCTTTTCCATCATATATATGCTGTTATGTTTGTAAAAGCCAAAATTAAAAATTTAAGATTTTAAAGTTGGTCACATAGAGATAGAACATTTTTTGGTTTATTTTCGTTCAGGGGTCCCCACTCACAAAGCTTGTTGTTTTTCTTCCGATTTTCCCTGAGCCTTTTGGTTGTTGAACCCAAGTTCAAGTAAAATCTCTACCAAGTGCCCCAAACCGGTCCAGAAAATTATTTCTGAAATGACTTTTTCTATTGATATGCTGACTGGCAGCTTTAGATTGCAGTAGCAAGCTGCCACTGCAAGGGTTTTTAAAGTATGGAAACTGCCCTCCTCCAAAAAATAACTCCATAGATCAGATTTTCAAGCATGCAATAACAATCATTATTGTTGTTCAAAGAACATGCAACCTCAAGTGGTTGTTAAAAAAAATTGTATGAAGTGTTGCATTGTAAAAAGAATGTATTTTAGCCCTGACCATAATTGTTTTCTAACTCTAACAAGTAGTTTTATTTTTCACCCCCTGACCAAGTAATGATATTCCCCAAACACAACAAAAAAGTGAAAAAGGCATTTTAGTGAAGCAATGTCATGTTATTGGCTAAATATAAACCAGAAGTGGTCATACTTGAATGTCAAACTTGTATTGTTGCATGTCATCATGTGAACCGCCCCCACCTAATTCTCCTTGATATCCAGAAATATTTCTGCATACTGCTTCTCACAGCTCCCACAGACTCAATGCTTTAGCATTTTGCTGTCACTTAGGAACAGTATCAGACATGTCTGCAAACAATCTGAGCTGTGTTGCTGTCAGTGCTTTAGCTTGGCTCTGTCTTGGAAAAACAGAATAGAAAGTGTTTTGTGATGAGTGAAACTAGGTGTTGTATTAGTAAAATTGTCCAGTGCAGCTGCTGTCTGTGCTTTTAACCTGAGCCTCCTTGCAATTTATTGTTTTAGCCGATATCTTTTCTTTGTTGTAAAAGAAAAAAAAAAGTTGCTGTCGACAGAAGCAACCTCCCTCCGCATGCCGACTTTATTCAGCATTCAACATCATTGGCATCATCTCCAAGGACTATACATTTTTAGGTTTTTAGAGGACTGCACTTCTGTCCATCTCTATTAAATAAAATTACAATGGCTTGGCGGAAGTCTACGCTCTCTGAATGCTTCTAGTTTTTATTTCCAATGATTGTTGGCATTTCTTTTAAATTAGAAGCTCTAATAGCCAAATTATCCCTATCTCCCCATAGTAAAGAATCCTTTAAAAAATTCCTGGATCCTGATCACCCCAAAATCTAATCATGTATTCCTTTCTGCGATTTCCTGAAAATTTAATCAAAATCCGTCCATAACTTTTTGAGATATGTTGCTAACAGACAGACACACCAATGCCGCCAAATACATGACCTCCGAATAAAAATGGCCATCAGCAGGGGCTGAGAGCACGGCAGACAGTCATGTAGGCATACTTTCATGAAATGTATTAAATGAATAAGAGGAATTTGAGCCTTGTTAATGAAAACACAACTGTCTTTTTTGAGTTGAATCCAAGTTTGTTTGCTTGCAAATGAATTGTGATTCGAGTCAAACAAGCAGACTCAAGCTACGTCCACACGGCGCTCAAGCCGGTTCAGGTGTGAAAATGGTGGCAAAAACACGGATAGAGGCATCACCGTCCCCACGAAACCGCTGTAGTACATACTACGAGGCTGTGGGTGGCGCTATGACCATTAAAGAGTAACACTCCAAAGCTAGAAAAAGACGTAGCGCATGCGCAGATCATGGTCCTGTCCCAATATTTGCACTTCCGCCCTTGTGCCACTAGATTGCGGGTTCGCGTTGAGGGTTGGAGTGTGTCGGGTGTCCGATTCTCCCGAGTAGACGTTCGCCCCGCCCCCTTTGCGCCCTCAGTCCACACTTCGGCTAAGTCCACATCTATGCAGACTTCGCCGAAGCATATTACCCATAATTCATTGCTGGATGTCCCGTTTGAAGCAAAAAAGTGGGGAAATGTTGATGTTTGGTGATACAGTTCCTTTGCTGACAAAATGTCTTGAAGTATTGAAATATTTCCTCTTTTACTCGCTGTACATGTGTAATAATATTCAAAGTTTGCCTTGTTACTTTGAAATATGCTTTAAATATCCGAGTTATTTTACCATTGATGAGTCATTGTGGATGTCGCAGAAATTATGTAACGGCGCAAGTTGATGGCGTAACCATCACTGTCCCAATTCTGCTGTTTTCCCAGCTTGTAACCTGTACACTCGAACCCTTACATGCACTTCTACCACGTGCACACTTCCTAGAAGACCATAGGGCGTAGTGTGGGTATTGGGACAGGGTCAAAGGCTCACTGGGTGTCACTGGAAGTTCACAATCACAGGAAGAAGAAAAAACAGAAGATGGCTGAGGACTCAGTATGAGGCAAAAGAGAAACATTTGTGTGGACAGATGATGAAGTGGAGCTGCTTCTTCGAATTACGCTGGACTATAAAGCGAAAAAGATTGCTGAAGGCGTGGATTGTGTTTGGCGATTCATATTGACGTCATATTCCCCTGTTGTGCGGTTACACTTTCCTGACTGAACACAGACGGTAGCTAAAGGTTTCAAACCTTTCGACCCTGGCACCTGGTTTCAGACATGATCGGTTTCATGGAGGCTAATCCTCAGTTTCGTGCGGATGAAAGGGCCAAATACAGGAAGCAGACTACAAAACAAAGTGCATTGTGGGTTCAGTGCATGCCTACGTGGCTAAACACAACCAAAACATTTGCGCATATGCGACAATAGGTGGCTCCGGGCAGGACATGGAAGTACTCGAAAAAAGTTTTGATAGAAATATGATCAACCCAACCGCTTGGATCTAATGCAGCTCCATATTTAGCTGTAATAGAAACCAAAGTGGTGATGCATTAACCAATAGATGAATGAGTTTTCGTCTTCGTCATGTCTCGTCTACTCCTTCAGTAATTCTTGGTGCAGCGGCGCCTCTGACAGAGAGGGGAACATGTTATTTAAAAGGTCTGATTCGTTTGAGTGATGCAGCATGAACACAATTTTGGTCTGGAAGAATGTTGCACCGTCCCACTGAACCGAGTCCCCAATCAAGTCTAGTGGACAATCCTGGCGTAAATGCATTAGGGTTGTCACAATACAAGAATTTCAAACTCGATACGATACTAAAGATGGTGCTCTGTACTATTTTCGATACTATAGTGGTGAAAAAACAGCACAAAAATAACAACACAACCCAAAGAAAAGATGTTACCATGTAAAATAATTATTTTAAAGATCTGTATCTCTTCGTGCTGAGATACAGTCTTCTCCGACTGTTTGCTCACAGTGGTGAAAAAAATATACTGGAGAACAGATCAAGTAAACGACAGAACAGACAAACTTGTTAAGATGATTCAGTTTTTTTTAAACTAGATTGATTAATAAACAAACATTTTGAAAGATTAACTTTTAAAATGTTTTTCTCTACAATCTACATTGAAAGGTATTAATATCTGACTGTAAGCCAGGCTAGGATCAGCCAGTAGTAGCTTCAGGCTAGTGATGGAGTAGAAGAGAACATCTCCTGGTCTGACTGCTGTTTGTTACTGGACTACTGCGTGAGGACGAGCCTCTTGTGAGACCTTTTGCACGGAGGAGCCAACGTAACACTCGCAGCAAATGAGAAGAGTATACGATACGTGTCAGTCTCCAAAAGTCTTAAATAACACCAGAAAAAGTTGTTAGATTTGTTGCTAGCCACTGTTTAAAAAAAAGCGTCATACCATGCAAAGGTGTATCCTTCTATGCCTGTTCCACCTCCTCTTCTTCCATGCTGGGTTGCAGCTATCTGAGGCATTAACTTAGCAGTTCATGACTTGGGGCTGCAAGATGTTGTCATGTTCAGAACTGTTTTCTAGCTCTGCTCTGTAACGGAGAATTAATCAGTTTGTTATCGGTCAGGTCTGTCGCATCCCAATCTACTGCGTGAGCGATGATGGCATGCTCACGTCAGGAATAACTGGCCAATTACACTTGGTTGCGTGTCAAGCCATCCCATTGTACGAGGTTGCCCCCTCAGCCTAAGAAGATAAAATGTGAACACATCCGAGGCTCGGGGCTCAGGCCGGACATCCTGTCCCCTGACTTTAAGAAAGAAGAAGAGATCCTCTCCTGTTTTTGTTCTCGGGCTTCCAATAAAAGAACCACTATAACTTGGCCATCTTCCAGATGTACTCCTAGATCTTTGTTCTATCCTGGACAGTGGCTCTGACGCTTGCTAGTCCCTGGCCTCACTTAGTGTACAGTCTCAGAGTGCCAGACTTGGGGTGAAAATGCTTCATGCATCGTGAAGAACTTTTTTGTCTCAATACCAGTGGCTTCTTTCTCCTTATTTGGCCAGATTATTGTCAATTCTTTACATTAAGTTGACTATTAGGGACCTTCCTCACCCTTTGTAAGTAACTGATTGTGTTGTCATTACCCTGCATTATCCCAAGATATTTGTAGCCGTCTTGAATGTGTACAATCTGGTAGTTCAACCCTTTCACTTGTGATCGTCTTGCATTTCCCTGATACCATTCAGCTTGCTGTACATCCTTGTAAGTGAGTCAATGTCTAGCCCAATCCTGGCATACAGCTTGATGTCATCCATACAGAGGTAGTGGGTGATGGTTGCAAAACAGCAGCAGAGACAGGGCTTCTCCTAAGTAGATAGCAAAAGGATGGCGAACTACCACCTGGAGAGGGACTTGCACTCTTTCATACTCTTTGGTTTCAAAAGCGGAGTAATACAAAGTGATACAGAGTGATTACAAAGCGGAGCGGTGTGGGGATGTTCATGAGTCCCTTGATGAGTGCTTCGGTGCTGGAGTTCTCTTTGGTTCTGAAAAGGTCTGTGGCAACAACTTGCAGGAAGGAAATCTCTGACTGGCTTGTGTGCATGAGCTGAACTGCTGTGTAGACTATCTGACCTTATTGGAGGCTTTGGGTGTAGTCCTGAAGGGGGTGCAGTCTGGAGAATCTGTTGTTTTCCTGAGGGACTTCAATGTCCATGTGGTCGATGACAAAGTGACTAGGAGGGAGGTGACTGGGAGTAACAGCCTTCCTGTTGCGAACTGGAATGGTGTTTTGTTATTAGACTCCCGTGCAAGTCATCGATTTTCCATAACCATGTCCCAGAATCAGGTGGTCCAGGCCACCTTAGACCAAAGATGTAATGGTATCACTAGACCTGTAGATGTTTGTCTTGGACACTAAAGAGAGATACAGAGATGTGAACTGATCACTATTTTGTGGTAATTTAGGTCCAATGGCAGGGGAAGTTGCCAGACAGACATAGTAAGGGTGAACTAGAAACATTTGGTGGATGCCCTCCTCTACTGGATCTTTAACATTTTGTGAGAGCTTTAATTTGCCGATGGAGACTAGGGACATGGCATCAGGATGGGCCATGTTCAAAGGCTCCTTAGCTGATTCGGCCCTCAGGAACTGCAGCCAAAACGTTGTCTATGCCTGCCCTGGCGGTAACTGGAGGACCCGCTTGTGGACACTGGCAGTAAGGGAAACCAAGTTTACTAACCAGATGCTGGAGGGATGATGAAATAGGCCAAGCTGAAGTAGACAAACAGAATCCAGACAAGAGCATTCTTGTTCTTCAGATGTTCCATGGTAAGGTGGAGTGCAGTGGATCCTCTGTGGAGCATTTAGGCCAGTATGCATATTAGAGTGGGTCGAGTGAAGAGGGCTACAGGGTGATAGTCCTTCATGGTTGTAGCTGTGGGTTTTTTGGAACTGGGATGATTGCTGAGGTTTGGTAGATGTTTGTAGCTTCTTGCTAACTCTAGACTCTTCCCCTCTGACATCTTGAAAATATCAAAGATTTGAGATATATTAAGTCAGGGAATGGGCCGTCTCTGTGAGTATCACACATTGCAAAGCATTCACACATAGCAAATGATGACATCTGATCAAATTGAATCAGCTAGGAAACTTCGGGTCAAAACCCTCTTGTGGACTGAAGCAGTTTTCACATTAAAACACTGGAGATTTTTGGCAAAAAATCCCAGACAATTTGTTCTGGTTTTTTTCCACAGTTGCTGCTCACACAAGCACGTCACAGCAGGAGGCTTTCTGCTGGAGATGAGCTCTCATGGCTGGAAATGTGCAGAAAGAGATCCAGGGAATGGCTGTCTAGACTGCAAAGGAAGCACCAGGCAGTGCAGAATGTATGCTGTGGAAATAGCCCGTTTCTTTACAATAAGTTTGGGCTGAACAATTGTAGGGGAAAAACACACAACACGATAAATATATTTTATCGATTAATTAGAATTCGCCATTTATAACTATTTATTTATGGGAACGTTCAGATTTTTTCTCTTTGGGCCGGCGCACCCCCCCCCCCACTTAGTTTTACGCTTTTGCGCAAGAAACAAACATGGCGCCGAGAGACTCGTACAGGAAAGTTGCCTTTTGGTAAATAAGGTTAAAAAGGTTTAACTGTAGTTAAAAACTTTACGATAAGGTAGATGGTTACCATGACGACACAATGCAGCGTTTGACCGTCTACG
>JBBBVU010000001.1:36747596-36757804 GCA_037177055.1 Atherinosoma microstoma
TATGTATATATATTTTTTCTTTTCTTTTTTTATTCTACAGTCACTAGCAGTGTAAAGCATGACTTAATGATGTCCCCTGAAGCGGCAAAATTATGAATATTCCATCCCCACTCATGAATATACTAGAAAACAGCTGGCAAATGGGTCTCTATGTAGTGGACACAATGCATGAAAGGGCTAAGATGAGCCAGTATCTTTAATGACTGCTTAGTTTAATCAGGTTTCATTAAAATGTCGAGCTGGGTGTCATCGGTATAACAATGCAAATGTTCCCTGGTGTAGACTCCAGTCCCCATACAACCCTTCAGGATGGAAGGATATTTCTGATAATATTGCCCTCAAGTAGCAGATATGAAGAGAGTAGAGGTCCAAGTACACATCCCTGTGGAACATCATAGAAAACTCTGGTACATGTGGAACACACAAGCCACCATGTACCAACTGGAATCTATCAATCTTTCATTGACTCATACAATTATGACTTAAATCAGTCTAAACCATTATTATTTAACCTGAAAAATGTTTCAGACACCAGCATCTTATTCCATGAACATAAAGGAGTTCATGGAATAAGATGCTGGTGTGAAAAGCAGCGCTGAGATTGAACAAAGCCAGAATGGAGCCACTGTCAGAAACCAGTTCTCAAATGTACTAAACAACATAGTTTACAATAACAAGTTAAAAAAAATGTAGGCCCGAGACTTCAAATATCAACCAAGAAGAGAAAGGTGATTAAACTCCATCAGACTGTGTGAGTTGATATCTGTAAAACTAAATGTATTAAATCTATGACACAATTTCACAGGAAAATCAGTATTAAATGCAAAATTTTTTACAAATTCTAATTATTCTTTCTAACCAATATTTTCCATCAGCTCAGCTTTACCTCATGTGGTGTGAACAGACAGCTGCACTTCTTGTTGTCCTTGTAACAATTTCAAAAATATGTTGATCGGTTTGATGTTGGTCGACTGCTGACTGTTTACAGACTGTGTCTGAACTTTCATCTTCCTTTGGGTTTTTATTATGCTGACATCATAAACCATTAACTGTGTTATAAAAAAAACCATTTGTGGTTTTTCAGGTTTGACCTAAAACATATAGTGATTTAAACTTTATTATTTCAATAAATACAAAAGACCACATCTACATATTCTGGGTTTTATTCCATTGTAAAACTATGTTGTGAAATATAATCCTATTTATTTATCAACCATCATCATTCTGGATTTATGTCTTTGAGAAAACAATATTTTTCATGATACAATGATATTTCCCAACATGAAGCTTTGGACCACAAAGTCATAGGATGACAAACAGAAGAGGAACAGAAACAGAAAACCATCAGAGGAAATCTCCACCAGTCCTGAAACCACCTGTTTATTGTTGTCACGCTGTTTCCCACCACATTTCAAGTTCTGGCACATTTTCAGGCTGTTCAGCATCTTGTTGAATATAAATGAGAATCAGTTTATTTTAACAGAGTTCTTGTGGTGTCATATGTCTGGTTCTCATAAACTGAAACCTGTTAGATGTACTAACAAAACACCATAAAATGATACATATCTATGAATAAAATTAACATATTCATTCATCAATAAGTTTTTTTTATTTATTTTTTTAAACATCTGTTGATTAAGTGTTTTTGTTGGTCTTTAGCTTGTAACATGCGAGTTTACTGAGTTAATTTGCTCAGTGGACTGACTACATTTGATAGTAATGATCTTTGAAAGAGGGAAAATAAACAAAAAGATGACAGATTTGTTTAAAAAAAAGAGCAGCATTAAAAAGAATATGTGTGTTTGTTTCCCATTTTGAAGTTTGACAGGAGATTTAATCCTCAAGCTTTCATAATAATCTACATATGTTTGATAATGGCTTTGGAGCATTGGGATTCAAGAACTCTGCTATCCTGATAGGAAGCTGCAGGTTTAACTGATATGGGGTATATTTCTTACCTATAATAGATTTAAATTGGTGTTATTCTAAAAAAATTGGTGCTGCTGATTCCATATTGTGAAATTATTACAACTGATTAAAAAAAAGTTTCAATTTTCTATTGTATGTCTCAACTGTTTTAGTCCTTTATTTTTTCCATTAAGTGATATTATCATCTTTTTGTTTTGCAGGATATCAGGGTTTTTCCAGATGGGTGTAAGCTTACATGAATGACTGAAGACCTGGCTATTTTCAGAAATTCCCACCAAGCCATTAAAGAGAAGCTGATCTTAATGCTTTTAAAACACTTGGCACTCTTTTAGTGCTGCTATAAGCAGGACTGCTTTCCCTACAGCAGCTTTAATTTTTGTAGAGGAAGTGGTTGATCTTCAACTGGCTGTTTATAGTGTTACACACATTAGAAATGCTGTCATCAGGATTTATTTCATCATGAAAATCACAACCTTTTTTTTTCATCAATACCATGTTTTTCAGTATCAAGATTTTGGTTTTAAGCCAACCATTGTTTGACAATACCAACAAAATAATCATTAAACATAATTTTTGCTTTAAACCAAGTCTCATGCCTTTCTTTCTCTTGTTGGGGAAGTAATCCTAATGTGGGGTTATGAACACAGTGTAATCTATCTCTTCACACAACTCGATAAACCCAGTCAAAGATTTTTGTACCTCACTGATATTACCATTTTCAATCAAACTTTGTATCTTCAACTTACAAACCTTATTTAATTTGATTTTCCTGTTATTTGCGACCATTCAAATTGGGCAGCAAGTTCTTTTGCCGATGGTTTAACCACTCATTTCCCTAACTGTGTTTCAGTCTGACCAGTGACGGCATCCTGTACACCAGCATGTTCAGTCACAGGTGCTTCAGCATCAGCATCAACTATTATCCATGATGTCAATGAGAAGTCTGTCAACTCACAAAGGGAAGTCAGTCACTTTCTGATGTCGGTTTCTTGTTGAAGTTACTGTATATTTGTACCGATTTTGCAGGATGAGTTCCACATTTTCCACAAAATCCCATTCACTACAGCTGAGGCCGGCTCCAGGTCCATGATGCTTAGAGGACCACTGATGAACCAATAGCATACAGACCATCTTCCCTGATGTTAATAATTTCCCGTGGCTCCAATAGCTTGGGTGGTTCCAATCAACATTTCAACAGAAGCATGGTTTAAAGCAAAAATTATATTTAATGATACTGGGGATGTAAACCTTTGAGACCATCTCTTTAAGTGCAGCAGCAGCAACATTGTCCTGAGAAACAGGCATTTGTTTTTGTGAAAGAATCTTGGGGTAAATGGAAAAAAAAAGGTTTTGCCAGGTAACACTCAAATTCTTCTTATATGCCTACATGAAGCACTAATTGGGGAAAAAAAGCAAAAACAGCTTTTAAACATGAGACATTCTCCTCCTTGCACTGTAAGAAGTTTATTTATTAAGGATCTTGTGCATGTAATATCCAGCAGAGGGTGATAAATGACCTGTAATAGTCTGGTGAGACAACATTTAGGACATTGAACCTGTACTCTTCTACTAGAGCTCTCAGATCATGTAATCAGAGATTTCTTTATGTTCCCCACAGCCAGGCCGGCTCTCTTCTAGCTGCCAGTTCGTCTGTACTACCACCATGTGGTAGTGTTTGGCCACTTTTAGTTTCAGGCTTTAGTATTTTTTGAGTCTTTGAGCTTTAGTGGTATTCTATGAGTCTGTTACTTTTAGGTGCTCCTCCCTGAGCTGAATAATGACATTCATATCTGCATGCACCTATTATTAAAAACATGAGAAGTATTCAATCCTCAGTATGTGATAGAAATTCCCAAAAATTAAGAGGCAAAATGAATTTTTATTTGTCAAAGCTTTGCATTGACATAGTTACATCAGTTAATACACAGAAAGTAGGGGGGGGGGGATCAATAAACTGCTTTAACAACAAACAAATTACATTAAATTAAAGTGTAGTTTTAAGATAACTGAATTCACAATGTTAAATAACCAAAGCCAAACCAGAAACTAAATGACATATATGTGTCATATTTAGTTCAGAACTCTTTAACAATCTTTTCCAATTCCACGTCTGCAGGTGGATGTCAAGCACACACCTCCGACTCCTCTTGTTATTGTTTCATCTTCTCTCAAAAGGATTAACAAAATTGAATCAAAATGTCATATAAACTTTTAACTAAACAAAACTTAACAAAACATAATTTTACTGCTCAAAAACTAATCAGAATGTGATCAAAAAACAATATAATTTCACCTGCCACCCCACCTGACATTCATCACCGAACAAAACCTTCTAGGTGGCCGTGTCCCACTGGCTCTGGTGATAGAAGGCCTCATCTGGTAGCTTGTGCTGGAAGTTCATTGGTACTAAAGTGTCATTTTTCAATTTGAAAACAAGCTTCTTTGTTTTCACACTCGGATATTTTGCTGCTTCCTCTCAGTTCTCTGCCCTCACACTGAAAAGTTCCCGCTTGCATGCAGACATCTCAAAACGTTGCTCTTCTTCTCAAATTTCCTGTTGCACGTAAAAATCTTCTGCCTTGAAGTTAAAGCTCTTCTCCTCAAATTCTGAATCTTTGTGTGTGCTTTTGCTCTTGGAATTTTTCTGCATGCTGTCTGCAACTTCCTCCAGCTTGTTTTACTTCAGCGGGCACTCCAGATGATCAACAGTAACTGGTTTACTGTCACAAAGGCAACTTATTATTATGCATTTTATGCTTTTCCTCTTCAACTTTAAAGGTTGATTCATCATTGTTCATAATCATTTGATAACAATGTAATAAACTAAATAAATACATTTAGCAGCAGAGACTGCTGGGTTCCTGGTGCATTGATAGTGGATGACATACTCCACCTCTGACCTCCAGTCAGAAATATCAAATATTTGATCTCTGCTGCCAGAAGCTTATTGGGACATAGTTTTGTTTTGCATGATTTAGTGGAATCTTTATGGTCGTTGACAGCTTCCCAGAACTTCTGTAACAATCACAATACGTGACAGTATTTGCATGAAAGCAGGGAACTTTTTGAGTGTACAATGGAGCACTGAGAGAGAAGTACAATATTTAAATGTCAAGACAAGGAAGCTGCTCTAAAATAGATAACTGTGCTATTGTTAAAGATAAGTCAATATCCTCCTACAGTTACCATCAAACTTCCCCTGACAATCTACCTCACATTAGGGCAACCACAATATTAAGAAAAAACAAATCAGCATTAATTACCTGCTTGCAAACTATGTGGGCTTCTTAAAAGTTTACATAAGTATTATATAATCATAAATATCCTGCTTGAAAAAGATCAAATAGATTAATAAAAATATACAATTAATAATAAAATTCTGATTAATATGCGATAAATCGCAAATTAACTCAGGACACTAATGCAATGAATCGAGGTTAGAAATCCTAGTCTCGACTGACAGCCCTAATTGTATATATATTATATATAGAGCTGCGTGCTCTCCTTCAGCCTGGAGGAGAGGGGCGCACTGTGCATATCCAAGTTAAAAATGTGACACTAGCAAAAAAGGGAAAATAGAAAGACATAATTAATCTCAGATTTAATAACCATTGTTTTGATTTTGTATCGTTCATATAAACTCATGTTAAATCGTGGTGTTTGTTGTGTTGATTGTTATTGAATTAAAGAATGAAAACTAAATGCGTTGCCTCCACCGATCCTGAGAAAACACTGTGAATCAGACTGATGCACACTCCTGCAGAATTGGGCTGTTTCTGCTTTCATCCGCAGCGTGCATCCAGTTTGCACCTGCTTTTCAGAAGTGGTAAATATAGGCGCAGAAACAGCCACTGCAGTTTTAGTAAATCCCATGGCGTGTGCAAAGCTGATTTATCTGCATGTACTCTTCCCAGTATTTTGCGTGTTCTGGCAGCAATGCCCAAATTGCATATTCATTCAAGGCAAACCTGCGAAATGGATTGCCGGTGTTATTTTGCGCATGTAACAGGCGAAATCATCAGTGTGGCCACTTAGTATATCAGCTGCAACATATTTTTGCGTGTGCTGTCAAGTTTGCACACGATTTAACACGTGCAGATCTTTGATAGATCAGGCCCATATACAAGTAAAGTTTATATAAGACCTTTCAGACAAATTGAGAAAGCATCAGGCTCATGTGCTGTGTCTTTCAGTTGTTGATCGGATAGGTCTCGACCCAATGAGGGCACTGTGCGTCCGGTGCACATGGTGCATCTGGAAATGGTCAGGTTCTGACCGAAGCTTTAAATGCAAAGGGACACCACATCAGCCCCATTACTGTCATTGCTGATGAACATGAAGACAGTTATGTGGGACATTTCTTATGGCTACATCAAAAGATCTTTAAAAGTGAACATTTGCATTATCATCTCAAATTCTTTATTTTCATATTGAAGGATGTTTATGGAATATTTCTGGCTCACTACAAGTCGCAGTACAGATAACATTGCCGGTTTGAATGTTTATGATAACCTGGATCAATAATTGACGTTTGATGTGCAATTAAATTAAATGTGTTAGGAGTTTCATGCAATCTGGCTCTAGTTCACCACCTGCATGTCGATTTACCCTGTCTCCAAAATATCCGTACATGGGTCAGAGTTTACATACAGGTGCACACATTTTCCCATCATGTTTGTTTTTATAAATCCTGACTTTTGCGTGGAAAGAAGCTTACACCACTTTCAGGCCCTTTTTTGTGCGTACGCAAGTTATAAATGAGACACCAGTTGTGTTATCTGTGCAATGGGAGCAGATTTTTTATTGTGTGAGACCCGTCCTGAATATCCTTTTGTAAAACACTGGGTTGTTGTAAAATGTTATATTAATAAAGTACATTTACATCTGGCTCTTTGTGTATCGTGAGTTCTGTGAAAAGTTTTGTATTGGATAAGGTGCAGGTTTCAATTTTTTAAAACTTTTTTTTTCTGTTTTGATAAAAAGAAAACAGTGGAAAGTTCTGGGAAGATATATTAACTCAATTTGAAAGGAAAGCAAAGAAAAACAAATGAGTCTTTTGCAGTGATTTGAATTGCTAAACAGTGGGAACAATTCAAATAATTTGATGCAAAGCATTTGATGTAAAGTGGTAGGATGTTCCACAGTCTTGGAGCAGCAGTTGCAAAAGTTCAACCATTTTTTGTTTTCTGTCTGGTTCTAGGTGCTTCAAGGAGCGGTTGGATGGAACAAAGGCCTTTAGTTGATATGAGCATGTAAGCAATTAATAATTAAGATGGAGCTTTTCATTAAGGCGTTGGTTCCCAACCTGGGGTCCGGGACCATGTTTACACAAAGACAAGTTGAAGAATGTCCACCCAATTTCTTTCTAATCTTTGGACATTTTGTTCACATGGAACTTGCTTTTTAGGAGCC
The DNA here is from genome assembly GCA_037177055.1 of Atherinosoma microstoma. Classification (NCBI taxonomy): domain Eukaryota; kingdom Metazoa; phylum Chordata; class Actinopteri; order Atheriniformes; family Atherinidae; genus Atherinosoma; species Atherinosoma microstoma. The sequence goes on from JBBBVU010000001.1 coordinate 36,754,938, forward strand.
TGTAAACCCAAACTTTTAAACCAGGTCCCAGAGTGAATAAAATCATCAAAATCTGTAATATTTTAACTTTGTGAAAATAAAAAGGAGAAATAAACATGCATGTCCAAAGACATGCATGTTGGGTTAATTGGTCTCTCTAAATTCTCCTTAGAAGCGAGTGTGTGTGTGAATGGTTGTGTTTCTTTCCGTGTTGGCCCTGCGATGAACTGGCGACCTGTCCATGGTGTACCCTTCCTTTTGCCTGATAATTGCTGGGATAGGCCCCATCTCCCCCCTGAATTGGACTAAGCGATACTGAAAATTAATCAATGAATGACTGAAATGAAATTTCTGGAAAAAAAGCTACTTATAACTAGGGCTGGACGATATGGCCAAAACTTATATCACGATATATTTCTTAGTTTCGGTTGAAATGATATAAATCCGATATCGATATAAAGAATATAAAAGCCTCAGAAAAACTGCCAAGAATCCACAACAGATGCCCGTAAAACTAAAAATTATTTTGATAAGTCTGTGAAACTCCCCTACTATAACATTTTAGAAATAAAAACTACAATAAATGAATGTTCACCTTTTGTCTGTATTTAGCAAGGCTAAATTAGCCTTCAAACAAAGAAATTTTAAATCACCATCAAAGGTCAAATAAAACTTTCTCCTTTCTCAATATTAATAGCTTTAACTTTAAACAACAACATAAGCTTGTTATATATTTTGTATAGATTTAAACAAAGGCGTTCAACTAGGCTAAAAAATAACAAAAATGTTCTGTTTATTGCTACAATAAACAGAAAAAAGAGTGAGCAAAAACAAACACAAATGTTGCTGGGACAGGAAGATTGTTAAGGGTTGATGAGACCCCATGACATGACAGGCTCTAGAGGTTTCTGGCAAGCTGGTCTACGTTATCTGGCTTCAAAAATAACCTTTTACACGTGACTATGTTGCCACCTGTACTGAAAACCCTCTCAGGTGGGGAACATGTGGCCTGAATGCACAAGTAATGTTTTGCAAGTTGGCTTACTCTGGGGAAGTTCTTCTGATAAACCTTCCACCAGTCCAGAGGATTTGAGTCATTGTCAGCACCTGGAGACAAAAGGTAGTTGCTGAGCTCCGTCTCAGCTCCATCTTGTGCATTCAAATCTTCTGTGTGTGCAGTGGTGGGCCTGTTTGAAAGAAAGCTGGCCAGAGACCTCTTTGTTTTCTTGGCTGGAGGCCCTGCTGCAGAAGCATCTCCAATGGCTTCTTCTCTGGACTCTTCTCCAACTACAACAGCTGTCTCTCCCCTCAGCATCTCCAACACACCCCTCTTTTTGATGTACTCTCTCTTGTCCTCCTGAGTGTACTGAAGCCTGAATCTTGGGTCAACAAGGCATGCCATGTCAAGTAGATCATCCATGGCTGGATCCTTGTACTTTTCATTGAGGTATCCCATCACTGTTGTTTTTATGCTTCTTGTGAACTCTGTGTCATCCTCTGCTTCCTTCAAGATGGAAGTGTTGAAGAGATGCATCACTGGTTTTAAGGTTGACACACTGATGTAGGACTCACTGGACAAGGCATCAGTGAATTCAAGGAGTGGGCTTAGCGCTGCATCTATAGACTCTAAAACTTCCATATCTTGCCACGTAGGAACCAGTGACTTTTATTTTTTACATTGTTTTTATGTTTTTATTTTATTCATCTCAGTTGTGCTCAGCTGTTTCAGCTGTGATCAATGTTAAAGTGTTTTATATAGATAAAAGCTATTTGCCATGAAAACATCACTCACCTGCTTTTAGGTGACAAAATGGTTTGGATATGTAATTATTATTTATCTGATCCATTTGTTATCATTATCACGTTGTCGTTATCAAACTGTTATTGCACTTTGTTCTATGTCATTAATTATTTCTTTATTATTGATGGTGGGTCTGAGTCAAACATCATTATCCAGCTAAGTTTCAAGAGGGATTTAAAGACATCTTTTTGGGCCAAAAATGCCCCAAAAAATAAAGAAAAGCCAAAAGTGTCACAGTAGGAGTATATGTTATTTTTAAGGAGTCGGGTAAAAAGATCTGACAACTTATAACAATTATCAGAACGATTTAGTTAAGACTGGAATGATGATGAGCCTGGAATGGTCCAGGGAATGTCACTATGTTAGTGTGTAACTATGGTACAGTATTATATTAAATCTGTGGTCTGTGAATTTAGTTCAGGTGGCAATTGAAGAGGGAAAAAATTAACAAGATATGGAAAACAATTTAAACTAGTCTGTTGGTTAATTAGAAAAACACACATAAACAAAGTCCAGAGATGGATTCTTAATCTAACAAGTGTTTAGAGGTTTATGATATTTAGATATTTATCCATTTAAAGCACAACAGATGTTATCAAGTTAATCAGAGTAAAGTCATGGCTGAGATAGAATTGGTTCTGGAAACCACAAAGAAAATGTTTGTACAGAAGTTTCTACACACATACACAAACAATTCTTCCAAGTAAGAATATTTGCATGTGCTTGTTTGTGTCCACCACTCACACCCACACACTTCTTTGTTTAAACAAATCATTTGCATCGGCTTTGAGTGATGTTTTCCATATTTGCCAAATATATTTAGATTTATATTGACTTGCTTCCTGGAGAGTGGCATACATTCTAGTTTGCTAAGAACTTCTTCCTTGACACAAAAACAGAGGAAAAATAAAAACAAATATCTTTGGCAGGTGAAGGTTTTAAGTCCATGGCCTGAAAATCATTTTTCAAAATGTGTGTGTGTGTGTGTGTGGGGGGGGGGGGGGGGGGTTTTCCCCCTTCTTTTTTTTTCGGGGGGGGAGTCCGGCAGACTTTATTTCCGAGCAAACTTTTTTCTAGCATCTCACCC
>JBBBVU010000001.1:37023307-37037292 GCA_037177055.1 Atherinosoma microstoma
GTTTTATGTAAAGCACTTTGAATTGTCTTGAACCTGAAAATGTGCTATACAAATAAACTTGCCTTGCCTTGCCTTGTCTTCCCTCTGCGTCTAAGGCAAGCTTCAACTTCATATGATGCTGCATTCACTGTGTCTCAGAAGTAGAAGTTGTAACTCTTCCTCTTGCTTTATGATTTTCTGTTAACATCAAAATCCATCATTGGTTAAATAGTTCACTTAACTGAAGTAATAAATCAAATAATAATGCTTTAAAGTTATTCTGTGTAATGTTTTATATCCTGCCTTACAAATCTGATATCTACTTTTTCTAGATTCATTTATTAATTCATTAAAAGGTTGAAGTAAGAAGTTCTGATTTCCCTTCTGTTGCTGGATGCACTCTCAATTAGTGATGTATACCGAGTACCGGTATCATTTGGTACTGGTTCCTAATCTTAATGATACCCTAGTACCATTACCATCACATTATCATGACACCGTCGCGTAATCATGACACTACAGCCGTCAGCAACATCCTGAAGCACTTAAAGCCACTCATAATATAAATCTGAAGGAATGCGGCATCACGTCAAAGCGCCAATAATTTCACTCACGCGGTGTGAACGAAGGGTTGGTAGCCTGGCAAGCCAGGGAGTGCAGCGCCATGCCAGCGGCACCCGGTGTCTTGTCTGCTTCCACATCGACAAGTCATGGTAAGAGTATTATTTGTCAAGTTTTTAGTCATTAACTGAGGAAAAGACACCTATAACCATCTCTCGTCCCACCGGATCACCTGCACTCCGCTCGCAATGTGTTTGATAAAGTCTAAAACCTTTCCAATAACACTTTGTCAATATAGGCATGCTATACCTCGTTAGAAAGCTTAGATTTTCAGCAATAGAGTCAAATAATTTGTTTTATAGTATTCCTGAACATCAAAACACAATTAGTGAAAGAAAGGCTATGGTTAGCATAAAAATAACTTGACTTTCTACCTGTTTAGGTCTCTTGAAGCCAGTCTGTCCAATGAATAATTGTAATCCTTTTTCCAGAACGGTCAGTTGTTCAAAATATCAAAAACTAGTCTCCATAAAAATATTCCGAGTTATGTATTTTCCCAGTACAGTCTTTATTAATGTCTGTTTCCTTTTTCATAAATAAAATAGCGTTTGCGGTCCGACAGCTACTTTTCCTTTTTGTGAATTGAGGGTTGAGGGTAAGTTTGTTTTCTTCACCTCTGTGGCTAAAAGGAAAAGTGTCCAGACGGTTCTATTTGTCGTTGTCATCCCAGGACGTGTGCAAAAACATAACAAGTGCTCCCTGATCAACTAACCAAGACGGATACACTTTTTTTCCCTTTTTTTTTTGCCTCTAAAAATCCGTAATAATTGGCTGCCATTCATGCCAATCACTTATACTTATAGCCAATCACCTGGCCTTTCCTAAGCGGTAGAGCATGACCAGGTAGGCCGTGGTTATATAAATTTATAAGCAGAACCGGTAAGCAGAGGCTGCTTGTTGTATAGTCTGTTGTTTATGCCCACATGTTTGGAGTAAAAAATGGTTTGAAATATAGATTAACTAAAAAAATTAATTTATCAAAAAGTATATGTTTTAAAATTTTAAATGTTTCAATAGTCAACCAAATTGATCTGGAATGGTTCCAGTAGGTTATCACTGAAATAAGTATAAAAGCCTTTGGAATAATTTGACACAATTTGGTTAAGAATTGAATAAGTTTGGCCATTTGAGACTAAAAAGTGTAGCAGACGAGTACTAAATAAATTATTTTGTGTCAGGCATGAAGCATCTTCAAGTTGATTTATTCTATAGTGGGTACAAACAACAACAACAACAACAACAAAAACACACGGAAAACAATTGTTCAGCTAAACTTTACCTGATGTGGGTCAGATAATATTTCAACCACATACTAATAGAGGTCATTTTATGAAACTAAAGCTTATTACCTTTCAAATGATGGGTCAATGAATAATTGTTAAAATTGTTTTTGGTTTAGTTTTTTTTGTTACATTTAGTTAAAGAGACAAATAACGACTTCAGATGAAAAAAAATCTGAATTTTATGTCCAGTATTTCTTGGGTCCGGTTTTATTGGGTTTATTGTTCTGTCTGAAGGATGTGTGGGTGGAGCACTGTATCGCACCATAAAATGTTAGAAATATTTTGATGGAGGAAAGAGTATATTTGTGGTTATTGTGTCCACATTATTTATGCATCTGGCCGCTGGTTCTGGAGGAAATCCTGAACCCAAGCCTCCATTAAACGTCCTCATCTTGTAATTTTCAATCTGTAGTAGAGAAGAAACATTTTGACAACTGAATGAAAGTTTCTTTCTTGGTGGCTGTGAACTGACTCATCGTCTCCAACCATAAGACGTTGGTTGGATCCCTTTAGCTCAGGTGGAACAGGCGTCATCTACCAACCACAAAGTGGGTGGATGGATTCCTGGCCCAGATTGTATGCCAGCGTCCTTGGGCAAGACACTGAACCCCATGTTGCTCCCCGATGGACACATGGTGTGGATGGCATGAGTGTGTGTGATAGATGAGCACATACGCGTAGCAGCGCTGTAGGAGAGTGTGTGTGGTTGGGTGAATCTAAATGGAAAACATGTAGCTAGAAAAGCTCTAAAAGTTCAGTCCATCAGTGGGTCCATGAAGCAGATGTCCTCCTGACAAGCTGACCGTCCACCACAATCCTCTTATCCACATCTGATCCACATCTGATCCACATCTGATCCACCTCTGATCCACATCTGATCCACATCTGATCCACCTCTGATCCACATCCGACTGTGAATGCTGAATATGCTTCACATGGTGGACCTGGAGGACCTGCTGGACCTGGAGGACCTGCTGGACATGCTGGACCTGGAGGACCTGCTGGACATGCTGGACCTGGAGGACCTGCTGGACAAGGTGGACATGGTGGACCTGCTGGTGATGGTGGACATGGTGGACCTGGAGGACCTGCTGGACCTGGAGGACCTGCTGGACTGTGAAAGCTCCCGTAGGGAATCTGCTGGCTCTGTTTGGCTCTGTTTAATGACGTCCAGCGGCGTTCTGTTCTTCATGGCCAACTGAAGCTGATCAGATTAAATTGCAGCTCTGCGTTTGAGGAGCGTCCTGCTGGGCAGGAGGACGTCTGACTGAAGACATTACTCTAATACTCCACCTCCTCCGAGGCCTCAATGAGATTAAATTATTCCGGCTGTAAGAACCGCTCCCTACATGGGCAGCGCAGATCCAGTCAGGGGAGAAATTACATAAGAGATGTAGTCATGTCCAGAAGAAGAAGACGGTGGGAAACATGTGCTGGACAGCGTCTCAGTCCCGTCCCGTCATGTCAGGAGGTGGATCTGACAGCAGATCAGCTGGTTGTTTTCCACAGGTCAGCCTGCAGGTCCAAACATCAGTAAACCCGATAAACAGTCTGAAACTTCTAGTCATACCGACCGGATTGTTCACACCTCCAGACACAGCCCGGTTCATCTGTAAGACCTCAGACCTGGACAGAACCTGGACCTCTCTGTCCTTTTAGGGAAGGTAGTTAGCCACCCCAATTCTGATTGGTCACTCATCAAGTTTATTACCATGGAAACTATGGTCCATGCCCATCCTCTTGCTTTTATCACTATATTTTTATATTATTTATTGTTATTTGCAACTTGCTTTTATAATTATGCATTTTTAATCTTTATTGTTTTTAATTGTTTAAACATTTAATAAGGGGTTAAATAAATAAAGTTGAGTTGAATATGGTCATGAAATATAAATATGTATTTTCTGAATTATGACAGAAGGCGACTACAGATGTTATAGATGGTATACGGGACTAACCAGTGGGATCTGGGAGGACGTGGGGCTGGGGTTGCTGGGTCTGAGTGTTTAGTGGGTAAACCTCTGTTAGCCTTAAAAACAGATCCACATAGATTCCAGCAGCTACAGCTGCACTTGACTGGTTTATTGTTGGTTTCTCTGTATTTACTCAGCAAAAGGAGTAATCTATCCTTTCTTTCCTCTGCCAGGAGTTTGTAAATACGTTTGTAAAATAAGCTCTTTGTCTGAGTTCATATCTTGTATTATATTCTTTAAAATCGGTTTTGTTGTCAGTGATATCTATTGATTGGCCACCCCGTTGATGAATTCCTGGAAACGGCCCTGACAACATCACACAACACCCTCAGACAGAGGGAGATAAACCCAAACAACAAACATCCAAACACAAGCTGAGTGGAGCCGTGTTGCTGAGGAAAAACTAAAAAATACACACAACTCAGGAGAAGCAGGACTACAGGTCCAGATCCAGGGATTTGCTGGCGAATATGGGGGTCCGCTTTTGATTTCCCCTCCTCTGTTCACTCATTTTTTTCCGGGGGGAAACATTTTGTCTCCTTTTCTGGTCCGACAGAGTAACATTTCAGCTTCTAATACAACCGGCAGTGGTCTATTTGAAAGGGCATACGCTAGTTATCTGAAGAGGCAGTGGCCCGGAGTAGCTATGAAACCTCAACAAAGTATTATGTCATTTGTTTTTGTGCTGAAATCAACAGAAAAAGTCAAGTAGATGGCGGGACAGAGCCATGGTGACATTATAGGGCCAACTTTGGTCAACAGGACAATAAAAACCAGCAGCCAGCATCAGCAGCCACCTTCTCTTCCCTCCTGCTCAGGCTGGGTTGGAGGCTGTTTTCTGCCAGACCGCTTTTCAAGATGGAAAGAGGAACACAAATAGCTTGTTGTCAACGATGATAGATTGGTTAAGTGCTCAATTCCTTCTGATGTCTGTGCTTTAGGTCCCTTCAACCAAGAGAGGGTTCATATTTATTTAGCGTTCATTAATGGAATCATGCTAAACAGTCAGACAACAAGATCAGTAAGCATGAAAAATGTCAGTCACATTTAAATTTTAAGGACAGTCAAAGAGGGTGGAAGAGGTGATTGAACGAGCCATAGGTAGCAGCGCAGAGCTGTGGACAAAAGCAAACGGGAGGAGATTGAAGGTAATGGAGCCCTGCTTGCACACTGCCACCATCTCTGACTAAATATTCAGAGAAGGCCGACGACCTGCTGCTGATGCTGCCTCGGGAAAGAGAGAGAAAAGAAGCTGTCATGCTGTCACTGAAAGGCAGAATGTTGAGGATGGTTGTGGTCTCGATAGATCTGGATTGGTTTTCTGGTTAGTGTTGATGTCTTGAAATGAATGTTGTTTTTGTCCAGTGACCTTACTGGCCGGATTAGTGGTTTTTGCCAGTTTCTTCTCTAGTTCCACTGAAAGGTTTCCAAACCAGGACAGAAAATAATGTTTTAAACACTCTCAGTTAATGATTTGTAGACCATAGTCAGACTTAGGGATGTCACATTTATTTGATTTCCCAAGCAATCTCGGTATTAAATTCCACAGTTGATTAATCGTAATGATTCTTCATTATCATCACTTTCCATAAAATATCATGTTTGAACCACAACGGCAGATCAGCACAACTAGCGCACGAAACAAAACAAATGTATTTGATATATACATAAATCATATCAGCATCAAACTGGAAAACTGTCAGAAACCTCATGAATAAGGAGGATTTGGTGGTTTTTGGTGGATTCGGTTCAAAATCAGCTTCTCTCGCAGATATAATGCCAAATTCCCATTTTTAATATGACACAAGGGTTAACTTGTTAATGAGTTAATGCGAGAGAAAAAGAAAATGTGTTAATTCCACAGATTAGTACCTTTTCATTAACACACATTTTGACAGCCCTGATTAAAACTTAAAGAGCTATGAGGACTGTTCATCTGAATTTTTGTTGTGTTGGGAAATTAATTAACTCATAATTGACGTGATAGTTGTAAAATGGTGACATCCCTTCTCAGAGTACGCTGGCTGCTGTTAAAGCTCCTCAGTTCTCTGAGAAGAACCAGGTGCTGTCTCCCTTTTTTCTGGATAAAACTGACATTTTCCCAGAAGGAGAGATGATCCTCGTTCCAAGATATTTAAAATGAGCGACTTGCTCCAAGTCACTCATTTCAAGCTCCAACAGGACTGGACTCTGACACTGAGATGAAGTTTCCAGCAACCATCCATCAGCTGCATCGCTTCGACTCCTCCATCAGTCATGTTAGCGGGAACGTTGCTGCAGTGGGAGGTCTTGTCCTCCTTCCTGACCCTCCTCAGTCCTCCCCTAAGACCAGAAGCTGCATGTTGCAGCTGTGTTCCTGCTCCTGATGAGGCGGTTATTCACGTGTTCCAGAGTCTGCAGCGTGCTGGCGTGACTGCTACCTGCGTCTGTGGGTAAATGCAATGTTTCAGTGAGGTCTCAGGTTTCAGGCTCCTGTTCAGACGGAGGTAGCAGAGAGTCTGGAACATGCAGAGACAGCTGCCCTGACAGGAGCTGCTGTCAGTCTGCAGCCAACTACTCACGTTATTTCCATTTCATTTGTCATCTTCTGTGTGAGAGAGAAGAATGCTGATGGTGTGTGCTCCTGTCAGATGTTTACAGCTGGTGTAGTTTAACTTTTTCCAGCCTCACATGAAAACACATGCTGTCTGTGTTTACCAGACCCACCAGAACTCCTTCATCTGGTCCGTATCAGTCTTTTTATTAAAAACACACTCTATCTTTCACTTACACAACATTTTATAGTTAAAGTTTCCAGCTGTTAGAAAAATAAACAAAGACACTGGAAGCACTTTAAGCATCATCCATTATAAGACATGAATAAATAAATAATAAACAGTTCTCTGATTCAACCTCATAGAGAATGTTATGTAAATGTTCATCTAACAGAAGATAAATAGTGAAGCAGCTTCTGAAGGTTTTATAATCCCTGATGTGACAGAAACACTTCCATGTTGTTGGATTTGGATATGAAGTCACCGTTCCAACAAAACAAACATATTTCACCGGAATTTGATTTGACACATTTAGAACGGCTGTAAATTTAGGGGAATCACTTCTGACACTCTGGTTCATGAGATTTATTAACATTCCCAAAGTGGTCACATTTCATTCCAATAACTCGATGGAAATATATCAGGAATATTATTTTCTTTTACTAAAGACATGCCCCATCCATTCCCAGCCAATCAGAAGCAACAGATGGAAATATTCAAGTTTGGTTAGATTTATTGTGGGAGGGAAGATCCAGGAGGTTCCAGGAGCTGACTCCTATGACTGATGGTGGGGTTAGATAAAGAGAATGGAGATTATGTAGATGATAGAGATAATGTAGATCACTGGTACTCTATTTGGTTCTACAAGGGCCACAATCCAGCAGGTTTTCCATGTATCCCTGCTCCAACACACCTGACTCAACTTAATGAGTCACTCTGCAGAACTTGCTGTTATATCCATTTAATTTGATGCAGGTGTGTTGGAGCAGAAATACATGGAAAACTTGCTGGATTGCGTCTCTCGTAGGACCGAATTGAGGATCAATGATGTAGATGATAGAGATGATGGGGATGACAGAGATGATGGAGATGACAGAGATAATGGACATGATGGAGACGATAGAGATGGTGGACATGATGGAGATAGTGGAGATGACAGATGATGGACATGATGGAGATGCTAAAGATGGTGGAGATGACAGAAATGATGGAGACGATAGAGATGATGGAGATGTTGGACATAATGGAGACGATAGAAATGGTGGACATGATGGAGATGATGGAGATGGTCGAGGTGAAGGAATTGAAGGACATGATGGAGCCGATATAGGTGGTGGAGATGACGGAGATGCTGGAGACGACAGAGATGGTGGACATGATGGAGATGATGGAGATGGTCGAGGTGAAGGAATTGAAGGACATGATGGAGATGCTACAGATGGTGCAGATGCTAGAGATGATGAGGAACTCGACTAAAAAAGGCTCTAAATCAGGCACGTCCAAAGTCCGGCCCGGGGGCCAAATGTGGCCCGTGTTCAAATTTCCACCGGCCCACAGCTCATGTCATAAAAGCAATGTCCGCCAGCACTGTTGACGAGAGTATAAAATACGAATGTACAAAACGCCATTTTATATTTCACCATAGCAGCAGACTTGGGCTGCACTTTCACCTGCGACACATCTTACATCAAAACCAGACCTGGCCAACATGCTGAAGTCCAGATTTCAGGATCTTCACCTTAGTGCAGGCAAGTTATTTTTCAGTCTTCTGAGCTGACAAAATTCTAAAATCTCAGAGAATTGATTTTTTGTGACAATCACAACCAAAGGTTTTAATCTGCAACAAGTCTTTCCAATCGATGTATTATTTGTTTCTTTGTTTTTTAATTAATCAAACCAGATCTTATAAACCTGGCACTTTAAAAATTTAAATCAAATTTGGTCTGACAGACATTTTTCCATTTTTTCAATTTTTACTCTTTGACATCTGATTCAAAATCAAAAAGCTTTTCCTCCATTTTTGACATTCAATTAAAAAGCCAAAGGAGTGATACGAGGATTTCTTTTGTACTTCTGAATAATAGTTTTGAATTTAGAAGTTTACTGTGAGGATTTAATAGTGAATAATATGTAATGTTTCAAATTAACCTAGACATGTTAAAATGTTCTGAAAAAACATTTTCAGACATTTTCTTTAATAATTTTATGTGGTCTCTGAAATATAAAAGACAGAGTGATTTAGGTAAAAAAAAAAAAACTTGTTTAGATTTATTTGTGTTCTGAAATGAAAAATATGCAATTTTCAATAAAAATGTTATAAAATTGTTTTAGGTTAATGGTTAAAAGAATGTCAGGCTGAATGGTCAGCCCTCAAAATTTTTAATTCACCAAATCTGGGCCTCTGCAAAAAGTTTGGACACCCCAGCTCTAAATGTTAGGGTGAATATCTTCAAAAATTCCCTGATAACCAATGATGGGAGGCTTAAACAGGCTGATATGAGCACGTTTGGAAGACAGTAGCAGAGTTGTTGTCAAGCTCCTTGTATTCAAACAAGTCAGAAGACTGTTACAAAAGTCCTGATAAGAGGATATGAAAGCATGACTAATCCTCTGTAATCCAGCCATGGACACAAGGTGTTTCAATTTAGAATTATTACAGAGATGGAAGAAACCATTTTTGTGAGCTGTTTAGAGCGACACTCCGAGAAACTGAAAATATCTTGTGTTTCCACGCTGTGTGTCCAGTATAGGTGTGCTGATTCCTGGTGACACACAAACAAACTGGTTCTTTTTAAAGGTCACCAGATGAAATCTGCTGATATGGAGTTTTTGTTTTGTTGCCGCAGTAACCAGGACTAAGGAAGTCACATCCACAGAAGCTGGGAGACGTGATGTTGGTGATGTTACAGTCTATCCCAGGCCTGTCCCAGTCCAGTCCAGGGTTACCGTCTAACCCAGACCTGTCCCAGTCCAGTCCAGGTCTTCAGGTTTTACACCTGGCTCACTTTATTGAGTCATGAACAGGCTTTTTGAGGATCCTGGCCTAAAATAAAAACTGTGAATTTGGAAAAGTCCTCTGCATCCATTCCTCAGTCTCAGGGGACCTGGACCTGGACCAGATACCTGGTCAAGCATCAGACTGAGTGGACCTGGACCAGATACCTGGTCAGGACCTAAACTGAGAGGACCTGGACCTGGACCAGATACCTGGTCAGGCATCAGACTGAGAGGACCTGGACCTGGACCAGATACCTGGTCAGGCATCAGACTGAGAGGACCTGGACCAGATACCTGGTCAGGACTCATACTGAGAGGACCTGGACCAGATGGTGGTGGATCCATGGTGGGACCAGAGTCTGGTTTAAGGCAGCGTGAGGGAAAGTGAACATCTCTGAGTCCTTGCTGGATGCAGCCTGATGTTTTCTTTCTGCCCCAGGCCAGTGTGGTCTCCAGACCCAGACTACACGTGTTTTTCCATGTTGATCCAGTTACCCTCCTCTGGACCAGACTGTGTGACAAGCTGCTTTCATCTGCATGTTTATGTGCTCAGACTGACCTTGTTAACTGGACCTGGATCAGGTTGAGGACAGCATGTTCAGTATGGGACCAAATGCTGTTTTCCTGCAACTACATCTACTCCGCTTTTTAGGAAAAAGCCGCTCACATGGATCTGTGGACCACCCCCTCCCTCCTGATGCACTTCATGCTGAGGCAGATTTGTTATTAGAGCTGGCTGACTGCTGAGTGAATCATATTACCCATTGTCGCTGCAGGCCTCAGGATGCCTCTAATGATATACATATTTTTAGCACTGCAGGCAGAATGTCTTTGCTTGTGCAGAAATAAGCAGAATCTGATCCACCATGATGGGAAAACATTGATGACAGCAGCAATTTTAATTCACTTTGGGTTTTAGAAAAACAGTAAATGGATGTGAACATCTGAAGAGACACAGTGGTAATCGGCTAAAAACACCAACGTTGGACGTTATCACTTGACTGAAGGGACATTACTAGTGTTTCTGAGCCCATTCATATAGGATAGTAGGGCCGTTATCATCTGTTCCCACCTCTGATCAGCAGCACTGATACAGGAAAATTCCCGATCCAGTCTGACAATAATCCAGTCCACCCTCAGACCTCAGATCCTCAGGACTACGGCCTATTTTCAGGTTAAACAGCATAAAATTAATCAATGAATAAAATTAAAATTACTCATAAACTGAACGATTTCTCCAGCCACAAGACCATCTCTCTAACCCCCCCCCCCCATAATAAGTCATCATCAGCAAGAAATGTTAACTTTTTCTCATCATAAGTTACAAGTATGTCAAATAAACAAGCATATTTACATTTCATCAACATGGGTCATCTGTGGTGTACCTACTAGTTCAGATTTACTAGGTATTTGATTTACATAAGAGTTGATTAATTATATATGAATGGAGTGATAAAATCATATTTACATCTTTCATCATTGGTACACACTTCATCCATCATGATAGACTCTTTATTCATTCTGGTGTTCTCTAAAGGGAAGTTTCCACAAATGTAAGAATATGTTTTTGTTTGTGTAAAGTTCTGGATAATGGATGGATGATGGATGGATGGATGGATGGATGGATGGATGGATAATGGATGGATGGATGGATGGATAATGGATGGGTGGGTGGGTGGGTGGGTGGATAATAAGCCAGGGTTCCCGGTCTCATTCTCAGGTGAATCAGGTGAGATCAGTGGGTATTTAAAGCCCACAGTAATGGGAACTTAGTTTTGACGCTGGCGTGTTGGATGGAAGGAATGTTGTTTCAGCTTATCAAATCTTGTCCTTTCTAAGGATTTAACATGATTAGTCAAGGATCAAAACATTCATTCAGGCAAAATATACTTGGAAAAAGTGGACGTGTGAGTCCAGTCAGCTTTTTTTTTCCTCCTTCATGTGGCCTGTGTTTAGATAATCTTCCGACTGAGCTGCTGTTAATGCAACAAGCAGAGTTCCACCCAGTACTTTGTACTTCTGCAGAGGCACAGCGTATTATTACAAACTATTCATAGACCTGATGCTGGAAGAAGCAGTAGATTCAGGGTTAGCTTGTTACTGTGGAACTAAAAAAAACATCTGTAGAAATGCTGCTTCAACTTTCTGGCAAACACACTGGTGTAGCTGTGCCTGGATGTGTGTAAGAAAACAGGAAAAGTGGAGGTTTCCCTCATTTTTTAGCAAGTCTGTGTTCAAACAGAGCCAGCTCATGTTTGAAAAGTCTCAGTCGTTCTCAGCTCAAAGTTTCCTGCAGCTCTGGACGGCTGAAACGTTGCACGTTGTCTCCAACAGTCCTCAGAAGGTTGGTCTCCCAGTCCACATCATGTAAGTATCTTTGTCCTTAATCCCTGAGCTGGAACTAGAGGTCAGTGTTTGAACTAATCTTTGCTGCCTGGTCTCTGAGCTTCAGCCAACCTACTCCATCTTTTTCATCTTCAGCTTCATCAGTGATCATCACGTCTGTCGTTGATGCTGGATGGAGTCTTACACTCTGCTCTTAGGTGTGCACGTTGAAGGTCAGGAAGGTCTCAGGGTCGGAAAACCAAATCAGCTAGAAGCTGAGTTGGTAGAAAGAAATGGTTCTGACTGACCTGAAGTCCTCAATCAAAGGAAGATAACCCAGTCTAGATTCTTATTAGGCTGGATTATCTATATGAACGAATATTCAGCATTATTTACTAGAATATTAATCTCATGATTAACAGATGCTGTCAGATACTTCTGTATGAACACGGATTAATGAACGGTAAACAATCAGGTGTTTGGAAGGTAGTTAACTAACTTTCTCTTTTTCCGCTGATAGTTCAGACAGTCCAGGTGGAAAACCAGACTTTTCATCCATCGTCTTTACCTGCTGAATCCTGCAGCTTGTCTCAGCTGGTTCTGGGTCAGGTGACCTGCAGTCAGGTGAAGAAGCAGCTGGAGAGACTGAATCAGAACCAGGCTGCAGGACCAGATGGTGTCAGACTTTAACTGGATCTGACTCTATAATACTTTGGTATCTAGTGGAGTTCCTGGTCCACCCATGGACTGTAAGGCATCCAGGTCTTCATCCTCTACCACCGTGCTGACAGTTGCTACGAGGTGTTTGTGCTGATATGCTGTGTTTGGTTTTGTGTGTATTCTGACCATCATGTCCATTTTGGTCTGGTGTGTCCAAAGGACATTGTCCCAGAAGTCTTTGGTTTGTTCAGATGCAGCTTTGCCAACCAAAGCCGTGCTGCCCTGTTCTTTCTAGAGAGAAGAGGTTTTCTCCTGCAATCCTTCAAAACAGTTCAGTCTTTTTCTAACTGTCCCGATCAGAAATGTTTGTTGTCATGACCTGGTCAGGAGACTTTTGGCCCTTCATGAGATAATCACACTCCTCGATGGGAATACAGCCACGGGCTACTTTGAATAGCTCTGTAATCACTCCCACATTTATTTCCACACCAGCAGATGTGTGGCTGTGTTCTGAGGAATTCAGAGTATTTAGATCTTCCAGAGATAAATGCAGTTGCTGCAGATGTGAGCTACGTTATTCCTCCTGCTGTTGTTGGTGCTCTGCAGTTAGACGATGGAGGAGATGGAAGATTTCTGTGTTTGACTGTTGAAGCTCTGCAGGTGAAGTAAATATGAGCTGGGAAACACTCAGAATGTGTTATTGTCCTTTTAATAGCTCTTTCCTGTTTCGAATAATACTTCCCTCTTTCCACTGTTTTCTTTCTAAGTTTCATCAAGTGAGTCCAGTCTGTATCTTCTGAACCGTGTATATTTTCCTTCTGAAGCTGCTTTCCAAAGAGAAGAAAATGTTTATTAGTATAACTTCTGAGTAAAATGACTACCTGGATGTCTGAGACGACTGTGGTCTTGAAGGGAATGAAGAAGAAAGATCCAGAGAAATGTTTATCAGTCTCTGTCGGGGTTGTGGAGCAGTTTTGGACCACTGCTGTTTTTGAATGATTTGACAGCTGTGGTTGGATCACAGGAAGCTGATATGGGAAGTTTTTTGGAGCTAGGTTTTTCTGATGTTAGTACAAATGTTCTGGTTCTAGTCTGGGATGTTTATAGCTGGGTCAATTTATAATCTTGTTTACCTGCACGTTAGATCACCAGACCATGACTGTGGGTGCTGGGCTGATTACTTTCCCTGCCATAATACTGTAAGCTGTTCTCAGTGATGCACATGTAGCTGTTTCCATGGTAACATTGTCCACAGTCTGATGACTTTGGTTATCACTAGGGATGGGCATAATTAATCGACGATCGATTAATCGATCGTTAAGAATTTATGATCTTTTGGTTTAGGTTTGAAGACAAAATTTAATTTTTTGAGGTGTTAAGAATTTAATCGATGACATTATTTTTCAATCGATAAAACAAATGCATCTTTAGACTGGTGCTGAGGTTGTACGTGAGCACATATTTTCCAATGTATCGATTAAATGAATCCCGTTTAACTGCTGCAAAAGTCATTCATCTTGTAATAAAGATCTAAATGAGGAAACACAGTGTTTTTCTACTTTCACTGCAATTTAATAAAGCCTATAAATGCTCAATTTTAATATAAAGATATT
>JBBBVU010000001.1:37207425-37220385 GCA_037177055.1 Atherinosoma microstoma
AAAAAAAAAAAAAAAACTCTGCTACAACAATAATTTCCCTCTAAGAGGGATAAATAAAGTATTTTTCATTTCATTTTTGTTGCAATAAATCAGTCGTACACTTAGTATTGTTGAATATAAATGTAGGGAGATGCCGCTATAGTGTAATTCACATTTTTCATGAACTACAACGCCACTGTCAGCAGAGAAATGGCTTTAGTGTGGAAGCTGCCATATTTTTTCCGAGTTATGAACTGCAACGCTGTTAACTCGGGCGTGACGTCCCAGACTTTCCCAGGTCCGAGGAAAATGGAACGCACCATAAAGCAACATCTAGCAACCCAACCCTGGAGGGAATGCCAGTGGATTTTTTTAACAAACAAAAAAAGAAAGAAAATGAGCTACAGATATATAATATAACATAATATAATATATTAATCTGTCATATCTATCAACTCTAAAGAAAATTTTAAGAAAAGTTTATTAAATGTATAAATTAGTGTGATTAAATGTTTTGTATTTAAATGTTTAGTTATGAATTCATTTACTTTTATTTATTTAATTTGAAGCTTTTATTATTTTCAATACAATTCATCACTTCATTTTATTGATCAAATTGCCATATTTTTCCATCAGTTTTTCCAAGTTCCTTTGTTTTGTTGTAGTAAAATCTAATATATGCTACATATTGTGTTTATAAGCCTAACTTCACATTTTAAGTTTGTTCTTGTTGGAGCCTGATCTTATTCTATGAATTATCACCCTATTCGGCCTCTTGATATATAAATGTTGTTGTGATTATCTCATCACATCATGTCATATTTTACAAGCATTTAGCTATTAAACTGGAAGCGGATGGGGTTTAGCTACTGAATACAAATTAAACCAAGAGTGAGACTAATTAAACCAATACAGTATTTGAATGGGCCCCGGACCACTTTGTACTGGAAAAGCTGGTCCACAGCATATAAAAGGTTAAGAACCCCTGCTCTGCCCTCTGGTCTGATCCAGAATGTCGGGAATCTAAAAAAAGATCAGTGCAAAATCCTATGCGGTCAGAAAGACCTGTCTTAGAAATATACATTTCTATTCTTTACATAAACTTGTTGAAATAAAAGTTTGTGTGTTTTTAGGAGACGTCAGGCAGCAGCAAGGCTTCACGATTTGAATGATTGAATATGCAAATTTAGAAATTGAATGTCTTGGTTGAGCATTTAATGTTTATAAATTACCATAAAGATGTATTCATCACTACAGATTTTAACTGAAGGTAAAACAAAAAAGACCACAGAGTCAAAAAAGATCTTTTAAAAAATTACTTAAAAAGGTTTCGTATTTTTTAAAATAAGTTTTGCACAATAATTGTTCTGAAAATGGCATTTTGTACTTGTATCAAGGGTTTGTTCTGCTGCGATGTATATGGTATGCCAGTATGTTCAGAAAGTCATTTTGAAATATACATACCGAAGAAAAGAATATATTGCAATATATATCGTTACTGCACATGCTTCAGATTATACCGCAATATAAATTTTAGGCCATATCGTCCAGCCCCATCTCCCAGCACAGTGTGGAGAGCATGGATGAGATACCAGGAGACGAAGACGGGCTTTAGGAGGACAACAACCCAGGAGCAGGAATGCTAACTTCTCATTAATGCAAGGAGGAACATGAGCAGTACAGCCAGAGCCCTATAAAATGACCTCCAGCGGGTCACTAATGTGCACGTTTCTGCTCAAACTGTCAGAAACAGACTCCATCAGGGTGGTATGAGGGCCCATGTCTACAAGTTGGGTCTGTGCTCACAGCCCAACACCATGCAGCCCGATTGGCCTTTACCAGAGAACACCAGGATCGGCAGATGGCCATTGGCGCCGTGTGCTTTTCATGGATGAGTGCAGATTCATATTGAACCCATGACAGATGTGAGAGATTCTGAACATTCTGCAGCCTGCAACATCCTCTAGCGTTTGTCAGTGGGTCAGTGATACTTCTTGTAATTGTGGAATGACCTCCTTCTTAAATTAAGTTAAGGAGCAAATGTATTTCCTTCTTCCTTTCAAATGATTGTGAATAAACAAAAATAATTGGACACCACAGTCAGGTCAAAGAGTTTGTGTTAAGGGCGTGTTTACCTGAATGGCCCACAGTGCTGAGATGGTTTGTATTTCACTATAGCAAAGATGGTGGGCAGCATACACAGAAACAGCATGAAGAGCAGCATGGCCAAGTAGAAATTATTTGATCTGGAACAGCAGTGTAAAGACGGCACAGAGTTAGAATTGCAAATTTATTGTTTTTTTTCAGCTTATTTGTTAAATTCACCAAAAGCTACAGAGCTACATTTTTAAAACACATACACATATATGTACATACAAACAGTATACACACGCATACATAAGCCGTTTTCGGACTTGCATTGCGGAATATTTGCGGCAAAGTAGTAATTTGCCCATGCAACCTAGAATTTTGAAAGTGGGGTTGGACCACGGTTTGGGGGTGATTTACTAAGATTGCTTGCGCAAATGTTGGCAGACGCAAACGTGTTGGAAACACCTGGGTTTTGCGAGTTTTGTGGTTTGCAGCGTTGCGAGTTTGGAGAGAAAAGAGCGCAAAATGAAACTGACCCGGTGAAGATTGAGAAAACAAAATCTGAAAATAATACAGGTCAGAGCCTTAAAATCTGCTAGTTTATGAGGATATGGATCAGGAGTTGCTGCCTATGTTGTGCCAACATGGTCTGACATGTTTTTTACAAGATGCGTCTCTGTGACACTGCAGAGAGGCGGGATATTCGGGCCACGGCAGCGCTGTATCCGGAGTATTGATGGTCATTAATGTCCCGGCGACAGTGATCGATGGTGGGGAACAGGTGATGGGGCTCCTGATACCAGCAGGTCTCGAGCAACTTGGAGATGGGAAAAACGCACAAGAGGTAGAGAAAGGACAACTGCTCGCTGGAGCTCTCCTTCAGCCTCCAGGTTAGGAGCGCACTGCGTGTATCTAAGTTAAAAAGGTGACACGTGTAAAAACATGAATATAGAAAGACACAATGTCAGATTTAATAACCATTGAGCTCAGCGGTGAATCTTCTATTGAATTTATATAAACTCAGGTTGAATTATGGTGTCCCTTTGATGTGTTGATTATTAATAAATGTAACAATTAAAACTAAATACGCTGACTCCACCAATCATTAGAAAACACTGTAAATCAATCTGCACTCCTGCATAAGGCTCCTTCCGCTCTCATCCAGAAGGTGCAGCAGTTTGCACCCGATTTTCAAAATTATTAAATATAGGCGCCGAAACAGCGACACCCCTTTAGAAAATGATTTTGTTTGCAAAGCTGATTTATTTGCATCTACTCCTCCCAGTATTTTGCACGTTCTGGCAGAAACGCCCAGTATGCATATTTATTCAAGGCAAACATGCACAACAGAGAGCGTGTGGTATTTTGGCTGTGTAAGAGCCACAATCCTTAGCGTGTCTGCTGCAACATATTTTTGCATGTGCTGTTTAGTTTGCACACGTTTTAACACGTGCAAACATTTGATAGATCCGGCCCAAAGTGTACAACAGACATGATCAAATAAAAATAACACCAATAATATGAATAAGTACTACAATAATAATAAATGATAATAATGATAATAATTATAAAAATAATAAATAACACTACAAATAATAAACATTTAAGTTTGAACATTAAGGAAAAAAGTTAAAACAAAAAACTTGCAGAGCTACAGTGGTACAATAAATGTTTTTCTATTATTCTGCAAATTATACTCTTACTCTGTGTGTTTATGTCTCAGACCTTGAAGCTCTGAACACCTGCTGATGGGGAACATTACAGGTGAGGACGGCCCAGCTCCTCAGATACATCAGACCAATCAGCTTCAGCACGTTGAAGGCAGGAAGGCAAGGAGAGAAAAACGCTCCCATCCTGATGTAAAAACATCACATTCTCAGTTTCACAGTTTCACCTCATTAAGTTTATCACTACAAGGTGACGTTTCTGAAATGAGCTGAAGAGTAAACTGAGGTGTAATGAGACAGTCATAGAGTTCATCCAACCATGGTCATGGTGACCTGTCAGAACCAGACAGACTATTAGCTCTGAGTCAGGTGTTATATATTCTTACCAGATCATTCCTTGGTTATAAATCAAGTGCAGGACATTCTCAGCTATTTTGAATTCTCCATATTCAGGCTGAAAAGGACAGAAAATCAAGATTAAATGTTTAGAAATTTAAAACATTTCCTTAAGTTAATTTAACTATATCAAAACTTATCAGTCACAGCTGATTATTCAAAATTTCTGTCTTTAGTTTGAAGAAGGTTTGTTGTTGTGTAGACCCATAATGTAAACCACTTTAGTCTGATTTCTTGACTGAAACAGGCCCACCTAAATGTAAACATGCACCTAGTCCGTTGATGTTCTGAAGGTGCCAATTTGGACTGAAAATATGACGTGTACAATTTGCAGGCCACTAATGGCCACAATCACAGGATGAGTCATGAGAGCGATTCCCGAACCCGCCATCTTTAAAACCCAGCTGCTACAGTGGATAACAACTTTACGTTTGCTATCAGCAGCAGTATTCTCAACATCCTCTGTTGTTGTGCCGTGTGTGTCGCAAACAAACAATACTTAAAAGCCACCTTGCTACGGCAACCCTGCCCACACAGAGAACCTCAATATTAATGGAACCGATGAAACCAGGTAGTGGGGTGTCAACTGAAATACGGTAGGGCTTAGTAGGTGTTAGTGCAAAAGGGTCATTAGTTCTGGGGGTGGATGTGATCCGCTTGGAGTTCCTTAAGGCTCTGGATGTTGTGGGATTATCTTGGTGAACACGCTTCTACAGCATCGTCTGGACATTGGGGACAATTCCTCTGGACTGGCAGACTAGGGTTGGGGTCCCCCTCTGTTAGACATTGGGACACCACCTGGGCCCCCGACTATAAGCTTTAAGTAGCTTCCTTGGGGTGACCCGTTCACACTCCTACCACTGTAAAATCTACACATCAATTGTATTTTTTATGTGTGTGTGTGTGAATAAACTAAACTAAAACTAAACACATATTACTGGTAAGGGTTGGTCTCCTCCAAGGCTGCCCTTTGTCACAAGTTCTGTTCATACCTTTAAGGATAGAATTTCTAGGAGCAGCTGGGGCATCAAAGATAGATGGCTGAAAATGGATTCATTCAGATTTAAAGAGGGTAACAGAAACCAACCCAACCCAGGCCTAAAGAAAACCATTTGAAGGAAGTATTCTTGTAGAAAATTTGCCTCATACGTTGTCAGCTTCTCCTTGGGTATTAAGCAGAATTTCAGATTCCATATTATCAGATATAATAACAGCTTTCTGACTTCATTGGGGGAAAAACAACCTGCCAAAATGTCCTGGATCTTTTTTTCTGTACATCTCATGTGTTAATCTCCTACAGGAAAGAAAGTAATGTATAATTTCATAAAATCGGTGTTAGCCTCAGGCTCTGTGTTCAGTGGTTGTTACAGTGGTAAATCAACAAATTTTGACAGATGATTGTGTAAAACTTACAAATTTGCTCTCTAAATCCCAACAGCAACAGTCACTGAGGTATCGAACCACCAGACCTCGGATGAAGTCAATGAGCAAGATGCTGGCCACTGTGAAGATCATGTCAATGATGGAAAGCTTCAGCATCTCCTATAAACACACAACATGCCAATGAGATCATGACACACACATACAAATACAGAATACATGAATAAATTAATTCACCACTGAAACCAGGATAAACTTGTTCATCTGCATCAGTATTGAGAAACATGGTGGGAGGGAAAGATGTCTGTGAGCAAGTGTGCGCATCTGGCTGTAGGTGAAAGGTGAGACTCGAGGGATGATGAGGGGGGGTTGAAGGGGGGAATTTTGGTGGGATGGCAGGGGAGGCTGTGAGTGAGGGGTTATGATGAAGGGATGGAGGTAAGTGGGTGGGGGGAAGGAGGGAATGGGTGTATGTGGATGGGATGGAGGTGGTGTATTTGGGTGGGCAGAGGGTTCCTGGGGTTTTTGAATTATAGCTTGCTCGAACCTACCTTGAAGTCTCTGACACTTCCTAAAACTGCATGAAATTTCAGTAAAACTAGTTGTGCTGTACCTGATATAACAGTGAATTGAAAAAGGTATCTGAAAATAGTTTAGATTAAAAGAAAATGTTGAAGTGAGACTAATTAGATTTAGTTCTAGAAAATCTGTCAGAATGAAAACTCCTGTTCAGGTGTGTGTAAAATCTTTGACGCCCCGTGCACCTCAGGTTGTACGCAGAGAAGTGCAGAGATTGTGGAAAGTTCAGTGTTACTGAATGTTTTTATTTTGTTGGCCTTGAATACCATGTCTGTAAGCATCATGTTTATATTTGATGTCTTACAGATAATTTGTGTTTACATATAAACTTGTGTGAAGTCATGTTAGATTTACTTTACATTTACATTCATGCAATGTGGCACAATGTTGATATAAGTTTTATTTTTGTATTTTCAGTTTTATAATATATTAAGTAATAAACAAGAAAGAAAACCTTATACAGTTATTGGAGGATACGTACGTTAGCTGGTTTTCCAAATTTAGTGAAGCAAAATGAGGGCAGTAACTAGTATGTAAAGAACAGAGGAAATATGATAATTTCTACCTATTTCCCACAGGTGGTCATTTTGATTTTGGGCTGTTCAATTTTTTGCTTCCCGTCGTTCTGGATCAAATAATATGGAAGTATTCTGTAGAGGGTGGTTTGCAGACATGGATCCATGCTGTATTTGACCATATACGGGACCTTGAAGGAATAAATATCCACATCATCAGAAGTGCGCTGAAACCCAAACAGCAGAAAGGGGGTTCTGCAGCTGGCAGAAGAACATCTAGCAGAGTTTATGAAAGGAAAACAGCCATCAAGGCAGGTGGAACAACGTGGTCTGCAGCACAATCCAAAGCAGACTCCTGAAAGGAAGCGGTGCCAGGTATGGGGAAGCGGGAAAAAACCGCTGAAAAAGCTGTGTGCTGATGCTGCAGGAAGAGATGTGATCTGTGTCGGCTGCAACTTCTAAATAGTAGGTCTGTAAATGACCAGTTTTAATACAATACGATATTGTATTGATTTAATGGATATCAATTCGATGATTCCCGATATCTCAAATTCAGTCACGATCTGATTTTGATAAGATTTAAGATCCGATTAGCATGAAACAATATAACAGGTAATTGAACACTGTCATCTCCATTCATATCAAAATAAAAAAAACAACTAGAATATCATTTGACATTTTTATGTCTTGAGTTCAGGTGTTTAAATGAATCAATTTAAAGTGGAAATGAAACTTGCTATTTTTATCACAGAAATTGATCTAATATACACGAAAAAAACATCCAGCCCAAAATTAGTTTTTTAAAAATAGTTAAAACGACAGATATGACCAATTTTATTTCGTAATTTTAGCTAGCTAGTGGGACAGGCAGCAAACATTTTGGCGTGACATCACTGACTACGTAGAGGTGTTGGCTGGTTCTTTGGCTGCGAGTTGAATCCATGTACACTACGCTACATCTAACATGCCGTAATACATTATAGCAATTCAATTCAACTTTATTTGTATACCGCCAATTCACAACAATGTCATTTCAAAGCACTTCACAGGCAATCAGTTTGAACCAATCTGTTGTCTGGTGGGAAGATAAATACAAAAGGAAGACAAAGTTTAAAGGCCTATTGCGCATCCAAAACGCTTTTGAGCCAATACACCATGTGACTGGAGCGGTGGTATGGAGAGACGAGGGAGATGTGGAGCCAGTGCTTTTCTAGGGGCGGAGCTGGTTGGCAACGGTACCTGTCTTAGGAGTGGCTGTTATTCGCAAATGCTACGATAGTGGAGTCTGTTTGCTGTCAGGAGGCTGATCTGGACCATGTCATGCATGGTGAACAAATGTTTGCACATTTGGATTACTGTGCCGGGAGGTGGACGTTTTGGAGGTGGACATGCTATCCCTGAAGGATGTCTGAGCAGAGACACTGGAGTGCCTCATCAGCAGTAGGTAACTGTTAGTCAAGCTAGCTAACGTCAGTAATATTAGCTAGCTAGTGGTTTAACGTAAAATAGAATAAATAAGTAAGACAGGAATATGATGGAAAAGATGCGAACAATGTTTCCATTTGCAGTTATCTGAAAAAAGGTTTATTTCGCTCCCTGCTGATACTACTAGCTAATTACTAGCTAAACATTAGCGTTTAGATTCATGAGTGCTGTGGTTTGAGATGAAAGGTGTGATAAATAATGGAGTCAGAGAGCTACGTTTGTGTATACTGTCTGTTTTGCAGTAAAGGCATGGTTGATGACTTACTGCATGCCAACTAAACTTTACCCGTCTCTCTTGCGCCCTGTCATTACAGTGGACTGATGCTGCTGCTGACCCACTGCAGTGTGTTGTTAGAGCTCATGTTACAGGTGGACAAAAGAAAAACAGAGCAGCTTCAGGCTTTAGTCTGTTGGTCCGGCAGACCATTAGCTTTCCAGACTCAAAAGTCTTCTGCTCTTTGTAATCTTCCTCCAGAAAATGCTCCATACAGACCCTGGAGTCAAGCCCATTGGAGGGTTGTTCCTCCTCAGAGCCACCAACCAGCGCAGCAGTAGCTTCTGTTCTCGGTTCTGTGAAACTGTGTTGTCCTCAGCCTGAACTCGTTTTTACACCCAAGAGTAATACACTAGTCATCCACCTTTTGTCTTCTCTTCTACTTTAGCTCACCAGTCTTCATCCTTCACCCTGTTGTCCCTCTCACTGCGATGCAGACAAGGAGACTTTATCAACACTGCTGAACCAACCAACCCTGTGACGTCACAGGTTATAGAACAGCAATATGGCGGCGCGTGCCACAAAAGATAAAACGGTGCAACTCAATACTCAAAAATTTAATATAATTATTGATAAGAATGGGACACAATCTAGTAAATAATGTTAGTTTGTTTGAATGTTTCATTTCCACTTTAAATAAAAAACAATCTGTTCCTATAACAAAGAGGGGAAAAGAACATGCCAGGGGAACTAAAAATCTAGCCATTTTCTAAATACAGCTGCATTTGATAAATTGTTATTATTTGAATAATGTTTGCATTTTGGATTGATATCGATCAATACATCGATCAGTGTTGTTTTTGTCAACAATGACAAAGACGAAATTATTTTTCATGACGATAATGTCATCATGACGAGCTAAATGTTTCTCTTTGATGACAAAAACATGACGAGACGTGCTTGAGTTTTTGTTGACGAGACGAGACTGGACAAAAATGTTAGTGGGTCATTTGTCAGACGTTCAGAATCTGACATGACTGCCTATCGTAAAGTAATCTGTCTGTCAAAAGCTAAAAAGTATCAGCAAAGCTGCTGCATCCGCTCCTTGTTTGGCCACGCCCACCACCTGCATGCAGCGCACGTTCTGCACAAGACCCTGCGGTCCAGTCACACACAGACACGCAATGGAGTTTATTAATTCATTGATTGACCATGACGGCAGCATCAACAAAGGGGATTAGTGGTCGGAAACGACAAAATTATCTATTGACAAACTTTCAATATAATCCATCAGAAAGAAAATGTTGTAGAGACAATGATAAATGGGGCCTCCAGCAAAAATGAAGTCCAGCGCAGCAGCCCCATTTGGAAGTAGCTACAGCTATAATATTAATTATTAACAACTAATGTTTTATAGAACAAAGTAGGCTAAAACAGCGATTGTAACGGAACGGGGTGGATCAGCCCGAAGTGATGGAGAAGCCCCAGACGACAAAGCAAAGTTACGTTATATGAAGGCAAGAATATCTATACTGTCATGACAATCTGCACTATTTACTATGAGGCTGAGAATTATTTAAAAGTCGCAGCAGCACAGATGTCTCTCATCCTGCAGCAACATCAACCTGGCTTTGCCTCACAAGCTGCAACACCGTCAGAGTTTTTTTCCCCCCAGCTTCTCAGTATCTGGCACCACATCCTTTCAGAAGTCTGTTGTATCTTTGGATTGTGCTGTAGAAGATGATGTGGAAATTTATATTTACAAGGTCCCGTATGGTGTAGCTAAATCCAGCATGGATCCATCTCTGCGTACCACCCTTAACAGAATAGCTACTTCCACATTATCTGATAAAGAACGTCAGAAACAAAAACTAAAACAGCGCAAAATCCCGAGCGGTCAGAATGAAATAGGCTTACGATACATCTTTTCTTCTGTTCTTTACATAGGCTTCTAAATATTGAAGTTCACTTTTAATAAAATCCCACATATAGGAAAAGTCATGCACCAGCAAAGCTTCGTGATTACTTGACAAAGTTGTTGAATATGCAAATTTCCGTTATTTCCGTTATTAAAACTCAAATGGCCACCAAAAACAACACTGATAATGATTGAAACATTGTTACATCCACACTAAATAGTTGTTTTAACGTCATAGTAAATAGTGCAGATGGTCATGACAGTATAACATAGCCTAATTCCTACTTTAGTCATGTCAGGATCTTCCTCACGCTCCCCCCAAATTTAGTCAAATTCTTACATGAAGCTGCTTCTTGCTTCCGCTCGGAGCTGCTGCCTCTGCCCCATACAACATTTACTTAGCAGGTATTGCTCGTAGCCGTCGCACATGTTGGCCAAGGTAGTGTGAAAAAGTTCCAGATAGCTGATCATTTCTCTTTTTCCATTTTAAAAACAAATATGAGCCTCTGTCTTAGTGCATGACTTCACTCAAAGCGCTTAGCATAAAACTACACTGAATAGATCTGTTCCTATTGGCACAATACCCGTTCTAGTATTTTCTTCAAGATCATTTCCGATACGATACTAATATCGGATCAGTGCATCCGTAGCTAAAACATGTAAATCTATTTTTTGTTTGTTTGTTTCAGGTGATAACAGATCATTTGAACTTTGAACACAAACCCTTTAAAACAGGGATAAGTAACTCTGTAACTCTGCTCCTAATTACAGGGGCTGATGTTCATGTCAGGTAAAATCTGTGAGGGATCTTTGTTTTTTTGGAACAAAAAAAGAAACAAATTACAGGACAATTTAGTTTAGCTATTACCACTTTCTCAATGAGAAAATAAGACAATTTTGTGTTTTTGTGAGATGTACCTGTCCAACGTAGGTTTCCCAGCACTGGTCCTGTTGAGAACGGGTGTTCTTCTCAAAAAGTGCCGTATGGTTATAGATGTTCACGGAGGTGCTCCTGCTGGTGGTTCTAAAGTTCAGCGCTGTGGCGATGGTTGCTATGGTGCCATTTTGATGCCCTGAGAAAGACATTTCTGACACTGTGGTGGACAGACTGTCCATCTCAGGCTGAGACATGGTGGCCAAGAAAGAGCTAGTTTCAGTCCAGTTACTTGAACTCGCTTGGAGCTGTAAGACAAATATGATACAGTCAAAATATATGCGTTAGCCTAGCTTGGGATAGAAGCAACTTCATCCACTCATAAATGATTAATGAGTTTTATGTACCGAGGAAAACATTTTAGAAGAACTGAACTCGGGACCAAATCTGGATCATTTTCATTCAAGATAAACAAGCCTTGTAGACTGACTGTAGATGCAACACCACAAATTCATGCAAACTTGAAATTCTCATTGGTGAATGATGCATCTTATGGATGCACTGGGACACATCATCAGTGATGTAACCTGGGGTCATTGGGTGTTTTGGGTCTTTCAGACATCTTCGCCGAGGCAACCAGAGTGTGGTTGATCAGACCCCAGTCTGTTTCCCAGCAACGTGTGTCCATGGATCTGCCTTCCTGATCCATAGCCACCTTGTGACCTGCTCTGCGAATCAGTTGCGAACCTAATTGTTTTTGTCTTTGCCTCCCCAGTGAGGCCCAGTAGTGTGAACACATTGCTGAGTGATCTTCCACTTCCAAAGGTTGACAGCGAGTTCTCCAGCCGTGCCTCCTACACTCTTCCGCCAGTTCCTGATATTTGCCACACTTTCTCTGGTTGGTCTTGTCAATAGCTCTTCCCAATATGAATTCCATTACTGCTTGGTGTTTTAGTAACAACAGCCTTGCAATAATAAATAGAATTTATTTAAGTAATACAATTGCACTAAAAACAGCTGTTGGCCAGATAGTTAGTATTTTACTAATTCATTATCTGTCCATCACCATAGAGCAAAACAGAACAAAACAAACCTCCATCATTATATTTTCCAATCATGGTGTCTTTGGCAATCTTTTTAAACACAATAATTGATTTTGCTTCTGTAGTTTCCTTATCCAGATTGTTCAATAAACCAATTACATACTCTGGAAAAACATTGCTCCAACACCCTATTTCTGAATCTTGGTTTTTTAAATACCTCATATACTTTTATATCATTGAAAAAAAGAAAAAAATTGCACTTCAACTTGTGTATTCTTGTGGGAGAGCCATGCCCAACTTTAAACAATTGTGGAAAAACAGCAGTACTCACATTTCAATGGTTTATTGGCTCACATCACAGATAAAAGACGTGCTTATATGTTTTGGCACAAATCCTTCATTAAAGCTTCTTCGATTCCGACAAGGTCAAGCACAGGTTAGGCTGTTTTTCCTTCAACTTGGGATGTGCTAAACCTAATTTTCTTTTTTAGCAAAGCTTTTAAATTATGATGACTTTCGTCTTTGTAAAATCGTTTTTATATATTGCTTGGCAAACATTTCAAATGAGCTTTATACATTAGCTTCAAAATACCGTAATTTAATAGATCACCAAATTTTATTAACTAACTTAATTAATAATTGACTGGATGGATCCCTGTATCTGCTCCAACTAATGATTCTTAATGCTCTTTTCTGAAAAATGAATACTGGATTAATCTATGTTTTACATGTAGTTCCTAATATTTCAATGCATTTAGTCAGATATGGAACAATCGTATATATATATCACAGACACACACATACATACATATAGATCGG
>JBBBVU010000001.1:37290655-37303138 GCA_037177055.1 Atherinosoma microstoma
TCTATCTATCTATCTATCTATCTATCTATCTATCTATCTATCTATCTATCTATCTATCTATCTATCTATCTATCTGGGTTCGGCCCAGAGACGATGATCACCTCTCACACATGGAGGACTTATTGTGAAAGGAAGGAGTGATTTCCTGAACCTCTTTATGACAGCAGAGCTGCAGCGTGTAGTGGATGTGATGGGTTGTTCATGATGGAGACCGTTTGTTCAGAGACCTCCTGTCTCTGACTGTCTCCAGGTGGTGTCCAATGATCTTGCCAGCCTTATGGATCAGTTTATTGATCCTGCTGGCATCCCTGGATCTGATGCTGCTCCCCCAGCGCACCATGACAGCACTGGCCACCACAGACTGGAAGAAGATCTCCAGCTGTTTGCTGCAGACATTAAAGGATCTGATCTTCCTCAGGAAGTAGAGCTCATCTCCTTCCTGTTCTAGGCCTGTCATGATAACAAATTTTGCTGTGGGATTGTCTTAGAATTATTGAGATAAACGATAATATTGCGCTAATAAAAAGATAATACTGTCATTTTGAAACCATTTTCAACTAATAATAATGATAATAATAATGCAGGTTCAAAGACCAGTAAGCTTTCATTTGTAAAAAACATTTTCACTGGAACTGGAAGATATTTTAATTAACTAAAACAAAAACAATAAATAGAAGCGACTCTAAGTCGCATTTATAATTAATGAAAACCAAAAACAATAAATATGATGGATAATAAAGTCTCTGTAAACAAAACTGTCCTTAAAAAAACATCAAGCATGGGGCTCAGACAGAGAAAACCAGTATAACTGCCAGTTAGTTCCTCTGTAAACATGCTACACTCTGTGGTTTCATACGAGATCACGAGGCTGTCATGTTCGACATGAGAGACCACTTTTCAAGGAGAGAGAGAACGAAACAGTTATTACAGCCGGTAAACTTATTACGCTTATTTTTTCTTACCTTGCGATTAATTGACTTATTGCCTACTCACGACCCCCGCGGGGGTCACAACCCCAAATTTGGCTAAAGGATTTTAGCGTGCACAGTTAGAATAAAAAACACAAGTAAGTAGTTATTCCTAAAATATGTAATTAATCTTGCGACCGGTAAACTTATTGCGCTTATTTTTTCTTACCTTGCGATTAATTGACTTATTGCTTATTGCGACAGGCCTTCCTGTACAGCATCTGTGTTGATCATCCAGTCCAGTTTGCTGTCCCAGTGCACACCCAAGTATTAGTAGCTGTCCACAACCTCACCCTCCTCACCCAAGATCCTGGTGGGCTGGCGTGCAGGTTCCTGCTCATCCCTGTGCTTAAAACCAGTCATCCAGAGAGGCCGCTGGTCTAAAACCACATCAACACCAGCAACAACAATTATCACCAAGCTGGACTAAAACCAACATGGAGACTGGAAATAAAAACTTCTCTTCTAATTTATGAAGCTCTTTCCACAAGCTCATGAACTTCCAGCAAAGTCACGTTCATCAGCTTCATTTAACTTCTACAGACTCCATCCATCTCATCCCTCTTTACTAAACTCACCCAACTTTATAATTTTCATTAGATTTTACAGTGTGATGAGCTTCAGTCTACCTTGCGTCTGATTGGATGTTCTCAGTTCAAACTGACCAATCACCTTCAGAAAGAGCGCCCCTGGTGAGCAGGTCTGTCTCCTCCTCTGCTCATACCTGTGGACCAGGTGGGGTGGACCATGTTGTGATAAATCTTTTATTTTTAGAAATCTTATTTCAGATGTTTGTTTTTTAGTTTTCAGAGTAGCGTTTGAGTCACGTCTTGTTTTGTTGTTTTTATTTTTAATTCATCTCGACCTCATGTCCCATTCTCCCCCAGAGGTCTGCTTTACTGCCGTCTCGGTTCTGTGGTCGTCTCTCTGGTTTATTTCTAATCACTCAGTCCTGCATTAAACATGGTTGGTTTTTTCTCATCTATAAAACTGATGCTATTATATGAGTATGAGGTCTATTATATCATGTTAGTAACTCATATGCATTATTATTTTATTTTTATTTTAAACAAAAAAAATAAAATAAAAAAAATATATAAAATATCAAAATTAAATCTAAAATATTTTCTTCTTCTATTTATATTTGCCTTTAAAACAAATGTTTCAGCTTTCTTCAAAACATTTAAACAGAAAAAGGGAATCTTCTTTTAATCTCCCGCCGTCCTGTAGGTGACCCTTCTGCACCTTTACTGAAGCCTCCATGTTTGCAGCGGTGGTTGTTGGGCCAGACGTGACCCGCTCCAGTATGTTTGGCGTGTTCCTGTCCAGCATGGGATGAAATGTTCTGGAATATTTTGGCATGCAGTACGTCTTAATGAATGGTTGTTGGGGATATCAACATATGAAAGCCTCCAGAAGAGTGGCAGAGGTCGACATGGGAAAAATATTTTCACGATTATGATCTAAAAGCCAACAGCTGCTAAGGTGAAAAGCATAACCCCACAAATAGAAGAGAATAATTTGGGGGGGAAACATCACTAATTTTGCATATTATTGAAATTTTACGGGTAATTTTGCATATTATTGAAATTTTTACAGGTAATTTTGCAGAATTTGCCTCAGATTTACTTTTTTCTATCCACATTTATTTGTGTGTTAATGAACGAGCTGTACACACACATGAGAGATGATTTATTATTATATAAGAATAGAAAGAGTCTTGCAAACATATGGCTTTTTATTGAATTGGAATGAATATTGTAACAATTCAAAAGAAACATGAACACCTAGAGACAAGTATCAGTTTTTGCTTCTTTCTTTCTTTTCTTTTCTTTTCTTTTTTTAATACAAATGAAACAAGAAACAAATAGACTCTTAAATCTGGCCCCTGGTTTTAAATACAGCATGAAAAAAAAGATATATATACAGAATACAGAGCAAGACCAGAACAGTAAACCATGATGAAATAATCAGGAATGTACAACACAGTGTTTTTAGCATTTATGTAAAAAAAAAAAGAAAAAGAAAAATAATAGAAAAAAAGTCATATTAGTGGTGAAATCATTCTGTTTAATACAGTTTATATTTTTTGGTTTCTTTGAGATAACAAATTACTCTATTCACAGAATATACAATATAGTTTAATAAACATCTTGTTTACCAGTTCATGTTTTTGAGGGATGCTCTTGTGTGGGGCCACTATCATAATAAACATGATTATCATTATTATTATTATTATTGTTATTATTAATCAGTGTTTGACTCATTCACAGTACGAGCTTCTCGCCTCCAGACACGGCATCTTTCTGCTGTTTGCCTCCTCAGTCACCAGCAACACAAGAGCAATGCCCTGATCAAGTATTATTTCCATGAGGAGATTACAACACCAAATCCAGATATAATTTCACCCCTTCAGTCTTTTCTTTTCTTTTTTGTTCATGTCCACATGTTAATACTGCTGTTAATCATAACGTAGATAAGCAGAGACTCGGTATGCCCCATAATACTGCACATCCCTCACAAAGAACGAAGGGGTTTCTACACACCCGTGAACTGAGAGAAATCTTTGGTCAACATTAGCAGAATGGAACAAATAGAACAAGACAGGTCAGAAAACACCGTACAATAACTTATTGGTCAAGTTCACAACACGATATCTTTTCAACAAAGATTCAGATCCGTTGTTCGGGTGGATGAAACGTTGGAGTTACTTCACGGGGAACAGCTTCACGGGGAAGATGCGCGACGTCTGACAACAAAAACATCACTTTCAGATGGTTTTAATGATTCAACGCTCACTAGGACGACAACGGGGGGAAATTCAGTCCATGAAAAGTGAAAATGAAAAACACGCAGCACAGAAGTGATTTTACAGATGCTGTGATTGTAATTCGTACGTTAACGCGTAAACAGACCGATGATTGGAACGAAAAAGGAATTTCAAGTTGCATTTAGTGGATTACTAAATCTATTTTCTTTTATTTCTTTTCCTAAAACTAAACAATCAGATGAAGTAAGATGTCAGTTTTAAAAAGTGCTAACTGGCGAGTCTTTTCTCTGTGCCCCAAAGGAAAAGAAAACAATGATGATTAGTTGGCATTCGAGTCTTACTCCTGCTCCGTGGTGGTACCTGAGTTAACGCAGAGGTTCCTGTGGAGGTTGGGGTTCTGGCTGTGTCTGTTCCTGCTTCTCACAGAGGAAAAGGACGTCTCGCAGCCGGGGACCTTACACTTGTGAAGCAGTCGTAGATGGACAGTCTTGTAATGAGCTCTGAAAGTGCCCTTGTTACTGTACACCTTCTGGCAGACGTGGCATGTTATTGGAGATCCACCCCCGCCTCCCTGAAGCCCGTTTTGTCCTCCATCATTGCAGCATAAGTTCCTCTCCCCCCCAAGAGCCAGCTCGTCCCCCCCAGGCCTCCCCACGCAGACTTCATCGCAGCTTGCATCGCTGTCCTCCATGCGGAGCACCTCCTCATCCTCTTCGCCCCCCTCCCCTTCCTCACTACCGACCCCGTCTGAGTCCCAGGGGAAGGGGGCGCTGCTGCTGCCATGAGGCGGGGCAGAGGCAGAGGTGCTCAGGTCCAGAACTGCCTCCTCATCTCCGTGTCCTCCACCCTGTCCTCCTCCTAATCCCTCCATGTCTCCTACAGGAGAGACCTTGGCGCCGCCTGGTGCAGTCAGGATCTTGCTCATGGGAAACACCAGGCCCATGCGGTTGTGTCCTCGGAAGATGACGGAGCTTTGGCTGGTTGGGTCCCGGTGGGGCAGATCTCGGTCCCGTTGGTCTTGGCAGTAGTCCAGGCCAACAGAGTCTCTGTCTCTGCAGTGGGATGAGGGGGAGTAGAGGCTGTTGGCTGGACTGAGGGAGTCTTTGGTCAGCAGCTTGTGGTGCAGATTCAAATTAGCGCTGTGTCTGTGGATTAGAAAGGAAAAAATGACACGGTGCATTCACGAGACCCTCACAAACAACACGAGAAGAGTTTTATTTCTGCTCATGGGCCAAAGAATCTGCACTTAATACTCCCAGCAGCCAGTGCAGCTGGTTTCCAGTTTCCTCTGCTAACACATGTCAATGTTTTAGGGCACATTCCCACCAGGATAGTCTGGGGGACTCGCTTCGACTGGGGGGGGGGGATTTCCCCAAAATATGTTCCACCTTCCCTTGGTTTGGTTTGCTTTCACTCATGCAGTTACAACATCTGCTCACTAGGGGGCGATATTCCCCCAAACGACCACTGACCAAGAAGAAAGAAGCAGAAAATCCGGCTCGTTGATTGGCCAGAACTGAAAACGACTCGTTCACCGCCAGTAATCCATGAAGCAACAATTGATGTCTGCAGTCTGGTTTCAGACCAGAACGAGTCCAGTATGAGCAGCAGGATCTCCACCATGTTGGTCTACATCACTTCCTGTCTTAGACTTGTCGTAAGTCAACATGGTGGCTACCTGGCTGCCTCCTGCTGCTCATACTGGTGAAAACCGGATCTGTAGAGTAGAGCGGAGTGTGAAAGCAAAACAAACTCAAATGGAGTCCGCCGGACTTCCCTGGTGTGAATGCGCTCTCAGTGTCATGTGACTGATCTGATTGGGAGTTAACTGTCAGCTGAGTAATCAACATCTTACGTTTTCTATAACTGAAAACTTTATTTACAACTTGAAGAAAACAGCACCTGTCTCGGCTCCTGCGGGAAGGGAAAGCAGCGTTGCAGCCGTCCACCGTGCACATGTGCATCTCCTTCAGGTGGACGTTTTGGTAGTGCATCTTGACGCTGAACGGGCTTTTGAAGGTCTTACTGCATATCTCACAGTTGTGTGGCAGTTCGGTGTCAGGGTCCAGGTGAGACAGTCCTAAATCAGCATAGTCGTCCACACAGCCGTCCAGGTCCCTCCTCTCAATGAGCTGCAGGCCTCCACCGTTAGCCATCTTGTGGTCACTTTCGTCCCATTTGAGATCTGAAATCTTGTCGGGGGCATGCTGAGGGTTGGGATGCTCCCTGTCTTCACCACCACCGGCTTCCTGACAAAGCAAGTTGTCACGGTGGCTCTCCATTGGTCTGTTTTCAAACGGGGATGATGTACAGGTGATGAACCCTCCTTCAGTTTGCCTCGGGTCATCCTCCCTGTCTTCCCTCTTAACCATATCTCTGTCTACCGTTTGGCCCATCAGATGATTCGTACCATCCCCTTCCTTGTCTTTGCCACTGTAAGCCTCTCTGGCCTGCTTCTCCTCCCCAGATTGTCTTGTGCACATGAGCTCTTCTGCTTGGCTACCATTGCACCTGCCCTGTAAAGGAGCCTCATCCTCGGAGCTGCTCTCCTTATCCATCTGCTCATCTTGCTCCACCATCTCCTTCTCTATCTTTATTGGCATACTGGACTTGCGAGACTTTTTCTTTGGTATTGGGTCTATCATACAGGGTTCAGGTGCTGTGATGGGTTTGATGGGAACAGAAGAGGACAGAAGAGGAAGGGAAGGTAGTGTTCCTGGAGTGTTGGCTAGTTCTGCTGGGGTTACCAAGCTTCTGTAGAAAGGCAGGACCGGCTGTACCGTTTTTAGGTTAGGAAAGAGGATGCCGCTCTGGCCCATGCTGGGGAATGAGCTGCTGTGGAGCTTGGGACCAGTGTCTATGTGGCTCACCATGTAGCTCGGCACTGACTTCGGGCTTTCTGCAGAGCAGATGGAAATAGGATTGCTATAGTCAGACCTCTTTTCTCCTTGAGAGTTCTCATCAGCAGACAAGCTGCCCCTTAGATCTTTGTCCCGGTTGTTTCTGTTCATGGGCATGTGCAACCGGGGGTTGGGGTTAGCACTGTGGCGGTTGCGGCTGCGCAGCGAGCTGAACACCATGTTGCAGCCCTCAATAGTACACTTGTGCTTAATCTTCAGGTGCACGGCATTGTAGTGGATTTTCAACGTGCCTTTGTCATAAAATGTCTTCTCACAAGCGTTGCAAAACACACGGCCCTTCTTCAAAGAGCTTCCACCTCCTGAGATCCCTCCGGAGCCACTTCCCAAAGAGCGCAGCTTTCCCTCAGGGGACATCTGTGTGACATCAGAGCTCATGGATGGAGTGCATGGTGTGGAGGGTCCATCAGAGTAGTTGTCACTGGTGGAGAAGTCTTCAGCTTCAATTTTAGTGTTGGTGGAGAGATTGTCCATCGGCTTTTCTCCACCGCAGTCTGAATCTATGCCGTACGACATGGAGCCGAGCAGGTTGCTGTCTGACGGATGTGACAGAGGAAGGGGATTTTCTCTTCCAAGACTATCCCTCCCTGGATCATCTCGTCTCTGACCCTGCTGCTCCCCCGAAGCGCCAGACAGCTGCTGCTGTTGGCGCTGCTGGTGATGCTGCAGGGCCCCCGTCGGCGACCCCAGGAACGGCCCCGGCACCGAGCCTAACAGCTGGAATGGAAGCATGAAGGCCATGCTGTTGATGAAGTTCTCAAAGTGGTGCATGCTGCTGCCGCTCATCTTATCGACCTTAGAGGCGGAGAGGTTGGCAGCGGTGCGCGGGGTGTTGCGCTCAATGAAAGTACGGATGTCTGAGCTGGTGCGGGTGCTGGGGACCAGCACTGCCTGGCCCTCTTTGTCCTGCAGAGCCATCAGCTCCACGATGGACTTGGTCTCACCAAAACGCAGGAACTGCTGCAGGGTGGCAATCTCCTCCTCAAAGGTCATGATGGCCCAGCGGTCCAGCACCTTTCCTGCCACATCCTACAGACAACCAGGAAGGAGAAAAATGGTGAGATGGTACAGGAAAGAGGACAGAGCGAGATTATGAAACAGATTAAGCCCCAAGGATCTTTTGGGGGATTTCTGCTTGAAAATGACACACTCATAAAGAAATGACTATTTCTCTGCAGCTCCAAACTGTGTGTAAACCGTCTTGGTATGGAAATAAAGCTGAAACTGGTGAGATTTCATCAGAGATGGAAGCAGAGAAGCTGCTGTGTTAAAGCAACTGAGGCTGGAACATAGGAAAAAATGAAGAATATTCTCTTTTTTTTTCTTTTTTTTAGCATTCTACAGTATATAACGCCTCTGAAAATCTGCTGCAGGAGACAAAAACCTCCATAAAAGCATGACTCAGCATGTGGACGTTATCTGGTCAAAGATTCATGGAGCTGAAGTGAAACAGAGCAAAGTTCCAGAGGTTTTAGTGAAGAGATAGCTAGCTGGTTTTCACTGAGGTCTGGGACACACAACTCTGTCCCATTATCTTTAAACTCATCCAGCTCTTCTTCTGTGGTGGAGTGTTTCTTTTGGGATGTTATTTTATTCAGAAGTAGCTAAAAAGTGGAGGAAAACTCTGCAAACAGTAGGATCCGTGCAGGAGCATGGAGGTACAGCAGCCTAAATCCTTTATGTAAATCTGAACTACGAGGGATAAATCTGCTCGTAACTCCAGCTTCTATCAGCTGATTTCCATGATTGATCCTCATTTTAATCCAGTAGAATCACACTGATGTCACCATGGTTACATCCATCTCACCAATCATCAGCGGTAAGGAGGGAAATATCTGAGATGCAGAATAACTGACACCTGTCCTTGAACAACTCTGGAGGCCAGACGGCAAAGTTTAGACAAAACTCCTGATGATGTTTTTCAGACGTGAAGCTGGTTCAGTAAAGTTATTGTCTGTTCGTGTGCATGCCGGTGAATCCATATCTTTAGACTTTGTTTACCGGCTCTGTTAACTGTGTTTGGTGGTCATACGGTCTACATTTCCATACCAGACCTGACGTTCCACCTTGTGAAACCAGAGGTGAAAGAAGATAAAGTAAGAGAGGAGAGAGCAGTTTCATCATCAGCATTAAAAGTGTTGGCCTGCTCATACATATTCACTCCGTGGGTTCCATGACACACCTCATAAAGCAGATTGGCAGTGTGGCTAAATAAAGGAATCAAATGAAGTGTTAATACAAGTGGGCAGAGCGAAACCTTGAGAGCTCTCATTATGCAGACACGCAGTGTTTCATCTCTCAGGTCATTTTTCTTCATTTAGATCATGTGCATTTTCCTGCTCTGCATCAGCAGGAGAAAGACACCCCCCCCCCCCCACCCCCCCATAACAACCCCCACCACACACACTCTGGAACCTGCATATTTTTAGACACTAATATACACAGTCCAAAATGTATGCAGAAATAAAGCTGTGCACAGCACACGTGCACGCGGGGTCCGCGCCTGGCATTGATCAAGCGGGTCCTCTCTCCCTCGGCCCGGCGGTAATCACATGTGAGTTTGCGGGTCTTTGAAAGCGAGGAGCAGCTCGTGCCATAACCGTGATTAATATTTCATCACAGTGCATTCGTTGGATGTCTGTCGAGTATTCTGACTAGATGAGCTAACATGAATTAAACGTAGCTCGACTTGAATACTTGATGATGTGCTAATCGCAGTGAGATGTTGCGCTGACGCAGGGCCAGTAGTGCGGCTTCTTCCACCGGCCCCCCACCGGCCCCCACCGGCCCCCACCGGCCCCCCACCGGCTCCAGTCCAAATCTGGAGCAAAAGACATAATATTTACAAATGTCCCCCGTACAGTCGGGAGTCCTGTCTGAGCTGGTGGTACAACAGCAGCACATGGTCCTCAGCCCTGCCACCTCCTCCCTCATCTTCCTCACAAATCTTCTCTCAGTGTTTTCAGGTGGCCAACAAACCCACGTTTATTAAAAGAGACATGCTCCTGTTGTTGTTAACATGTACATGTTACATGCATGTTACACCGTGAGTGCTCCGTCCTGCACGGACAAGCTCAGGGGACATTTTAAAGAGCCGTTCTCGGGTTTATGTTGAAGTCTTGGTACTTTATGAAGTCTTACAACCAGTTCTCTGAACACCAGCTGATAGACTCCCAAAGTTACCGGCCAATCAGAATCTCCAGACATTTACTTTCCTGGGAAAATAATCCAGATGGCAAACGCAACTATTTTAGCTGAACTGAGCAGAAACGAAGGGTTCATTTATTTATTTATTCTGTTATTATAAAAGCTTTTAATGCCGTTTTTGTTTCTATTGTTTAACGTTTTTGTTTAACTAAATCATTTTACACATTCTGCTCTCCAACTTCATTTAAATGGTTTTGGATCATTTCTTCACGTTTTCCTGAAACGCTGCGTTTAAATCCGGCAACTTTAATATTTTATGTAAAGTTCTTTGAGTTGTCTTCACTCCGGGAACCAACTGCCCCCTTTCCTTTTCACGATGGTACGACCCTAGTCTTCCTAGCATGTGATTGGCTGAATGGTGTGTCCGTCAAACTACAGGCCAGCCGTGACGGGAATCGGCTCTTCCCGTTTAGATTTACACCCCCCCAAACTGAATTTTAAGCCACAATTAATCTTAATTTGATTAGGACAATACAGTATAGATGAACAACTTGTTGTATGTCTGAGATCCAGAAGAGAAGAATAATTTATTTAATGTTTTATTCTGAACACAGCTCAGTTTAAAGCCTCACACGCTTACATGAAGCTATAAATCTGTCTCACCTGAGAACTTATGTACAGTGTCTCTGATTATTTGTATGATATCAGATGGCTCGTCCTGCAGGATCTTCAAAGTATCAGGCTTGAAAACTGTCAGTCTTCATAAATAAGGAGGATTAATGTGGATTTATGCATCAATGAGTTCAAAACTAAGGTGCTAAATTTAGATTTATCTCTGCATTAATGGTTTAATTTTGACAGCCATAATTTACTTGATTATTGTTGGTTGAATATTTTTCCCAATTATCTGGCGACCCTCTGAAATGATCTCACGTCTAGGCCGGTCACCATAACAAATTTTACTGTGTGATTAATCGTCTCAGAAATTATTGCGATAAACAATAAAAAGAGATAAATTTGTCATTTTGAGACCATTTTCCACTAATATGATGATAATCCCATAATAATGCAGGTTCAAAGATCAATAAACTTTCATTTTCACTGGAACTGGAAGATATTTTAATTAACTAAAACAAAAACAATAAATAGAAGCGACTCTAAGTCGCATTAACTACCAGTTAGTTCCTCTGTAAACATGCTACACTCTGTGGTATCAGACGAGATCACGAGGCTGTCACGTTCGACATGAGAGATCACTTTTCAAGGAGAGAGAGAGCGAAACAGTTATTACAGCCGGTAAACTTATTACGCTTATTTTTTCTTACCTTGTGATTAATTGACTTATTGCCTACTCACGACCCCCGCGGGGGTCACGACCCCAAATTTGGCTAAAGGATTTTAACGTGCACACTTAGAATAAAACACACAAGTAAGTAGTTATTCCTAAAGTAATAAATCTTCGAGCTAATCCTTCACAGCTAAGAAAGGGTTGAAGATGTTATGAAGCTTGGCTCGTTGTGAAGGAACTTTTGGCTGAAGCATCTTTTCTTTAAACTTTTT
Organism: Atherinosoma microstoma; assembly: GCA_037177055.1. Lineage (NCBI taxonomy): Eukaryota > Metazoa > Chordata > Actinopteri > Atheriniformes > Atherinidae > Atherinosoma > Atherinosoma microstoma. Next base: position 37,302,019 of record JBBBVU010000001.1, read on the forward strand.
ATGCTGCATTGTTAGATTTTTCCAGGTGATCCAACTCTCGTTAAACTCTACTCATGACAGATTCCACCATGTAGTCTCATCCAGTGAACAGTGAGAGAAACACACGGCGGCCAAAACATAAAAACCTGGTTGTAAAGAGAACCAGAAGCACAGGGAAGCATCGTTCTGCTCACCTGGAGCACATATCCTCGTATGTAGTCCTGCAGCGTCCAGTCTAGGGCGTTGAGGATTTGGATGACCTCCTCCTGCTTGAGGACGGAGAACAGGCGGTCCAGGAGGATCTTGAGGCGGATTGGGATGGCCTGGGTGCCGTACAGCATCAGGCTGCAGATATCGAACACCACATTGGAGTGCACAATCTCCACCTGGCTGCTCTGGTACATATGGTGCACCTTCAGTTTGCTCAAGGCTAGAATAAATGTGTCACATTTGACTGGATTAGATTAAAAATGTACGGGGGGGAGGGCAAGAGAGTGCAATTTATGAATGCAGAATGATTGAAAGTGATGGTCTCCTGTGTAATTCCTGTAATCTCTGGAGTTAGAGGTTTCTGTTACAATCAATTTAAAAAAAAGGGGGAATTTTGTGGTGAAAACTCTAAAGAATCAGAGAAAATTCCCATCCAGAGGTGTGGATACGGTTATCAGCGACCTACAGGATTTCTAATGTTTCTGACAGATGATTGTAGCTGTAGTACTAAAAGGAAACCACAGAGAGCCTCTTTCTGGGGTCAGAAAGGGAAAAAACTAACAAAAAAAACAATTTTTTTTTAACATAAACGGCTCATTTCTTTATAATGTGGGAAAAACACTAATGTCATTCCTCGTTTTTGCTCATTTGTGCAGGAATGCAGCGTCGTGGAGACAGAAACCTCAACATGAGAACAAATGAAGTGAGTTTAGTTGAGCTCTTACCGTGTGCTACCCAGCCATGCTTGCAGTTGTCACACTGCCTCCTCTTCAGCTTCCCCGGCTTGAAACTGTCACAGTTACAGTTCACCAAAGTGCAGCAGATTGCCTGTTAATCACAATAAATACATAGATAGATGAGTAAATAGATAAATAGATAAATAAAGAAATAAAGAAATAAATAAATAAATAAATAAATAAATAAATAAAAG
>JBBBVU010000001.1:37463730-37478812 GCA_037177055.1 Atherinosoma microstoma
GGAAAAGGTCCTTGTTTTTTTTTTTAGTGAATTTTTTTTTTTTCCTCGTTTTTTTTCTTGTTTGAAAAAAAAAAAAAAAAAAAAAAAAAAACCTCTGCTACAACAATAATTTCCCTCTAATGAAAAAAAAAAAAAATATAAGAGGGATAAATAAAGTATTTTTCATTTCATTTCATTTCATAATGCCATCAACTCACTACTAATCAATGATCAAGAAATCACTAGTCCAGAACACATAAAGAGAGAAATATTAGAATTTTATAGTAATCTTTACACCTCAGCATTTGCAGTCAGTGGTTAAAATATTTTTTGAAAAATCACAAAATCTCATCCCACAAATTGGTGAAAATTACAAAGAAATATGTGACATGAAACTGAATATTGAAGAATTTGATTTAGTCATTAAAAAGATAGCTCTGAACCGCTCACCAGGTCCAAACAGACTGGCGGCTAATTTCTATAGACACTTTTGGACTGAACTAAGACAACTGTTATTCCATGCAATTATTGACTCTATAGAAAAGAAAGAAATGATGACTACCATGAAACAAGGGATAATAAAACTTTTACCAAAACCAGGAAAGGACAAAAGAAACTTAAGTAATCTAAGACCCATAACCCTCCTAAACATAGACTACTAGTTATTTACCACAGTTTTGGCTACAAGAATAAAATCCAACTTATCCAACATTATTGATACTACCCAATCAGGATTCCTTAAAGGAAGATCTATTCATAACAACATCTGCTTGGTTCTGGACCTTGTAGAATACATCCACTTAATTAGCGATGAAACGTTTATTCTATTATTAGATTTTCGTAAGAAGTTTGACTCACTGGAGCACAAATTCATCTTTTAATCTCTTAAACGTTTTGGTTTTGGGAAATATTTCAGAGATTTGGTTTCTATGCTTTATACAGATATAAATAGCTGTGTGTCTCTTGAAGACGGCACTTTGCCCAGATTCAGCATCAGAAGCGGAATAAGGCAGGGTTTCAGCATCTCGCCTTTTCTTTTCATCCTGACTACAGAATTATTATCTCTTCTTATCAAAAATTCAAATGTGAAAGGCCTTAATATTAATGATCTGAACTTGATAATAAGGCAAGTATAGCTTATGATACTACTGTGTTCCTAAAAAATAGATCAAAACCCATTAGCCCTTCAAACAATAAAACTGTTCTCACAAGCTTATGGTTAAAAGCTGAACGTAGATAAATGTGAATTTATGAGCTTGCATGATTGTGATCTCTCCTCATTATATAACATTTCTGTTAAAAATTAAACTCGCTACTTAGAAATCTGGATTACAAACAACTCAAACGCTTCAGAAGTGAATAATGTAACAAGAAATCTTGGGAAATGTAAAAGAACATTGAACATGTGGCTAACCAGAGATTTAACAATATTTGGCAGAACATTACTCACCAAAATGGAGGCCATTGCTAAACTGATTTATCCTTCATCCTCATTACCAATATCCACCAAAATGATTAAAGAAATCAACATACTGAATTTAAATTTATTTGGTAGAATAAACATCACTACTTAAGAAAAGCTGATCTAGTTAAAACTTATGAAGAGGGAGGTATAAAAGCAATATACTTTGAAATTATGAATGGTGTCCTAAAATTAAAATGGCAACAATCATTTATTAGGAATTTATCAGATTTACCAGATTTGGTACGTGAAATCTTCATTGGTGTTTAACCAGGTGGGGGGTATTGACTTTATTTTAAAATGCAACTGCGACATATCTAAACTCCCGATCAGACTCTCTACCTTTCACCAACAGACCTTGCTGTTCTGGAAAATTATATTTAAACATAATATTAGCCCCCATAACATTCCGTTATGGAACAATAGAACTATCTTAAGCAAAAGGAAATCTATGTTTATGGAAGACTGGATGAAAAAAGGTATATGGTCTATAAGCCATTTAACAGATGGAACTGGTAAGATAATCTGCCTTAATGATTTTAATAGGAAATATAACATGAGCTGTGACACAAACACCTACAACAAATTAAGTCTTCCTTAATCCTAAGAGACCATGCAAAAAATATCCACTCTATAAGAACCAAATTTCTAAAATTCCCACTCCCCCCCAAATATAAAGAAGTACATTTTAAATGCATCAATGGAATTTACCCTGAAATTATTTAGTAAACAATCAATTCAAGATAGAAGTTGACAATTGTCATCTGTGTAACACGGACAAGGAAACAACAGAACATTTGTTTTTTAGTTGCCCTAATGTTAACCTTATTTGGCAATCATTGTATGAACTTCTGAAATCCAAATCCATAAACATAGATCCTTTATCATACAAAGATGTACAGTTAAGTTTGCTTGCAAATGACAAAAACTAGAATTTTTTATTAACAACTTGATTATCATTACAAAATACTACATTCACAAATGCCGTTATGTTTTTTTTTTTGGAATATTTCATTTATGTTTATTCATATATATATATATATATATATATATATATGTATGTATCTTGCTCAACCACAGACACATATATACAGTCCTAAAACAAAATTATTCATACCCTTCCATTAAAGAAGGATAAAAATCAAATCAAAATATGCCTGAGTTTTTGGTAAATTACTGAATGCATGCTTAAAGAGTTGATGTCCTGGCAATAAATAACTGAATTGCAAGACATATAAGCAAATAGAGGAACTATCAGATGAGAAAAGGACAGTGTTGGAAAATGAATGCAGTTCCTTTACTTGAGCAAAAGTGACTAGACAATTTACCAATATAGATCTCACTGCTAATAGTTACAAATAAAAAGTTTTGGGATGAAAAACCCCAGATAAATATTAACCATAAGAGGCAAAATGTTAAGACAGTAGTAAGTTATTTAGTAATGTACTGTTACTTTCCACCACTGGGACTAGTAAAGCCTGAAAACATGAACATGTTTCCACACTTGCCATTTCAACAGGTGTATAAACTGAAATTGAACATAAAATTAGCCCAAGAAAAACACAGAATAAAATCTTAACAAAGAGAACACTGAATCTGAGCTTATGATGCATAACAGAACAAATTATTGAACTTAAGAAGTAATGACCATCTGAACTTAAAACAAAATCCTCATAATTATAACACCTCTTTGAGCGGTGAAGGGGTGTGCCATCTTTCAACACCAAACTGATCAAGTACTCCCTGCATCTCAACAAGAACTCTGCCCTCTCATTCCAGTTCAAAGAACCAAAAGGAGCCTTGAACCCTTTGGCATGGGGATTACGGCTGTTCATGATATCAAAGAGCCTGCCAATGGTCTAAAATCAAAATGAATAGTCAGCATGTTTCAAATAATAATTAATTAACATTCAAAAAGAGGGAAAAAATAAACATGTGCAGTATGGCCACTAAAATTTTAAAAGAAGCAACATCTCATTGTGTATTACCTCAATGAATTCAGCCGTTGTCTCACAGTATCTGAACTGTGAATAGCCAAGGTCCCTCAACAAGCGCACAGCTACTGCCACACTGACTTAATGTCTGTGCTGCAAGGGAAACCTTCATCTTCTGGACATCAAAATTCACATCCTTATTTGTCACTTTGTTTGCAGCATGAGGTCCATCTTTTGCTTGAACATCATTCAGATGAACAATGTAACTCCACTGGATCTGGCCAGTGGATCTGCATACTGGACTGTAAGCCTGCAACAAGCATCCATCATGACAAAAACCTTCTCACCAGTTACAAAGACATGCATGATAGGTTAATTGGTCACTCTAAATTCTCCCTAGGAGTGAGTGTGTGAGTGAATGGTTGTTTGTCTCTCTGTGTTGGCCCTGCGATGGACTGGCGACCTGTCCAGGGTGTACCCTGCCTCTCGCCTGATAATTGCTGGGATAGGATCCAGCCCACATGCGACCCTGAATTGGATTAAGCGGTACAGAAAATGAATAAAATAAAAGAATGGTAATAAGACACAAGGGAAAGACACTAAACCTCACATTGCCTCCTGATGTGACTCCCGCTTTATTGGGGAATGAATGTCTGTAGCTGCATCTAGTATAACAATAGAAGTGCTGTGTGAGCGTGTGTGTGTGAATGGGTGAATGTGACATCTAGTGTCACAGCGCTTTTAGTGGTCAACATGACAACCCAAACACATTGTTTAATTACTTTTATGTGGATTAAATCTTTAGACTTATTATTTAGGGCCAAAATTTCTTGAACTGACTTTGAGTCGGACAGTAAACGCCTCTGCATTGTCCATTAATTTCTGATAATGGACATCTCATCGGGCATTATCCACGTACATGAATAACACCCGTTCTGGCAAGGGAATAAACTACCTGCAATGCTCTTATTACTGTTATCCTTACCTCTGCAAGACAGATTTCATTCAATATGTCTTAACCACACAGATAATGTCGAGAGGTGTTAATTATTTAACAAACAGTAAGAAGAAGAAAAAACGTATGCCCCCAACTGTCATACTGCCATGTAATGTTTGACGCCATAACATGTACTCAGGCACTGAGCTCTTAATTAATATTTTGATTAAAAGCTTTTTAATGAAATTAATTAATAGCTAAAATTAATTAACTATTAATAGAATTTGAAGTTATGATTTGTGACCAATATAATAAGAAGAAATAAGAAAAACCTGTGAACTCCATGTCAGCCAAAACCTTTCCTTCAGCTAATCCCCATGCCTCAATAACATTTTTAGAATGACACCAATAGGTGGTGATGAACATGTCTGAAGCTCATCCACCATACATACGTGACATGTAAACAAGCCCAGGATGGGCACTTATGGCATGGTATTTTAGGACTGTCAAGACATACCAAGCATATGCAATGTAAACCACGCCACCGGAACAACGGGCTGCGCGGAGCATTATGGGTAGCCCTATGGTCAACCCATACACGGGAATGCTGCCAATAACCGGGCAGGCTTTAGGACCCTGATGACAACACGTGTTGTTGGACGGAGAAGACGGAAGTCAAGTTGCTGGTAGGTATGTTAGCTACAAGAGGTTATAACGCTGCTTTCAAATGACAACATGTTGTTTTATAGGCTTCCACAAAGAGTTGTAGCTTCCTTCCTGAACATTTCACTGCAGTTATCGACAGTTTTCTGTCATCACGCCACTGATTGAAAAGTCAGCTGACAGCCTCCTCTCTGCAGATGTGCTCCAACCATCACTTGGCGGTTAGCTGTTAGCACTCACAGGTCAACTCGTCCGACAGCAGATGTGTCACAGAGGGGTTGATTGGTTGATGATTTGGGTGAAACTGATCCCAGAAGTCCTGATACAGAATGTGTTGGATCTTTTTATTGATTGTAAAAATAGATCATTTTAGAAGTCTTATGTAGTCTGTTGGTGTGATGCTTTTAGGATATGCTACGTTGTTTATTCCGGTGATTTACATCATTTTCATTCTGTGACAGAAATACAAAATCTAGTCCCTGAACTGAGATGTTGAACATGATTTTCTCTCTTTCATTATATCATGCTTATTTGCAATTCTGCTTTATTATATTTATCAGTCAATAATATAGCAGAACACATAAGTCCTGAAAAAGTAAATTTAAAATTAATACATTGCAGACTTGAAAAGTTTATTATTATTGTTGTTAAGGTATTGTAACATTGAATCAAAATTAATTCTGTGAAGTTTAAACTATGAAATGTAAAACAGTATCAAACCAGTGTCTTCTGTGACATTATCACAAGAAAGCACAGACTTTATTTATTTATTTTCTAATGTATTTAAATCACTTATTCTTTAAACATAACTTTTAGATAAAGTGGAGTGTTTTATTTTTATTCATGAAAAGCAGGTTGATTCTGAATCCAGGTGTGAGGAGCTTCTGTTTCTTTATTTACATGCTGAAGAGATTTAATATCAGTTTTTGGAGAATTGTCTAACTGGAATCAGAATTATAGACCAAATATAAACCCAATTCATACCATTTATTTAATGTTTTCTCTGAGCTGCTGCTATGAGCTGGATGTTGATGTTAGCTGTAGATATACAAACTGTAACAATCCTGCTTCATTACTGATCTTATTCATTTCAGGCTGAAAATCTTTGGAGGTTTTCACTTTTTCTTTGATGAAAGATGCAAATGAACAAAACTGACCTCGGTTTGTTTAACCTGAGGTCAGAAAGCTCAGAGTGGTTGGTTTCATGGACCAGATATCTTTTGGTAGTTATTGTTGTTGAGCTGTTGTTAGTATGCAGCTTAATGACCGCTGTGTCCTCCGTAGCTGCAGGATATTAGGAAAATGTGAAATATGCAACATTGGATTATGGTATAACTTGAAGTTATCAAACAAATTCTTAAATATAAAGTTAATGTCAGGTGTTATTTCAGGTCATAGCATCTTTGTAATACTGATATTGCACATGATGATATTTAAATTTTTATCAAATGTTCTATATACTGTGCAGCTATATATCTTCATCAATATTACAAAAAGTACAGAGCTGCTTCATGATAATATGATATATAAGATAATTTCAGCGCCATGTTGTCCCATACAGAGGAGAGGACATGTTAATAGTTCTGTACCTTATTAGAATTCAGTTTTAGTTATAGTGGATTCATATTCAGGACAATTATTTTTATTCTATAATGAAAAATTCCAATACTCCTTTTGAACGAAAGCTGAAAGATTATGAATAGCAAATGGAATGTTTTAGTCATGTCTGCAATTTTATCTCATTTGAATTACCTCACAGAGCTCATTCGTGGATGATAAGATGATGACAATTAGATAGTCCTCTATTAGCTGGGGCATGATCACATGATGGCAGTGCAGAAAAACGATCAGATAAACAAGATAAAAAATTAGATGATCTGAAACAAACAGATGTAACAGTAGTATTAAAGAGTAGTACTACAGGTGTACTACATTACTACAACATGAACTCTGTACTTGGTGATAAAAAGAAGTTGAAGTATTTTAGTGTAAAATGTTGGGAGTAGTTCTGGTCGTATAGACTGACAGCTGGAGGAAGGAAGGATGTTTGCGATGCAGCAGCCTGTCTTCGAACATCTTAGTGTTTGGGTCATGAATGAGACACGGTCCAGGAATGATGGCAGCTTTGTAAGTATCTTCCTTTTTCCCTCCATCAGTACCAGGTTAAGAACACATCCCAGGACAGAGCTGGACTTCCTGTTGGGGTGCTGCAGACTCAGCAGACCACTCCATAGAGATCATCATGTCAGTGGTCTGCTCTGACCTTTTCTGTAAAGTCCAGTTTATTGTATTGAAAAACTCACTGGTCACATGTCGTTTTGGGGCACATTGAACCGTATCTGTGGAAATCATCTAGAAATGGTTACATACCAGTCAGCAAAGTCCTGTATCTGTTTTCTGGAGTCCCATCATCCTTATCTGTGGTGGAGCCTTCAGACAGATCTTCCAGGCAGTCATGTGTTGAGTTGATCATCAAATCTGAAGATTTCACAAACCAGAATGTTGGTGTCTCGCTTCATATCACAGTCCTGTCATCAGTCGGTGGTCCATCTGTTCCTCAGAGGTTCAGGCTGTGTGGTGGTGGAAGTCGGAACAGAGCTGTTTCTCGCTAGGTAAGGGCCCAATGCAAGATGCTGAACAGCTAGTGGGACAAATTATAAACAAACTTGCCAAAAACTTGGCTTTTCACCTCCTTACGATGTCCACCCTGATGCCAGGCTGGAAGGCAAACTGAAGTGGGTCGATTGATGGGCTGGCTCGACTTTAGTAGCCTGGAGCTGATGAAACCTTGCAGGAAGGTTTACGTTTTTTGCCTGACCTTTGGTAAAAAAAAATCTCTTCACACATCCAGACCCACTGAATTAGATGTACCTAAATGTACCTTCAGCACCAAAATACTCCTTTTTAGGGTTGTTTTATCATCTGTCAATCTCAACAATAGACATGAAAACAGTTGGAAACAGCCACAAATTTAAAAGTAGTCTGTTGTGTTTATTTGTCTCACAGCTCTAACTATATATGTTCTATATATGTTAAAACTTTATTTTCAAAACTAGGAAAAGTGGCAGGAAACATCTAACACTTGCAGGACTGATTTTGGACACCCTTTAGTTTAGCTGGCATCTCCTCAGATGCTGTGTGATCTCTGGATCTTCCAGAGAAATGTGCAAGACAGTGAAGCAACATGAAAACATCAGTAGTTTTTATCTGGAGTCAGCTCTGGCTGGGAGGGGGAGCTGCAGAATGTTTTTAGTTATAGTACTCTACTATTGTGGAGATGGATTCAGGTTTTTTCTGATATGACAATACAATGATGTCAGCTTATTGATTATTTGTTGTTTTAAATCAACAGTCCAGAGTAGAAGACTTGTTTTGGTGTCTTCCTGCTAAACATCTCTGATACGATTCTCACATGTAGCACACAAAATTAAAAAAGCTCTTTTTTCCATCTATCTGTGATGAGGGTCCTGCTGAGTCGTTCACATGAAGCATGCTGACAGAAAGTTTCTGGAGACAGAATCATGTATTTTTGTGGAGCTTTGAAGGTCCAACAACATAAAAAGAGGCAGAAACCTTGAAGCTCCACATCAGCTTCTTCTCATCACTTTTATTTCCAACAGAACACAAACAACTGGAATAATGACATCTCAGTTTCAACCTTTTGATATGTTGTTTGTGTTCTGTTGTGAATAAAATATGGGTCAAAAAGATTTGTAAATCATTGCATTCTGGTTTTAGAATGTGTTTTGCAAAATGACTAAAATCATCTTACATGGTCTTCCTCGCTGACCACTGAAACAGAAGTTTTTTCTTCTGAGAACCACCTGTTCCTCCTGGACCGGTTCTTCCAGGACCAGTTCTGACAGGACTGGTTCCTTTAGGAACTACTCCTTCAGGACTGGGTCCTCCTGGACCAGCTCCTTTAGACTCGGTTCCTCCAGGACCAACTCCTTTTTGAACCAATTCCTTAATTAATAGGACCGTCACAATAATCTGATGGTTTTAGGAGAAACTGTTTAAGACTTCCTTTCTTTTTACTGTCACTCATAAATGTAGAAATAAAGTTTAAACATGTGAAGTTCTCACAAACATGTCAGTTAAATTAGCAGCTGCTATGTTGGACAATGATGGTGTCTTTTAGTCCAGATGATCAGCGTTGGACACATAGTGATGACAAATGTAGGAAATGATGAAACAGCTGGTGTGTGATGATGTTTGATCTGAAGTGTGGTGATGTGGAGGTGATGGTTGGAGAGGAGGCTGTTGGCTAAAGCTGGTGGAGCATGGCCGCCACAGCTGCTACCAGCTGCTCAGGCATTTCACACTTGTCTGGGCTTTTGGGAGTGCACCGTGGAAAGCAAAGTGGATGAAAAACTCTCCTCATGGAGAACAGTATCAGGGTGATGTACTCATATCAAGCTGATAAAGTTCCTGGATGCTGCTTTACGTCTGGGTCATGTGATCATCTTCAGTGTCATATGGTTTAAACTGCTATGCTTTCTGTCCCCTCAGATCAATAAACATTAAGATGTTCTGATTCTGGTGGTCTCCTGTTATTCTTCTCTCCAGTCCAGGTTCCTCATGGCTCAGCAGATTACGGTGGGCCGACGCTACCTGCGAGCTTTCGTCAGTGGATTCTTTGTTGCCGTTCCCGTCACAGTAACCGTCCTCGATCGATTGGCTTACGTGGCACGAGTGGAGGGAGCCTCAATGCAGGTGAGGTGCAGCAGATCCACCATCAGAGAAACCATGAGGTCCACAGCAGAGGTAGCTGGAGTTCCTCAGGTATACCTGAACAGAAGTAACCCCCACCTTCCCTAAATCATACAAAACGGGTATAGAAAATGGATGGATGGATACCACATAGCCATTGCTTCTCTGGCTGTGAGGCTCCATTGATGCGCTGATCAATAATCTACTAGAGGTGGGTAGAGTAGTCAAAAATTGTACTCTGGTAAGAGTTACATTACTTCAAAATAACATTATTAGGGGTAAAAAGTAGGCTAGTCATCCAAAATATTACTCTTGTAAGAGTAAAAAATAAAAGTATTTGGTGAAAAGACTACACAAGTAATGAGTTACTATTTGATTGTAAAGTCTGATTTATTTTTCATATACAATGTAAATGGACAGGCAGGTTACCCCAAACCATCGTGATCATCCATAACGTGTGATAGTTTGTAGCTAACGCTAGTTCATTCCTTTACAGGAAATGTATGGTCTGATTAGCTTATGGTAGCAAATGCTAATTCATTCCTTGCTCGATAAAATATAGACTAATCCGGCCAAATGCTGGCAGTACACCGCCTTCCATTTTTGCTGAGGCATTTTCTGACTGTGAGACGTCATTGTAAAGAGAATCGTGTCATTTTCTTAACAATTTCAAGAAAATCAGGGAAGATTAGTGCGGTTCTTGGTTTCTCTAACAGCAATGGAAAATTCAGTTGTGAAAAAAAAACCAATGTGAAATACGCAGACCTTTAAATCACGAAGATTGCTTCTGTCTGAGACCTTCGGTTAACACAGATTCCGTGCTAAACAAGGACTGTAAGTGGCAACATAACTTACAGTGATAAAAACTTTTCCTGAGCCACTTTTGCAGGACGTGAAGTTTCTGACGTGTTGAATCCAGTAAAAGAAAGGAAGCAAAACAGACATAAAACTGATTCCGTTTACTAAAAAATTCCAAAAGTTACAAAAATACTTACGGTAAATAAAGCACTAACTGAGACCAAAATATTTACTGTTACCAAAACAAAATGAAACGAAACGGTCAGAAAACTGTTGCTCCTCATCCTGCTTCATAAACCTGACACCTTAACCTCACACTAACAAAGCATGCGCACTCTAATTGCCACACCTGTGCATATTTATTAAAGGCAGGACATTAAAAGGAGCTTAAATGACGAGTTTAGCTGTTAAAACATAAATATTACACATATTAAACACTACAAAACATAATCAAACATTTCTCTAATTAAATAGATAGTATATTACTCACTATACCTAAATTATTCCTGAGATAATATAAACAATATGAATATAGATTCTATATGGCTCTAACACAGACGTTTTACAGAAATGGGTCAACAATATTAACAGAAAGGATTTTATTCCCAACAACAACACAGGAAGTTTCAGTGAAAGTTGCCAATCCAACACTAAATTCTGCTTTCCATGTTGCTGTCAAGCTCAACATGGCGCAACAAGTCATCTTTATTATGCTATCCAAGAAACACCGGGCTACCCTGCTGCTCAGAGTAAATAACTAATTTGAAAGATATTGTGAAGTGTTATAAAGCGTAGACCTGCAATGCAAGGAAAAAAAACATTTGGACTTTAGTTCTAGCCTCAGATAATTGTAAAAGCGGGAAATTTGTGACAGGTTTTATTATTAGAAGTTGTACTTCAGGCATGGAGAGATTCTTATGTTACACTTTGGATGATGCAGTGATAATGTTGTTGTTGGACCCATAAATCAGACATGTTGGTAACTTTTCTCCCGTGGTTCATCTAATTTTATTCTAGTTTTCAGACGATTGCTATCCATCCATCCATATTCTGTCGCTTATTGGGTCGCGGGGGCAGCAGCGTAAGCAGGAAAGTCCAGACTTCACTATCTCCAGCCACATCAGCCAGCTTGCAGGCCTTTCAAGAGATGTAATCCCACCAGCTTATCCTGGGCCTACCCCAAAGTCTCCTCCCGGTGGGACGTGCCTGAATTACCTCCCACAAGACACATCCTAACCAGATGCCCAAGCCACCTCATCTGGTTCCTCTCGACGCGGAGGAGCAGCGGCTCTACTCTGAGCCCCTCCCGGACATGGACACTCTTATGCCTGAACATGGTGTTCATTATGGACAATCCGAGATGAGCACAGAGGTCCAACAACAACACACCACTGGGATTCAGATCAGGCGGACCGTTCCTTCCATGTTGCTTTTTCGGGCTGTGCCCGACCGTGCCCCATGAGCGGAAGCCCGGCCACCAGGTGCTCGCTCTCATGCCCCACCCCCAGGCCTGGCTACAGAGGGGGGCCCCAGTGACCCGCTTCTGGGGGAGGGAATTGTGTTCAACTTTCCGCTCATCATCATTGAGGTTTTTGAGCCACTGTTGATCTGGTCTCTCTCCTAGACACCTATTTTCCATGGGTGGTACTACCAGGGGCATAAAGCCTCCAACAACATAGCTGCTAGGATCCTCAGAACACACAAACCACTCCACCACGGTAAGGTGGCGGCTCAGGGAGGGGACCATTGCTATGAAATTGGCATAACCATTGGTACATTAATCCAAAGCAGCACACACACGAACACACTGTTTCACTGCTGCAGCCAGGGGACGTTTAGGGACGCTCATACATGTCCCTGAGACACTTGGAGTTTCATCACAAGGTAGCTGATTATTAAATTATCTTTAATACCTCTAAAAAATGGAATAAGTCTTGCCTCCCTGTCAAGTTCAAGGCCTGGATATACCAGCATGGCATTCTCCCTCAGATCCTCTGGCCCCCTCTTGGTCTACGAAGACCCCCTTTCAGTAGTTGAAGGCTTTGAGATGAGGGTCAGCAGGTTTCTCCGCAAGTGACTGGGTCTGCTGCGAAGCCTGAGTAGAATTGCTCTGTATGGGCAGAACAACAAGCTGAGGCTCCCCGTCAGCAGCCTGAGCGAGGAATTCATGATTACTCTGTCCAGGGAGCTGCTTTAGTACTATTAGTCCAGTGACCCAAAGGTCGCCCAGGCTGGGATCGAGGTCAGGATAGGACGAAAGTGGAGAGCTGCTGAGGCTGTGGATGTTGGAAAATCAAGGCTAGGGCAAAGGGTGCTGGTGGGTGCAGTGGCACAGGGTAGAGCTGGCTTGGGTAATGGCAGAACACTCCGCTATGGTAGGATGCAGGGAAAAAAGAGGAGGTCACTGATTTTTGAGAAGGTGCAAGCTGGAGTAGTGGAGAAGTGGGCCAGCCAGATGGTAAGTATGTGGCAGCAAGGAGCCTGGACGAGATGAGAGCAAGCAGCGGAGTGCAAGGTCACATGGACCGCGCTGTGGAAAGCTGAACCCCATCGGATTGAATTCTTGATTCAGGCACTCTACGACGTGATGCCTAGCCCATCTAACCTCTTCATCTGGGGGAGGGTGGAGACACCAGCTTGCCCACTCTGCTATAGGAGAGGAACCCTGGAGCACATCCTCAGCCGCTGTCCGGAAGCCCTGGACGAAAGGCACTATCGCTGGTGGCACGACCAGGTCCTAAAGTCCTTAGCGGATGCTATCAGAGATGGGGAGAAGTCTGCAGCAGCCACCCAAAACACCTCCCCTGGCCTGTTGGCAATGGCGCATAATTGGGAGCTGAAAGTTGATCTTGGGAAGCAGCTGAAGTTCCCGGAAGTGTTTGCCAAGACAACATCAAGGCCAGACATCGTCCTCACGTCAAGGTGTCTGTGGATCAGGATGGGAGAGGCGTGGCGAGTAGGGTAGCACTACCTGGACACAATCCAGGGCCTGATCAACCCTGGCTGGGTCGCCTGGGGGAGGGGGTCTGATTGTTGTTGATGATGTGTCCAGGGGCACCGCAAGATGTATCTTAGAACTAAAAAAAGATCATCATCTGCTTCTCTCTGTCTCACACTGTTTTGTATGCGAGTCATTCGGGACATGTTCGGGAGGCGGGACCCGGCATGTTTTGGTCTGAACGCCCGCTCCCGCCCAAGGCTGTGTAAATCCCGCCTGATCCTGCGAGATTTGTGACGGGACCCGCAGGAATTCCCGCTTGTTGCAGGTCTCTAGGCTGGAGCTTATCCAGTAATTAGTAGGGGAGAGCCCTGCTAATTGCTTGACACCCATGACAAGTCGCCAGTCTATTGCAGGGCTAACACAGAGACAAATCATGCATCTCCTTGGACTTTGAGAGGAAGCCGGAGTACTGGAGTGAACCCACGCATACACAGGTAGAACATGCAAACTCCCCACAGAAAGGCCACTGTTCGAACCTACAACTGCAATGGTTAAACCACGGTTAGTACTAAGTTGCCCAAAGTGTGCCAAGAAAAAATCCCCCAAACTGTTACACCACCAGCATCAGTAGCCTGAAAAAGTTGATCCATGGCAGGATGGATCCATGCTTTTATGATGTTTCCACCAAATTCTGACTCCTCAGACCAGGCAATGTTTTTCCATCTTCTATTGTCCAGTTTTGGTGAGTCTGTGTGAATTTTAACCTCAACTTCCTGTTCTAAAGGATTGGCACCCAGTGAGATTTTCTGCTGCTATAGCCCATCTGCTTCAAGGTTGGACATGTTATTTGTTCAGAGATACTAGTCTGCATACCTTGGATTGAACCAATGTTTATTTGACATCTTGTTGCCTTTCTGCCACCTCCAACCAGTCTTTTTTATAACTCCTGTAGTTGTGATGATTAAGTAAATGTGTTTTTGTTCATTTCCAGCCATTTCTGAACCCAGATGGAGGATCAGAGTGTGATGTAGTTCTATTGAACCGATGGAGTGTGAGGAACTACCAGGTCCAACGAGGTGACATTGTCTCTGTTATGTGAGTCAGCCACAAACGACACACAATGTTTACATGAAATAATAGATATTAGGCAGTGTGATTTATCATTAGTATTTATTCTAAAATAGGTCACTAAACTTCAGAACATGCTGCTGGTGTTCAGGTCATTTTTTTTTTCATCTTTATATAACATTGAATAACAGAAGCAGGTGGGAAGAGGTTGATAACTTTAATAATCTATATTAAAGTTGATGCACAATGGGTTAAAGACATTTATAGTTTATTTCAAATGATGGCTGCTTTAAAGACTTTGTATGTAGGGACAACCAAGGAGCAACCTCGGGCTTAAAAACGTAAAGCCTATGCGGAAATGCCAAAAATTGCAGTTCCCCCCTCACCCGCTAGGTGCTGGCTGCACAACAGAGCAGATCCCCATAGACTCCCATGTTAAAAAATGCCAAATTCACAGTAGAATTAAACATGTTTACAGCCTGGTTCAAAAAACCATTTTAGGTTTAATAGGTCAAGTTTACCTTCGTGACAAATGTGGGGGGAGTGAAAAAAATTCTACCTTATCTGTTTAGATGTTATTTAATCTT
>JBBBVU010000003.1:0-15215 GCA_037177055.1 Atherinosoma microstoma
TGGGAGCAGATGTTGCTCTAAAACCTCCATGTACTTTTCAGCATTGATGGAGCTTCACAGATGTGGAAGCTGCCCACGCCATAGACACTAACCCCATCCCATCAGAGATGCTGGATGCTCCCTCTCCTTTTCAGTCTGCAGGACACACCGTCCATGCTTTCCAGAAAGAAGTTTACATTTCCATCCAGTTTTCCACTTTACCTCAGAGCATTTTAACCCTTTCATGCATCATCTCCACTAGTTGACGCCTAGTTAAAGGCTGTTTTCTAGTATATGGATGAGTCAGGATGGTCATTTGCAACTGATCCACTTCAGTGGGACTCAGTGAGTCATTAATACACTGCTCCTCACTGAAGAGTAAATAGAAATATTATAAAATTTTAAAATATAGTTACCAAGTTTACCTCAGTGATAAACAGGACAATAAAATCATAGCTTTTTTTAAATATATATCTATGTGACAAAATATGACACCATATAATTCTATGTTTTTAGAATAGATCTGAATAAAAAGTCAAATAAGATTAGAAATAAAGAAAAGCATCACTGTACATGTCTACTACTAAACTATTGCATGTGAGTTTTTTTAAAATTCATGCATCAGGGGGTTAATTACTTGTAATTACAAAAGAAAAAAATAGAACATAATATTTACATATTTTTACATTTGATTTCTTCAGGTTAGGACAAAATAATTCATCCAGTTAAACACCTGATAAATGATTTATTAGTTTGTAATAAGAAATCAAAACCCAAAAGGATGAAAATTCTACCACAATTTCACAAGTCAACCATATATTATTGGCTTATTACACAACTTTCATTGAGACATTATACCAGGGGGGTCAAACTCATTTTATTTCAGGGGCCACTTACAGCACAAATTGATCGCAAGTGGGCCAGACCAGTGAAATAATAGCATAAAACTCCAAATGTATCCCTTAGTTATAGCACATTATTAAGATGTTTACATTTTATTAACTATCATTTTAGAAAATATTATGAACAACCTCAAATTTCTTGAGAAAATAAGTCTAAAAAGGCACAAAACATTAAATCACAAGTATCTGGAACTAAAAAACAGTATTTCACATTATAATTAGAATAACTTGTCAAAATCTAGAAATGATCTTATATGGAAACACATTTTTACGTCCTTGTAGTAATCCTGACCACCTGGACTGACTCACCTCATAAAAGCTGAGAGACATCTATTAAAACATATATCCATCTTTATACAACACTTCATGCATTGTGCAGCTCAAAGTGCTGTACAAAAACAAACCAGTCACATTCTCACAATGTTGGAAAACATATAAGAAAATTCCTCCTGCGGGCCAGACTGGACCCTCTGCAGGCCGGTTTTGACCTCCGGGCCTTATGTTTGACAGCCCGGCTTTATACCAACATGTGTCTAGAAGAGAAGAGAAAAAAATCATAAACACAATATGCAGGTCAAATTAAAAAGCTTTATATGTCTATATCTAAAGCCAGAAATAAGGAGATATTTACAACCAAAAATTGGTGAATTTTATGAATAATCAGCATTATGATTTTCCGCAGCTGTCACGGGATGAGATGGGATGGAAGGCTCCTTCCATGGAAACCTTTTCTAAGAATATCTGCACCCACTGTCCTTCAACTGGTCTGCATCCGTCATGCATCCAGTGGCGGGTTTCTACGATATCACACCAACAATCACCCGAGCGTTGTCTCTTCTCCCAGAATAACCAAATCTTTCCGGATATTCTGGGCAACTTTTCAGAAAACACGTTATTTTCTACCCAGTTTAATGTTTCAGGAAAAGGAAACAAAGAAAGTACGAATGTCTCTCAGTTTACAGCGTTATGGACCCTCTGATACCCCCCCCCAATGTTTTTTATTTTCCAGCGCTGCATTGCAGTGATCAGTGTTCGCCTCGTGGTGTCAGTGTTACACTGATGCTGCCAGCTTAGGTTTTTATCCCAGCAGTCTTACATCTAAACATCTGACCATGATGTCAAGGACTCAAACACCAGTTTTTGTTAGTTGGTTGGTGCAGTGATGGAGGGGGAACCACGTCAGTCATCCAACCAGCAGGAAGCCAGGCTGCCAAGGTCCTGATTTCTGCTGCTGAGCTCAGACTGGAGAATGAACCACAGGCGACGGTCAGAGGCTGGAAGAGAGAGAGAGACTGGAGTCACTTGCCTGGTTGCCATGGAAACGTACCTGCTCCTAACAAAAGCATCATCAGCGAACACGGAGACAGAAGTCCGTCTGAAGGGGAGAGACAAGACGACTCTCATCAAGTCAACCGAAAACTTAAAAATCCAACTTTGCATCATTTCCAGGAGCTGACACACAAAAACACGGAAACACGTCACGCACACACCGGCAGCGTGACTGGAATTACTCACATTCCAAATAAGCCCTCAGCTCAGATTTGACAGAACCTACTGGAACTCACCACATGTGTGGGTGGACCTGAAATTCAATGAGCCCAAAAAAACAAAGGTTCCTTCCACCCAGAGCTTCACCGTCTCAGACGTCGCTCTAAAAAAAGACTGTTCCTCTCATCCTGTGTAATACCGGATTTATTTCACTGATAGTTCAACAACTGTTATTTATTGATGAGGTGCACATTTAAACCACACGTTCCTTTTCAAAAGCTGAATTCAGTTTTTTTTTTGTACAATTTTGCACCATAAAAAAGGACAATAACAAAATCAGTAATGAAACAAGAATAGTTTATAAAGAATGCCTCCCTAAAACTATGCAAAAATTCTAAAATAAACAACAAGAACATCAAGAGAAAAGGCGATAAAAAAAAAGCAACAACAGATCAGTGCTTCCAGTCGCACACTTTCAGCTTTACTTCTTAGCAAGTCAACTGGATTCATACAGAACATAATAACCATTCATGGATCAGTTTAGACCAAAATCAATGTAAGAATACATCAGTCACGGATTTAACTTTCCCACCAACATCAACCCAAAAAATGAACTACAGTAAAAACATAACAACCCTCTTAACCCTGAAAGCCTGGTGGAAAACAGACACAATTACCAGGTCACAGATGTTCACCAATCTGGCACAACCCTGGTTCTCAGTTACATAACAAACCCATTCACCTTCCATCACGGCAACACAAAGGAATCACTCACCTCCATCACCTGTTTGAAAACGACTCTTTTTTATCCTTTAATGCCATAGTCCAGAAGCTCAGAGTTGGTAGAAAACATTTCTTGTTGTACCAACAACTACAATCCATAATTACACCAAAGGTTGGCAGAATAAACCAAGTCCTTTCACCCTCTCTGTCAGCTGATGAAATGTACAAACAGCAGGATCTAAACTGTATAAACTAATATCTAACACAATAACACCACCAATAACTAAATAAGAACCTGATCTGAACATCTCCCCCAACTCTGACTTCTGGACTAAGATTTAGAAAAACTTTTTCTCAATGAAGACCAAACACAATTTTACAACTTATTCAATATCAAACCAGACTCACACCACCCAAAGAATAATATTCTAAATGGTCTTTGCAGACACAGACACCTGGACAAAATGCACCACGGGTAGCACCGACAATTATTTTCACACCACCTGGACCTGCCAGCCAGTTTTTTCCTCTTGGAAAATAATAAGAGATAAATTATCTTTTGTTTTAAGCTGTAGAATCCATCTTTCCCCTCTTTCCCCTTCTCTTTGTCTGCTAGGTAACACTACAGAAATAAAAAATAAAAATCGCCCAATTACAGATTAAAACCCTTTTCTCATTTCTCTATCGCCAAGAAATTAACTGGAAATCAATAAAATCAATCAACATCAAGCACTGGACTAATCTTCCTGCACAATATATAACAGAGGAAAAAGGTAAATCCCACATATGTAAACAACACGTCAGCTTTTAATACATTTAGTCAGACTAAGGTGATGCACCTACACACTTTCTAACATAGTTTCATCACACACATTCTCACATATTTACAACTGTATTATTATTCTGATATACTGTATATGTATATAGTACATAAACTTCTGAACTCTGAGTAAAGTTACACTCACATTAACGTACACGTCTCTGTGTGTGTCCGTGTGTTTGTGTCAAGTCCATTGCAAACATCAGTCTTGTGGGTGGTGTGGGTCCGGTGAATAATTATGTAATTTTTCATTTTCATTAGTGTCTCAGTGAACATGGATAGACATGGTGTGTTGTTTATGCCAATCTTTGGTTTAAAATCCATGTACAGTCATCACAATAACAATAAATTGATCAATTTATGTTTCAAAGGTAGTTGGAGGAAGTTAACGCTCATCTAATCCAAACCCCAATTTAATATATCATTACTCATGTTGTACACACATAAACACAAACCATATCTATACATTCACCTATTCACAGTATCATGTTCTTTCCTGTTTACATATTTATAGTTATTTACATGGGACAAGAATAGTGTCCGTTATATCTTTATATGTAATCATACCTATTGAACAGTCACTACTTTACAGCATGCCTGTTCCATATACAGCATTATACTAGATCTCAACAACTTTCACCCCCTTTTTTGTCAATATCCTCCTCTATCTCCTTCTTTTCTTGTAACCAGCCTTTCCATCATCCAGCCTTTCCATCATCCAACCACCACATGCGGTTTTCCTTCAACTCGTCGCTTCCTTTAAATTTCTCTCCTGGTTCAGCTGCACTTTGTTCAGCTGGTAAACGAGGGATGGAAGATCCCTCATGGAATAGTGTTGATGGGAAACGTAGTGAAAGCACTGAAGGATGAATAACTGGAATGATTTGCTTCATTCATCATTGTTAACTAAACAGGAAGTTTTCATTTATACCTAAATTCATTTTAACCCACACATGGAGGGTTGGCGAGAGGTCATTTAGAAGCCTGATTATGACATAAAATACAATCAAATCTTTATTTCAATTGCACATTTCTATCCAACATAATCATATTTACACGGATAAATCTGTCATCTATCCGATGGATCTGATCAGAGATTCCAGCTGACATGTTTTACTAAGTGATCTGATTGGTTGTGTGTTTACATGATGGACAGATTTAATATGAAAACACTTCACGTGCAATGATGTGATTCCAGCTTCTTTTATTTGATCAAATATCTGCGTGAACTTGTTTGAGTCTTTTGACCATCCAGACGCTCAACAACCCAACAAAGAAAAAAGTTCTGCTCCTGAAATCTTTCCTGAAACTCCTCACATCAGCGGACCCCCACCATCAATCAGGGCCAACCTGCTCCATGCAAAAACTTTCCATTATTACAACAATCCTGTAAATAGCAGCACATGTGATAAAAGAGTGTAAAGGATAAATATCTACTAGTCTAAAAGTGTTGCAGTTGTGAGGTACAAAAGGTGAAGGATCATCACCGGCCAGAGGGGAGGGTGTCCAGGATCATGTGCAGTCAGAACTGATCTTTTCAGCTCGTTTTCTGTGTTCATGGGGAGGAAGCAAGGCATCGATGATCTGAGGTGCACCTGGAGAACCAGACCATGCATCCTTCATTCAGGACACTTTCCATGGTGCACCGGTAGAAGTTGGTCAGGATGGATGAAAAGTCTCTCACCAGTTCCTTGGTGTTCATTCCCCACTTCAGGTAAACACCAAGGCACTTGAAGCCCCCCCCCCCCTGCTGCAGGAGCCCCCCAAGTTAGCCTGTGTAGTGTTCTTGTGTGTTCTGAGATTAATGACAAGCTCCTTGCTTCCAAGAGAAAGCAAATGAAGACAAGGAAAGCCCAACCCAACATTATTGTAGCATTTCCTAGATCATTTATTCCATTCATGGTTTGAATATAAATGTATTTGTTAATATCTTTTTTGGTTAATTTCACATACACCACCAATGAAAAGGAGCAGGGAGAAGATAAACTTATAACACCTGCCCCTTTCTATACATTTCCATTAGGTACCAAAGCTACACCGCTGCCACAATCATGAAAAGAAAGAAAATGAAATGACATATATACATAAACGTTTTCTTAAATAGAAGAATACTTTTACAACTCTTCAAGTTATAATTTAGTGAATGCCATCATTTAACACCTGCAACAGAAATACACATTAGTTCCATGGTTAACCGAGCCATCCTGGGCTTGAAGTTCAACCATCGTCTGCTATCCTCATCTTCTAATACAAATAAATTATGTAACATTTATGGTGAATATTTGTTCTTTGCTTTAAAAAATCATTATTAAAGTCTGAAGATCAATCAAATCTATTATTTTCAATAAACCGGACAAAATAAAAAGTCTGTTTGTGCGTTCTCTAGAACCTACTTTATGAATTATTCTAACGGCTCTTTTCTGCAACAAAAACAAGGAGGTGATGCTACTTTTATACGTGTTGCCCCAGACTACCAAACAATACGTCAAATATGGTAAGAACAGTCCACAAAACAACCTTGACAATGTGTTGAGATCCAAAACATACTTTATTTAGAATAAGAATATTTTCGGCTACCTTTGATCTAATATATGCCGTGTGCTTTTTCCATGTTAGCTCTTCATCCAATAGGACACCCAAAAACTTAAATTCATGCATTCACTCCATCTATAGAAAGTTCAGTTTCCTCCTGTTTTCTGTTACTAAAAATCATAAATTTTGTCTTTTCCAAATTGAGACATAACTTATCACCAAACCATATTTTTAGTTTAATCGTTTCATTTTTTAATGCTTTCTACGTTGGCTTTTAAATCCTCACCTGAACAAAAAAAAATTGGTGTCGTCTGCAAACAAAACAAATTGCATCAATTTAGAAACAACACAAATATCATTAATATATAAAATAAATAGTTTTGGACCCAAAATTGAACCTTGTGACTCCATATTTTATAATCTTTAGAACAGAAGTTCACCCTCCTAACTGTACATAATGTTGTCTTTTATGTAAGTAACTACTTAACTAGTCTAACGCCACACTTCTCACACCATAATTATACAATTTAGACAATAGGACAGAATGCTGTAAGGTATCAAATACCTTCTTTAGATCCATAAAAACACCAACAGCATATTTTCTATCATTTACTGCTGTAGTTATTTCTTCTGTTATGTTCAATAATGCCATGGCTGTTGACCTACTGGTCCCAAAACCAAACTGACTGTCACACAGCAAATTATTCTTTTAAATAAATTTATCGAATTTCTTGGAAAACTGTTTCTCTAGTAATTTTGAAAACTGACAGCAATGACACTGGTCTATAATTATTGAAATCATGTTTATCATCCGTTTTAAAAAGTGGAATGACCTTTGTTGTTTTCATCCTATCTGGAAAAACACCTGTACTAAAAGAAAGATTAAATATACATCACAAGGGTTTAATTATACAAACAATATTCATATCAATCCCGTCACTATCCATTGATTTCTTATTCTTGGCCTTTGTTACAATAATTCTAATTTCATTTTCACTCGCTCTTCCTAAATACATGGACTGAAGTAACTTGATTCCCTCTTTTCCCAAACCTTCAACCCGCCCATCCTGTTTGGAAATACTGCTTGATGAAGTTGATGAAGGACGATTAACAGATAATTAAAAGTTACTATGAAGTCAGAAAAGGAGCAGGAGTAAAAACTTATTCCTGCCCCCCTCTTCCTTTCAGTTGTCACTTAATTGTTAGTTTTTTCAAAGAAAAATAAATAAAATATATACACATTTGTATACATACATACTTATTTAGATATCTACATATACACACATGCACATACCTACATATACTAATACTCATGTACACATACACCACCAGTCAAAAGCCCCTTTCTAAGCCACCATACATACATATACACATATTTACATGCTTAAACATACAGTATATGAAAAATAATCAAATGAAAGCAAAGCAATGATATATGTACCTATATATGTAGTCATATACTTATATCTTTATACATATCTGCTTGGGCATATATATACACATATACTGTACATACACACATGCATTTATCCATAAACATGCGCCTACATTTACATTTCTGCATACTCTTACACAGCAAATGCATATAATCAGACATACCTGTATATACATATTTATTCACACATATATCTATATATACATAGTTATATAGATACATATATATACATAGTTGATTATATGGGTTTGTATATGTTGTATTCATACTTTTTTAATAACATTTTTTTATTTTTTCTTAAACTGGATGATGTTTGGACATTGAACTCTTCCAGAAGATTATTTCAGAATTTTCACCATTTTTCATTGTTGTTCTCACTCTTAAAATGTTCAGATCTCGCCTCAGATTATTTCCCTTTCACGATTAAAAAGATACAATATCATTATAAGTCATTTGTAACTCCACCAAATCACTGTATTTTAGTGTTTTTAACTTCCAAAATAGTAGATTTGTTCTCAATATCCCACTTTGCAGACAATCCTTATTCCTGTTGCATGTATAATGGTTGCAGAGAACTCTTGTGTTTCCCTTAAGCTCAACAAAATAATCAAAATATGGTCAAATCAGCAAACAGTAAATAGGTGGAGGACGTTTGTGGTAGACGCTACGTTCAATTTAACAGCTAGATGTCAGAAATTGTTTCATAAAGTTGCTTTAAACATGCAGTCTTTAAAAAAAAAATCAATGATTAACAACATAATAATGTAATCTATCATTAAAACTGTGTTTCTATAGGTATCTATTGACTTTAATAAGATAAGTGTTATGCTTTTATTCTCTTATGAAGCATTTATATCTACTCACCGTGGGTCCACATACATCGCAGCTGCTGCCATTTTAACTACGGTGACTCTGAATGGACAAACAAGCTTTAAAATGGCAGTTTGATAAGAGCCAGAGCACCGCATGGGATAAGTTACGCCTTAAAAGCAGCATAGAAGAATAAGTAGTTACCTGTAGCAGTTATCGCTGCACCCAAGGAGACTGGATCTAGGGATGGGTGTATGAATACTTTGGAGTCGATTCTTTGATACCAGCCATTCAAAGTAAAGGAATCAATACTTTATTGAATATCATGTTACCACTGCTGATAAAAAACACGCCATTTATTTTCAATTCTGAGAGTTCCAAGCCATAAAACTGCATGGGAAAGCCACAGTGTTTTCTTACTGTGTCACATGATCATGGCAGCCTATCAGATGTCATGATGATGCTGCTACTGTTAGTGATGATGTTTTGATATCTTAGCAGCAGGTTATTGCACATTATGATTTATTATATTTATCATATTACTATTATGTATTTTATTTTGCATGAAAATTGTGAATGTGATTATTTCTGTCATTTTGAAAATATTTATTTAATATTTAAACCTTCTCTTTCAAAGGGCAAAAAAGTATCGGTATCGATGAAAAAGTACCATAGCCTAATGATATCCCATCGACATGAAAAATATAGGTATCTCCCATCCCTAACTGGATCCACTCACACATGAAAACATCTTTATGTCTGGAAGAAGTTTGGCCTCTCACGGCCACTGTACATTCATAACGTGAAGTAACCACCTTTACCACTAGGTGGCAGTAATTCTACACACTGGACCTTTAAAGACCCACTATATAACTTTTCAACCTTAAAACTCTGCTTTCCGGACACGTTTAATGACACAATGACATCTATTATGTGCATTTCTAGAGCCGTCGCAGCCCAGTATCACCCCGCAGCTGAAAAACCACAATATAAAACTTTCACATCCGGGACGCCGACTGCTACGTTTCGCTTTGTGCATGCGTTACACGCTAGCAAGCGAATGTAAACAAACCGGCTGTTTTGAACGTACACCGGCGGATTCAGCAAAGAAACGCTAGAAGACATTATCGGAGGAAGAGAGGAAACTAAGGAGAGCCAAAGAAGAGCAAGAGATAAGACGAGATTCAAGAAAAGACAGTTTTTTACTGTCTGGAGAGGCTCACAGTACAGGTAGGATGCAAGATGGATGCTGGATCAGCCGTCGACAGGGGGGGCGTCACTGAGGAAATAGTAAAAGTCGAATAGTGTCTCTTTAAAGTAGTACAGTGCAACTCTCTGACCCTAGAAATATATGTTTCTGCCTCGGTTTGATGGCACGGTGACATTTATTATGTACAATCCTGGAGCCATCGGTGCTCACCTGCATCACGTCACAGCTGAGTTTCACTTCATATCTGGATGTTTTAAACGCGCATCATGACTGATTCATCAAGGAAACACAAGAGGACATTATCAGAGGAAGAGAGGAGAAGACAAGAGTCAACATCAGACTGACCGAGATGGATGGAAGATGGATGCTGAGTTAGGGAGCACCTCACTGAGGAAAAGTTCAGCATTAGCTGAAGCTAATTTAGCTTTTCTGCCCTGCTGTTCTCTCTTCATTAACTGACTCTGGTAAATCTCAACACAGGAGCAAGTTTCCATGCTAAATGATAGCAAAGTGGCTAAATGTGTTAAACGAGAGCATCAGAGTTCATCGGCAGTTTTTCTCTTTAGCTTCAAGGAGCTGAAACGTTCATTGCACATTACTGCTTGTGTTAATAAAGGTTTCTTGGGAAATGTCTGAAGAAGAGACACCTCAGCTCCCATCTGATCAGACGCTTTTAACATAAGATGAGCGGTTAAATTTATTCCTGTAAAAATCAAACGTACTCGTAAGTAGAAGCAGGCGGGCTAGTTATGTCTCAGTGAAACGTCTGCTGTTCTGGTGCCAGAGAAGTTTATTCATTCAGCATCTTTTCATGCTTTCAGGTGGACGGGCAGAGCTTCAAATGAGGCATAAAGGTATTAAGACACGATGCCAAAACCAGACAAGACAGCCCTGCACCTCCACCGCTTGCATTCCTGGACGGGGAAAATACATCTTCATCTGCCAGAGAGTCATATAATGGATTTTTCTACCAGTTTGTACTATCAGGACACAACAGGACAAGTAGAGGAAAGTCATAACTAAAACATGAATTACTCATTCATCTGTTTTTATACTCAGTTTATTCAGTTCAGGGTTGCTGGTGATTAACCCGGCTGTCTGGGAAAGCGGTGTGGTCCACTCAGGACACGCTGCCACCCCGTCAAACATCACAAGGCTGCACGCGGAAACAGAAAACTTTGCACGCTCACATATAAATAAACTGTTTATTATACCGTATAGAGTAACCCAAACCCTTTACTGGAATAAGCAGGTATTGGAAATGGATGGATATTGATCGAAAGACTGTGGGGGTTAACCCAGAAAAAAATGAGGGAGCTTTCAAACTTCATACTCAAACCAGGAAATTACCATTTGTTTAGACTATTGGTGTCACAGGTAAAGTAACAGGTACCCCACGATCTGTAAGTAGGTAGACTGGTATAGAGCCAGCAGGCACTCGGGAGCATGTGTATTTGTTTTTATTAATTAAATAATTAATTCTTATAAATTAAACAAACTCATGTCATGACACGCATTTCACGTCTACCAGCAAAAATGTACAGAATTTTTTATGAATGATGAATTTCTTTTGGCACTAAGCCCACTTTTCATATTGAATCATGTCCAGCTGATGATAAAAACATCAATAACTGCATTTATGAGACCAATAATCCTGAATGAGATGAATAATCAGTCAATAAAAAGTTTGCAGTCATTTCTACTTGATCCTCTCTGTCTTTCTTTGTGTAATACATCATTAATACCATAAGAACAAAGACAGGCTGGTCATCACCAGTCAGCAGCTGTGAGTGTTTTGGTCATAGCTGTTTTATTTTTTAACCCGAGATTCATCACTGAATCATTAAAGTGCTGCTCATTTTAGTTGTAAACTCTAGTTTATTCATCATGATGTTAATCCTGATGTTTATTTTGACACAAACCATACTGGAGAAATGTGAGACAGAGACATATGGCTTGAAGCCGTTATTAATGTCAGTCTAGATCTCTTAGAAACATTTAATATTATATCTGCATGAAATCTGATTGGATAAAATTCCAGTCATGGATTTTCTTTAATGTCTGGAGATTAAATAACCAGCCTTACCCTATCAAGTCTCTTAGTGAAATAATAAATCTATGTACTGTAAGTGTAACATTAGCTGTAATCCAGACGCATGTTACCTGCATCTCCTGCTGCAGCAGGTGAGAAAGAAGAAAGGCAGCCTCACGTGCATCAGTCAGCGTGGTTGCTAAAACGTTTTATATGTAAATATTATACATTCATGATGTATGTGCATGTTGAAACCTATAATTGTTGCTGATGGTCTTCTGGGACCCACGCTGAATGTTTAAATCCAACCTGAGGGCCTCTTTTTGTTTTCTTAACAGTGTCGTTTCAACCGAGCCTGCTGGGGGAGGCGGAGGACTACACGCAGAAACGCGCTCACGAGCAGCTCTCCCGTCCAATCAAATGCAAATTCCTTGTTCGAATCAGCCAATGGGAGCCTCAGAGAGCCGCGCTGCTCCTCTCAGGGCCCGGAGGGGCGGTGCTTGTCGGCTAGGACCCACCCCTCAAGGCCGCGGGGTTTGGTTGCGCACGAGCTGCAGTTTCAGTTTGTTTTATTCACCATTTTGAGTAGCTGAGGGTAAAAAAAATAAGAATATTTGTGTTTGGAGGACAAGTCGCTGCCGTACGGGTCTTTTTTTCACGCGCTAGCTTGGACGGTGGAGTTGTGCGTCAACCTCGCTTCCCCTCGGTGGTTTGCAGAGCGGGAATCTTATTTCTTATTTTTCCCCCCGTGCTTTTTCTTCTCCCCCTTTTCTCACATCCTTAACCTCTACAGTATTCCTGCAAAATGTCAAGACCAGTGAGGTAGGTGTGCTAAATCTGTCCTCTTGCTCTCCGCAGGTTAAATAACGACACAGTGCTGGCTCGCAGCGCGAGATAACATGCACGCTGTCCACCATGTTGACTTTTATGAACCGCCGATGTGTTTATTTCATGAAAAAATAATGGGAATGTGTTGGTGTTTGCCCCTTCTTGTGTGTGCGTGCACCCCTGTTTTCTAACATGGATCCCAGCGGTGTGGACTGCTCGCCATGTCTTGTGGAGATAACGTGCAGCCCGCCGCCGCGTCGTGTCTATCATGCTTTTCAACGCATCCATGATGTGCATTGTTGGCCGCTATGTAGGCCAAGCGGAAAATTAGTCGGTGTGATTTAACCAGCTACGTTTTATTTTAAGGCTCGCTTTTAACCAGGCCAGCAAACGTTTTTTCCCTCTCTTAACTGGGAATGCGAATATGGCTACCCATTCATCCAGGGGAGGATCCAAAATGCTGCTAATACCCACACCGAAAAAAAAAAGAGGAAGAAAAAAAAATCCCCGGAGGAGGTGTTTGGGTCAGGATTTGATATTGTTACCGCGCAGACTGAGCACGTCGGTGCTGTGGACGCCATTATATCGCATTTACAGTTTTTCTTGTTCACGTAGAACAATAGAAAAGCAACTAATAGTCAACGAAAATGTCGTCGTTGTGGGGGTAAAAAAGCGGGGAGAGCGCTGGCTGTAAATTAACGCTGCTAGCTGATGTCAGAGGAAGGCGGAGAACTACAAAAAGCCACCACACCCCCTCCACCACCCGCCCTCCACCAGCATGGGAGCACGCGAGGTGTCTCCGGCTCCTTTAATCCTAATTAAAAAGCCATCTAGCTTGATAAGAAGTGCTGTAATGGTAATAAAACTTGATTTATAAATTTTTTTATCTCGTTTTTTCCTGCGACATCTCAGGCTTGTCTTTATTTCTCTAGTGAATGAGATGTGGGTTGTTCAGGTAAACCAAGCGGTTTTTTATGGGGATGGTCTTTGTTTTTATGAGTCTGTCTGCACGTGTCTGTTATACCAGAAAGCTTCTGGAAATTGACTAAGGTAAATTTTATTACTTTGACGAGTTTTCCTGTTGAGAGGCAGAGTAGCGCTTTAGCTGTACATAACAGGACTATTGAGACTTAAAGGAGATGTATGGAGCCCCTTTTTGACAACATGATGCCATTTTCTGAGTAAATAAAATAACCTGAGCAGCTCCAGAGGGATAAATAAACGTAGCTTGTCTTTTTTTGTTACCTTTTGGAAAAAGTTGTGGAAGTTTGAATAATTTTTTTCTATAATTTAAAAAAACAAAATTGTGTTAGTCTCCCCTGTTCACTAAAAGGAGGACAATACAGGTTTGATATGTCCAGGGTGTGTTAGTCTTCCTGTCCACTAGAAGACAGAGAGGACACCAGAGGTTGGACGTGTCCGGGGTGTGTTGGTGCTCTAGTCCTCTAGAAGACGGAGAGGACATCACAGGTTGGACATGTCCATGGTGTGTTAGTCCTCCTGTCCACCAGGAGACAGCACTTATATCTCACTCCGATGGATTTTGTTTTCTCATCTTCCTCAGCAACCAGACGGCATAATATTCTGATTGGTTGATGTGATGCATTTTTAAACCAATAGGAAAGGAGAGGTTTTTTTAAAGGCCCATTCCTTAACTTTTCCACCTGAAAACTCGTTTGATGGCACAGTGACATCTATCAGCCTATATCTGATGTATCTATGTACATGTCTGGAGCTGTCGTGGCTCAGCAGGGCCCCACGGCTGAGAACCCGCGCTATACGACTCCGGGATGCATGCGTGCTGAGTTTTGGTTTGTGCATGCGTTACACGCTAGCAAGCGGATGTAAACACACTGGCCATGAACGCCCACTGTGGTGAATTTAGTAAAAAAAAAAAAAACATTAGAAGACATTATCGGAGGAAGAGAGGAAACAAAAAAGGGACAGAGCAAGAGATAAGACAACTGTCTGGAGAGAGCTCATGGTACAGGTAGGATGAAGATGGATGCTGAATTAGCTGTTGAGTTGTGCCTCTTTAACCCTGCATTCACACCGGGCGCGAGTAAAGTTATTTGTGTTTAAATTACATGTTAAGTCAATGTACAGATGTGAATTAAAGCCTGTTTGCTTGGGGCGGCGCGTTTGTGGCGAATTTGTGGTGCGAGAAGCCCCAATCGAGCGTCCTTTTCGCGCGGAAAAATTAAACTCGAGCGAATTAAACGCACGGACGATACAAACCCGTCATTCACAGTGAAGGTAAAAATGAATAGTGGCGGATTGTGGATATCTGCTACATAAATAAAAAAAAGAGTCATGGAAAATGTCAAAATCATCCATTCTGTCTGTGCTCAGACCAGTATAGTACTAAAGCTGGCCACTAGATGACTCTCCAATACCGTGAGTTAATGAGTTCAGCAACAGCTGACGGGTCAACAAAAACCCGCCGAGTGTTATAA
>JBBBVU010000003.1:62095-81478 GCA_037177055.1 Atherinosoma microstoma
ATGATAGCATCACACAGTTGCTGCACATCCATGATGAGAATCTCCCGTTCCACCACATCCCAAAGGTGGAATATTGGGTTTAGATCTGGCGACTGTGTTGTGCTGGTTCATGCTTCTCATGAACTAGTTCAAAGTTCAGTTCATTTTAATTTGTTTTGGTTAGAAATGAAAGTGAAAAACTTGAGAAAGAAAATAAATGAAAGTGTTGCTACTCTAGACCTTAAATTCTATCACATAAAACCGATCTGGATGTGGAACAGATGCTGTTTCACTGTAACAGAAGGTTAAATGGCTAATTTCAGCTTCCCTCTTCTCTAGATTTAGAGCAAGATAAAAAGCTTCAAAATGTATAAATAATATGAATAGATATTTTCTCACTTTACAGATGCCTCAGCGTCGTCAAATTAAGTTGATGAAGCGGATGTTCTGGATTTTAAGTGCAGGTGGACAAAATTTACACAGGAACGTTAGATGTCATTTTCAGACAGTCTGAAATATTCCCTAAATAATCCTAATCAGACCAAGGTGTCCGATACCAACGCCGTGCCTGCAGCCGCGTGGCCGTGGAGTGTTGCTGGTTTGTAATGCCAGAGTGTGCAGCGCATCATGGGTAATGAGGTGTCAACCCTAACAAAAAAACACATATGAATTTCATATGCAACCACATGTGGTTCACATGTGGTTTTTCTGTAAGAGAAGTCGGAGAATCTCCAGGGAAATGTAGACAGATTGAATCAGGACCTCACATCATCTGAACGAGTTCATGTTCAAGTTCTTTATTTACAAATACGTTCGGTTCAACATGTTCAATGAACGCATTCTTTTAAACTTGTGTGTGCACGTCACAGGATCAGCTGGATCCGATGGCTGTGGAGGCCGTTGTAGTCATTGACAGTAATAAGTCATAAGTCAGTAAATAAGGCTGCGATGTCGGCAGACAGTAAGAGACCCGTCGTCCGAACCAGAACCAGAACCAGAACCAGAACCAGAATCAAACCTTGAGATGGAACCAAACAAAAACTGTGGTGGACATCCACAGGAGGAAAAAGACACCTGGGATATCCTATAATATCTGGGAAAGGTACATCTTCCCAGACATGTCGTCTCTGTCCAGAAACAGCTGATGAAACAGGTTTTACTTTTCTTTGCAGGATTTGATTTGATTTGTAAAATTGTCCTATCCTTATTTGTTTGTTTTGGTTCTTTTTTTTCGGAAAGCAATGGAAGCCAAAAATGATTTATTTCACATTTTTATCTGTTTTGATGTGAAATGAACAAAAAATTATTTGAAAAAAAATCCTTTTATAAAAGGAAAACGAATAAACTTTTCAAGAAACACTTTTTTAATGATGTGTTACGTTAATGTAATGTTTTTCTGCTTTTCATCATTATTATCATCATTATTATTATTTGTATCGTATTTGTACATAAATGAGTTTTTCCAATAATAATACATGTCTGACACAAACATCAGTTCAGGACATCAAACATGTTTAGAAATTATTCATTAGAGAAGTTAGTGACTGAATGTCAGTTCTTTGAATTATAATCGTTATTTATTTTTTATTTCTAATCAGAACGGATCTTTTTCATTGTTTCTATAACAGCATTCACTGTAACTGAACTCGCCGTGAGACTGAGGTCAACACGGACGTTAAATGTTCTGTCTTACAGTTTTAAATTATGTGATTCAGCTCCTTAGAAATTTGCATTATTTCTTCCTTTGCAGGGGCATCCTTCCATTAAAATTTCATAGATTGTTAACCCTTTACTGGGTGAAGGAGCATATTTGATCCTTTCATGGGACATAGAAGTGCCCCCTCATGCTACTCCGTGAAATCATAGAACCACATGGAGTTCTCCTCACCAGTCATCAAAGATCATTGAGATAAGCTTTCACCATGATATGAGAAGAAATGTTTAGTAATGACCACTTACTGCTGTGGGACTGTTATTATTTTAGAGAAAAGTAACCAAGTTTTAAAGACCTGTAAAATCCTTCAGTTTTACAATAACACTCTTCTCTATGGGCGGAAAATTGAATTTCCAAGTATGAGTGCCCAGTAAATGGTTGAAAATAAATGAATAAAAATAGCATTGTAGGAAAACAAACAATACTTAGATTATCAAAGACAAATAAAAAAAAATATTGGACATATTTTTTTCCCCCACTTTATAAAATTGATTTAAAGTTTCAGAAACCCCCAAACAAACCTAATTATATGAGAAAAGCTCTTGAAGCAGAGACCCGGAGCAGTTGTGTTGATGCATCTCTACGTTTCCAAACAGGATGGAGGTGGAGGAGCCCAACAACACCGTTCCAAATTGTATTTCTGGGACAAATCCTGTTTTTTTTCAGGCCTGCATGTGGACAGAGTCACAGCTAGGCCAGTGGGCCGAAAGACTCACGGTCCATAATCCTGATTTTACACTGTAAACAAACTGGCTGGATTCTGTTGAGATTTAGACCCGATACCAACGTTTAAAGGTTATCAGCCGTGGACAATAAACAAACAAATTAACAATGAAATAAATAAATAAATTGCGTCTGGAGTAGCCAGAAATATTTGAGTCACTTAAAAATCATCCATGTCCAGGAGACTAAAGGAGGGCTACGGCCTCCGTCATGCTCTGTTTTACACCAAATCCTGCACTTCTCTCAGAAAGTTTTGTGAAGTTTTTAGAGCGGAGCAGGATGCTGATTTGTGATGCTGGCGGCGGTGTGTGGCTGCAAGCTACAGTAACAGATGTTTTATCAAGAACACCCAGGGTGCATGATGAGATGCTTTAAAGGTCACTGTTATTCTGTAATAACAAGCAGTTCCCCAGAGTTCCACCATACTGTATCTGTCAGCAAATACCAGACCTGGGCTGTTCAGCTGCAGTTAGCTTCCACTGAACAGAAGCAATATGCATTTAAAACAGCTTAAATGGGTCAGTGGGCCTTTATGAACCTGATGTATTGCAAACAAAGCCAGATAATAGATGTTACACATTATCAAATGCTAACTGCTCATGATAATGTCAGCTAAACAACAGGAGCTCAAAGCATGCAACTATTACTCGAAAAAAGTAAAAGTTATGGACTATTGACAAGTTCTGGAACAAACTGTCTATATACCATGTAACTTTATTCTAAAAGTCCCTGCTTTGCTCACCTATTTCTTCAGTTATGAGCATACCATTGTGGTAGAGGCTGCAAAAATGTTCGCTTCTGCAGCTGGTTTAGGAATTTTAACAAGTTGTTCTATGAGGATTTATTCTTTCAAGGCAGCCTCAAGTAGCCATTCAGCATAATGCTTTTTATGGGCATTTCAATAATGGTTTCATTACCAAGACCATCCAACAGCGGATATCCCTCCACATATCATTATTACAACCTAACCACACCCAAACTCAGGTTAGACATAAGCAATGCAAAGCTTCCTTTTACATTTTCAACCAATGTAATACCTCCAAATAATATAACATATGATATATATAACCATGGCTATATGATAAGTATTACAGATAAATATTGAAAAAGTTTTTGTTTGTAATATGGCATTTAAACGTTGGACATGTAAATCTAATTCTACATTTATAAAGAATACAGATAGTGTAAATAATAGATTCAAATAAGTGAGGTGCAAAACTAAACCCTATACTTATATTATATATAATCATATGTTAATAACTCTTCCTAAAGGGAAATTTCCAAAATATTTATCCTCTAAAAGGTTTATAAAGTATGTTTTTTTCCATTAAACAAAAGAAAAAAACAACAACAATATTTCAATGACAGGAAGTACATTTCTTATTTAAACTGGACGAAAATGGGCCTCATAAGTCTACATAATGTAAATGAGAAGTTAATACTTCCCAATCATTTGCAATCTTTTTAGAAACTGAATTAAAATAGGAGTCAAGGTGAAAAAGTTCAGGTTTTCTTTTCTTTAGCAGTTGTCCACTGATGCTGAGACTTGATTGGTCCAGAGCCAGGGAAAGGAGGAGGAGCTGACCTGTAGGGCCCAGAGGACTGCAGTAATCTGTAGGGTATAGGAGGGAGGAAATCTAAGAGGCCCAAGATGTCAGGTAACCAGAGGGGCCAGAGGAGTCTAGAGTAGGACGCAACTTTTCATTTCTCTGTGTCAGTGGTTGTCATATGGCCGTGGATCATACGGCTCTAACAAGGCCACATTACAAAGTCTTATTATCAAGGTCAAGGAAAACTTTATTATCCCACTTGGGGAAATTCATGTGGTCATTCCACGTCTCTCACCACAATTTACAAAGACTGAGAAAAACAACACAAAACGGCTGCAATAGAAGAGAAATAGAAGAGAATCCAAACAAATAAATAAGTTTAGTTAAAAGAAAATGAAACAAATAATAAAAAGAATATACAATAAAACCATTATCTAATGATCTGTAGTACAAAACCAAGAGCAAGCAAAGGTCCATGTGTGTGCAGCAATACGTAGGCTGAGGAGTCCCTCATGATGCTGTTTGGAGTCTACTGTTAAAGACGTGGAATATTTCACCCTTCTCATCTCCATTTTGCCTGTTACTCTATCATAGCAATAATTATAAGTGGGTACAAATATAATCTGTATTTTATTGACCAACATTATTTTACATTCTTATTTACAAATTAATTTTTTTTTAACTGTCATTAACCTTCTCAGTTATTCACTCAGTGGGCTCCAAGACGTCTAGCGTACTGAGGCCAAACAGAAATGTGTGTGAGGTAAACTGACAATCGCAGGCTTGTCCACACACTTTACATATGGAAGGTCTAACCACATGCATATTCATCCCCACATGCCAGTTTGTTTACTTGTGACTTTCTGACTTTTTGAAAACTAAGAGGCTAAATTTAAAGATGGAGTACCTCAGTTTAATTACCTATTTACCTTATTCGAATAAAGGTCGTTGCATGAATTAAAAGACAAGATATCAAAGGCTGAAATTGGTGGTGTTCCTGAGCCCGTTGCTCTGCTGCCGACTGAAGAGTTTAACTTTTGCCCAGCGTGGACGAGGTTCACCTTGCCCTGAGATGCTGAAGGCTCTGGACATTGTCGGGCTGTCTTGGATGACATTTCTCTTTGCAGACCATTAAGTCCATGTATGCCCAAAACAAGGGCGGTCTTAGCAGTCTCAGGTAATAAATTCAGGTGAGAACTAAAGACTGAAAAAACTGATTTGATTTTGACTAAAAGGCAACGTCTTTGTATCAATTGATCAATATGATTATAAGAGGTACTAACTTGTTGTATGGGCTGTAAATTTCAGATCAACCTCAACTAGAGTCTAACACGTTAACAGTGATAACGTTAGCCGTATAGTGGTTGTAGGCAGCTCATTTCTGTCTTTATTTTCAGTCCCACTTCAATTAGATCAAGATGCCTGTTAGCCTGACGCATTGAGCTATAACAGAACATCACAAGGTTGAAACAAAGATAGTTATCTGTCATGTTGAATTAGCCACCAAAATTGTTGTCACTTTAAATGAGTCATTAAAATTCAGAATAACTCCCATGTATCTAAATTAATGCACTTTTCCACATCATTTCCATTAAAAACAAACTTTTATTTCCTTATATAATCTTTTGAATAACCTTATATTGTCATATCAGTATATGTCACATGCCAACTAAGCACAAATCATGAGTTTGGAAAATCACTCTAAAAGCAGCTTAAACTAAAGGAAGGGAAGTAATAGTTTATGTACACTTGTTGTTTCATGTAGAAAGCTGTGTGACTCAATCTTAAAGTTATAGTTGGTGATCCTGTTCAGAAACACTTTTTGTTATACTGGGTGAAATGGTCCTTTCATCTTTGAACGGAGCATTGACTGGAGGGGGAGGAGCTTAGAGGAGGTGCCACTTTCAAATCTTGCTAACTCTCCAATATTACCAACTCTAGCTTTAAATTACCTGTACAAAACATAATCAAGTCAATAAATACCACAACAACTGCGTGTTTGTCAACAGGTACATGTTCAAATATTCAGTTAACTATTAGTCAAAACAAATGAGAAGGATTTACGTTAAAATCTATATTGTTTTGGTATTTTTTTAAACCCTCGTGATTGTTTTATTCTTATTACTGACCTGCGGACGTGTCCTTGTCCCTGGGGTGCCTAGCCGTGGTGTTGGACTGGCGCTGGCGTCTGGTTCCTGGACAGGGCTCTGCCGGGGCGGAGGGGGGGGGTCCTTGGGCCTGCTCGTGGTCGCCCTGCGATGCTGTAATCAACTGACAGCCCTAATAAATATAATGTTAATTTATTTTTACATTTTGTTAAAAGGCTTCAGACTTCAGATTAAAGAAATTACACTTTTAAAGATGGATTTTTACTCAGTTGCAGCGTCACCGCCGTGTGCTCCACATAGGCTCGACATGTGCCTCTTCCAGACCCGAGGTGCTCCCATGCTTGCAGCGCAGGTATGCGGAAGTACTCGCTTGTGATTGGTCATTTTGTGTTTCTGGGTTTCTGGGACTTCTCGCTGAATTTGTGTGGTAACTGCGGGAGAGAAACTGCAACATGACACATTAACCTGTGTAGAGTGCAAGTGCATCTCTATGCTGATAATATTCAGCTGTCTTTAGAAAAGTTCAAGAGTTTCGAAAACCACAATTCTTTAGAAAAAACAAAACAAAATCTGACCAAACAGGTTTCACATATTCTGTCCATTTTGACCATATTTGATGAAATCTGTCCAATTTCCGTTTTAGTGAGAAGGAAATTCTGTCCATCACAAAGACTCTGTGGATGATGTTGAACGTGTCCTCCACTGTTGGTGCTTGGCTTGTAACCCACGTCCTGGTGACAGCCTCCTTACTCTGCTAGAATATATAGTGGCTTCCTGTCTTTACTGTTCCAGGTCTCCAACGCTATATTCCCCATGCAATGCTTTAAATGTAAAAGGAATTATGGTTGAGGACACAGTTTAAATATGTTCATGTAATAATGATGGAGAACCCGACGTTTCCAAAGAAGCTGAATCCTTTTAATCCCAGTCACCATGGAGACGTGATGTTTTCAGGACAGCCTCAGTTGTCAGATTATGAGGCTAAAATGATGTACAATGAATATATCAATTGATAAAGTGTCTGCAGATAATTCTCTCCAATCTTGGCTTTAAGGAGAAACATTTTGACATTGAAACAAACACACAACAAAAACTATTTACATATTTACCTTTTACTCATTTAAAGTTATTTATATTTACCTCCTACCCTTTTTGGCCCCACCGTGCATCGAAAACCTCTTCTTTGCTTTATTCCAGCCATAGAGGACAATTATTTTTCTTCTTTTCAGACACATATAGAACACCAGAGATCTAGCGGAGTTTTAAGCCTTAAGGAACATTTCCAAACTGCAACATATAGTTTCCTAATATGAATTAAACAAATGATTCATGTATTTGTATCATCATGTTCAGATCATTGAAATGATCTCTTCAACTTCCAAGCTTTACAAAATATCGCAGCCAGACGTGAGCTCACATTGCCCCGATTTTATTCTCTTCACATCGGCTTCCAATAGATTTTAGGACTTCTTGTGTTTCCATACGGAGCACTAACCGGCTCCAGATGATATATCCCAGTCAGTTTTTTTGTAAATAAACAGTTATTTTTGTGTACAGCACTTTGTGACTGTTTGTCTGTGAAAAGTATAATAAACTAACTTTACTGAACTATATTCAATACCATGATCTAGTTGAATGAGACCCAACGCAGCCTCCAGCAAACACCTTTTTGCTATGCATCAGGAGCTGTTGCCCATCCAAGATAAAGGATGCTACTTGCGGTGCAGTTTATGAGGTAAATTAATGCTGTCTTATATAAGGATATATTTATGTCCCTCCATTCAGCTTTGTTATTGGAATACTGGCTCACAGTTTTCATGTGAAATACCATTTAACAGTCTAATAATTAGTTGGAAATGAAAAGTGCATTACACAAAAAAAGGAAAGAAAGCAATGTCAGCGTGATTAAAAGATGTATGCAACATGTTGCGGATGTTTCCTCAGTGCAAATAAAAGATTTGCTCCGTGTTTTTGGTTTCTGCTTTTTCAGGTTGCATCATCTTGTTCTACACCGGCGGCTCTTTATGAAAAATGTTCATTCTTCATTTTAATCCTCCTCAGCTCGTCGGTGTCACTTTGCTTAAAACATTCAAACAAATGATTCTCAATAAAAAAATACATCTAATGACTTGTGTCATTTTAAATCTTTATTTTGTATGAAAGGATCAAACTGCAGAGAATCCTGATAGTGACGATTATCAATCTGAAGCTTGTTTCCCTCTCAAAGGTTTCCGCTCTGACTTCCCTCCTGCCATCTGATCCACCCCTACGTGGTAAAAGCTGCATGCTGCATGCATTATTAGGACCAGAAAGAAGGCGTAGATGACGAAAAGAACCATACATGCATGATTTATTCTACACTCTGCAAAGGAACGAATGCGCCAGATTTCATGGCATCTGAACTGTGGTTGGCGTTTCAGTGCATGGGCTTAATTTTCTTAACTGTCTACACCTGTGAAGGCGTGGATAAATACATGCCTGGTGCGGCTCGTGAGCTTGATTATGGTTTTGTAGTTTATCTCCAAGAGATTAACTTGAAATATTTTTATCTGAATAAATCCCTGTCAGCTTCCTCCTCATGTTTCTGCCCACCTGCCAGGTCAGAAAACGTGTTTGAACTCACATCTGTGCTTCCAGAAGGATAATATGTTCATTAGCAGTCTGGAGCAAAAACATTCAACTTGAACAAATTCTTCAGGATGTTTTTATCTCACAGCGGTGAGAAAAAGAAAAAAGACCACTCCATCATTTTCAGAAAAAATGATCTTAGAAGGATGCTCTACCCTCCACAGGAAATCAGACCTTTCTATCACTCTGCAACACAAGCAAGCAACTCTAATACAGTCACATAAAGACTCAAAAAGTCTCATTTTAGTTTTAGTTTCTAAATTATAACCACACAAAGAAATTGTAGCTATATATTTCATCCTTCAAATGTTAAATACGCAATAAAAAAAAGAGCTGTTAAATGATTAAAACCTTCATAATGAGTTGCTATTTAATTGCATTCTTCTTGATTCTTGAAATATGTTAAAAATGATGCCTGAAAGACTTAAATACAAATATGAGACATATATTTTCAGGATTTTTTGTAAAAAGTTCACAAGTAGGGTTTAAGAACAAATATGTTTATAGGAAGATATCAGTGAATGAGACTGGTTTGATCAGGTGATGCTCAGGACTTTATGAGGACTAACGTGTCGAGGCTTCATCTTCGCGGTTTCAGTATAGGACTTTGCTCACCTCCACGCTGCCAACAGTCATTTTCCGTTAATTAAACCAAACTTCCCATTG
The DNA here is from genome assembly GCA_037177055.1 of Atherinosoma microstoma. Classification (NCBI taxonomy): domain Eukaryota; kingdom Metazoa; phylum Chordata; class Actinopteri; order Atheriniformes; family Atherinidae; genus Atherinosoma; species Atherinosoma microstoma. The sequence continues at coordinate 71,464 of JBBBVU010000003.1, forward strand.
TCCACGTTACATAAAGGCTGTACGACCGCTGGGAATCACTGTCACACTACAAAAAGCCGTCACTCAGCTCGCTGCTGATTCAACCTGTCCGAGTGAAGCGTGGGATAGAAGCCGACAGCTTTTCAGACCCACATGCAAAGAAACGGAGAGCTCGATTGTACACTCCTCCATGTTCGCCGATACACTGGAATGAGAACAAATGCCTGACAGGATGCTTCAGGAGAGTGTAAAAAACACATGAACACACACACACACACACACACACACACACACACACACACACACACACACACACACACACACACACGTATATCCCATGGCTCTTACATCAGACACAAAAAGAGATAATACAGCAATGCACTCAGAATCACCCCTGATAGTCACCAGCCATGAAATTTCAGCTTTGGCAAAGACGGAGACAAAAAAGAAAAGACAAAAACAAACCACACAAACGCTCACTCAGACTTTCACACATCCTCCCACACGCAGGCTTGCCAACTACGGATTAGTCCTGGGATGTAGCCGTCTCTCCACGACAACCTGGTGCCCGGATGGCTCGCTGCCATCCTGGGCCAGATGTTAAACTGTGGTCCCCTTCCCTCTTGCATAAGTCCTGCTTTATCAGGCCAATTCCCTGCGGATTAATGAGACTAATAAAAAATCAGTGCCTCATTAGCATACTTATATAAGCTGAACTAATGAACTGGGTTCAATCCCTGAGCCAGGACAAGAACGAGGCATATTTAGAAAGTGAGTTTGTGAGTATTTCATCAATAAGAGCTGAATTAGTAATGAGGTCGTCATGTTTTTCTGGTGTGTAGTCAAGAGTCAGCTCCACTTTGTGATCAAGAGGCGTGGAAATGGTTTAAGGCGTAGTAACATTTCCCCTTTAATCCGCTGAATGCTTGCATTTGAGTGGGGAGAGCATCCTGAATGCTTTCCAGGGTGATGGAATGAGAGAGGCGGGAATGAAAGAGAAAAAGAAGGAGGGTGAGGGACAGGTCGAGGAGCGGATGATGGAGGAGGATCGCAGAGGCTGAGAGGGCTGGATGAGAAGAAGACAGGGTTAAGCTGGGTGAGGCCGAGACAGAGATGCAACATGTCAAAGACGAGAGGGAAGAGGAAGAGTGAGCAAAAGGCAGAGAAAGAGAAGAGCAAAGGAGTCGGGGGGGCAGGAAGTCAGGGCTCCTCCGTGGGGAGGGTTTGTCTTCACTCCCGCTGCTTCTTTCAAAGCCTTATGTCTGGAATCTCACTTCATTTCTCTCATGACATCTTTGCCTGGCGTTGTCCATGCACCGCTGCCCTGCCCTCATTCCACTGTCTGCTTCCTCGGCTGTCTTTGTGGAGACGCTCCAGGTGTCGGTGTATGAAGTGTCTGTGTTGTAGCTAGGCTGGAGTTCCAGATAAACTGCTCCTAAACAGTGTGAGATCTACAGAGCTGCAGGCATTCCACTTAGATTAAGGAACACCCACCCTCTGAGCAAATTCAAACCACACACACATTTATACAAGAACAGTTCTGAGGCACTCGTTTTCTACCACTTTATACTTCTACCTTGTTCCTTAGCAAGTATCCTTCCTTTCTTTAGATGCAGATAGATGCTATGGCTCATTGTCAGTAAAACTGCAGCTTTTCAATTATAAATGTGTAAATATACAGAAAAGCACCTGGAAAAAGATTCCAAGATGAGATGGTTTTACTTTTGTTATTTTACTCAGATGACATCCAGACCAGGGGTTTTTAACCTTTTTAATGCTGGGACCCAACTTTTCCAGTGCAAACTGGTCCAGGGTCCATTTAAATATTAACATTTGTCCCGGTTTAATTTGTATTCAATAACTAAAACAAGTAAATTTGCAGTTTGATATCCAAAACCTTGTAAAATATGACATTATGCAATGAGATCATCACAAAGACATTTATTTATTACATGTATGGGAAACTGCACATACAATGAGACGCCGGATAGGCTGATACTTCATGGAATAAAATCAGGCTCCAACATGAACAAAGCACAAGTCAGGGTTATATAAACAAAATCTACTAAATATTAGGTTTTACTACAGCAATAAGAAGGAGGGACTAAGAAAAAAACTGATGCAAAAAGATGGAAATTTGATCAATAATAGGATATGTGATTAAATACATTCAAAATAATAAAAGGTTTCAATTTAATAAAATGTTGATAAAATGTATCTTTATTTAGAAATTTATATAAAAAACATTTGAAAAATGTAATTTAATAAGGTTTTTAAAAAAAAATTTTTTATAAAAATGTTGCGGTTCAGACCATTTCTGTAACTCACTTTCTTTGCTCCTGCAAAGCTTTGAAACTTTCCAAGTATTCACACGTCAGCCATGATTCCATGACAATTGCTCACAACAATAATAGAAAAAAAGAAAAATGCTCAAAAATTCTTTTATAATCTTTACTTACATAGACAAAAAAATACAGCTATACAAATATGAAATATGTTCACTTATCGATGTAATAATAAATACATGTACAAATAGTTTCAAAACCTAACATACTGGTATCATATGTATATAAAACTGATTTCCTTCTATCACACCTAAGGTTTAGTTCACACACTGTGAGATAAAGTTAAAAGGTCTTTGATCCTTTTATAGATGCTGCTTGTATACTTTGGTTGGTCTTATATATCACACCCCATTTCACATTTTATTCATCAGATATCACACATATTGTTTTGAGTATTGCCATGAAAAACTTTGGTCCCTTTATAGATGAGTTGCTCAGAATAAAAACACCTACTGAGCAGTTAGAGCAGATCTGGATTCTCACTGTGTTGAGTAGCAGTTCTGGTATAAGATGAGCTAAGACCTGTGTCCATATGACAGGACAGACCCTACGGCAATAGACAGTCACTGAGCAGTAATTGATTGTCTCATTATCATTATTATCTTAAGATCACCATTTCATTTGCCAGGGAGATGTGATCCCTCTAGCAGGCCTATGTGATATGTCTTATGTGACATGCAGCAGAAGTTTCAGTTGATTTTTTTTTCTTTTTGAAAAGAAGTGTCGCCCCCCCATAGTTACAGTTGCTATGTCTGACAAGCTTTCTTTTCTGGTTGATTTCCAGCGGCATGTAAACATGATTTCTCTGTGATTTCGGTGAAAGATATTCCGAAGAAAATTGTGTCAATTTTCTGGAGTAATAGCTCAGAAATATCAGAGAGAACAAGACAGGAAGGACTGCCATATGCATTTGAGAAATATATTCTCAAACATCATTTGTTGGCGAAGTAACGTTAACAAAGGCTCACTGTTAATATCGCAAGACTCAGCCATTTCACGTCTTGACAATTCATGTACAGAACAAACATATAAAGGAACAACAATGTTCTTGCGTTACGGGCTAAGTCAGCGTATTGTTTTATTTTAAGCTAACTTTCATAAATAGCTCCTATAATTTTCAGAACCCTATCTGATGTATTAGCCCGTTGCTAAATGTTTTCCATTTGTTTATAGCGCTCCAGGATATTGCTACCACATCGTGGTTTTGGTAATCAAATCAAAGTTTGCCAACTGCATGGTATGAATTTGTACAAAAAAAACCTTTTTGTCTGAGGTTTTCGGCAGCCTCTAGGATGTTCCCTTTGGTTAGGCACAGGGGTAGCAGCTACTGGACCAGGAAACTCTGGCGTTGCTTACTAGTGTTTATCTGGTATATTTGTTTACCTCAGTGTTAAAACATTAGAAACTTTTAATTAATATTCTATTACTGTCCTAAAGCTAACTGTGTGCGATAGTTGGCGTTAGTATCTTACCTTTAGAACAATGAGTCGTTTTTTATTAAATCTGATAGGTTTTATCGGATTTAACGGAATCTGATAAAGTTTCACCCTGTTGAAGATTAAACAGTCTTCCACACTGTTTTATCCGACATCTTTCCAGATGTGTTTTTGATTTAGGAAAGGAGAAAAGTAGAACATCAACTAAACGTTCTATATATATTTTATTGGACTTGCAAGTCCTGTAAACGCAGCTCTTCGGCATTTTGCTCAGGGAGGGAACATTTGCCAGGGGCTCCACTCTTGGTTACAGTTGCTAACGTACGATTGGTCAGTGGCGGTTTTAGGGCGGGACTGGCGAGGGGTCAATTGTCTTGTGAGCAAATGTCTGCGCACCGTCAATCCGTCAGTCAAATGGCTAGCGTTCGCTATAACACTCCATACCGACCTCTCGGCTGTCACTTCTGTTTACTAAACCGTGAATTGGGTTGTTTTTGCGCAATATTTTTTACCTTTTGGGACAGGGGTAGGCAATTCCGGTCGTTGAGGACGGCATCCTGCAGGTAATAGGAGTTTCCCTGCTGCAACACACCTGACTCAGACTCAGACTTAGGCCATGTTTAGATGACAACGCTGTGAGAGCAAGACACAACTTTTGTGTTGCGATCTGGCCTCTCTTGTACACGGTGACGCAGTTTTGAGGACGGGGCTCCAGGGTGGAATTTTCTTGCTCCACGGGGTAGCGTGGAGCCACGTAAAGCCAAGGTGGAAGCTCTTGAATAGGACGATGTCACTGCCTGCTGCGCACTCTGCAGGCCACCAGAGCAAAGCAACAACAACAATGTCGGATCCTCGTGTTCTTCTTGTACCGTTTTTCAAGTTATTTGGTCCCTTAAAACAAAACATACTCATCATTCAGCGTGTATGTCACCAGCAAAGATGTTGTCTTCCAGTTAAATGAGGATGTAGTAGGAACTAGTGTAAACATGGGGTGTATCGTTGCAACTTAGTTTTCACTACCATCTAAACGCCCGGCATGCATTATTATTATTACTATTATCATAGTTTACGTCATTTTATTTGTTTATCATTTTATTCATTTACTTTTCTTTACTACTTATCTGTTTTTAACTTGTGCCTGCTGCTTTGCTATTATATGATTATTTTATATTATTAAGATTTTCACTGTCACAATAATGATGGTTATTATCATTATTATCATCCATCCATCCATCCATCCATCCATCCATCCACTATTACTATTATAAGTAGTATTATCAAAGTAATGGTACTGATTATATCTAATAATGTTCTGTCTCTTCCCCGCTAGTCTATGAGTGTATGGGTGTATTTTGCAGACTCGGGGCAGGCTGTGGGGCCCTGGCTCCCTTGGTGCTCCATACTGGAGTATCTTTTTAATTCATCATATATTACTCATTTTTACAAGATAAGGATGGGGGGGGGCACACATATAGAATTACAAATAGGACAGGGCAAGCATGGCTCATGACTGCTGACCATGTTGGTCGGCATGGGGATGGCAGGGGTCTGTACACCCCTCAGGGCTTGCCTCTTTCAGGCTTTCACCTGGAACCAAGCTAATGTGTTTCACTCCATGTCTTATTTCAATTCAACACATTAGATTAGGACTATCAACACATTAGCTTGGTTATGACGGGTACTCTGGTGGCGGCCTGTCTGGGTGGATGGTATGAGTAGCCGGGGCACCTGGGGGGTCTCGGGCCCGACAGTGTTACCCTTTGTTGATGGGCGGCCTGTTCTGGGCACATCTCCAGACTGTGGTTGGGAGAGCGGAGACACAATAACATGATTATTCATTTACTCTTGTTTTTTTGTTTTTTTTTGTTTGCTTGTTTGTCTTTGGAGATGTTGGTAGAAATTATGGTAATTCTATAAGTAAAAATAATGACAGTAGTTCTTTTATAATTTTTTTCTTTTTGCTGTTGTTCATTTATCCATTTATTTATATTCTATCTCTGTTTGCCTAAACCATAATTATTATTGTTATCATTATTACATGAGGTTGTGCCAATTAAATCAATATAACAAACGCCTGACTTGAAAGCTACGCTGAAAACCAAACTAAGCAAAATCCCTCATTTACTTATCTAAGAAAAAAGCTTCACCGATACATGGGGGCAAAAAACCACTAATCTAGTGTGTCTAAGACAAAAGAATAAACTATGTGCAGATAATATAAAGGGTACCCCAAACTCACTAGGTCCACTACCCCCCACCACATCCCTCCTCTCAGATCAATGTGCTTCAGCACAGACAAAGGAACGAGGAGAAAGAAGAGGCCGGCTTCTTCTGGAGGAACGTTTGAAGTTAAACCATCCAGTGATGATGGAGGATTGGGAAGCTCTCTAAACTGAACCTTTCAGGTAGTTGGCACCTGAGGAGAACAGAGAGGTGAGAAGTGAAAAGGCTGTACCCACAGACAGTGCTCTGTGCTTAACAACATATTTTTCTGATCAAACATGGAATCAAAATGTTTCAGTTGTGTGTTTGTGTGAAACTCAGTCCAGCCCAGGTTGCAGCAGCTTGTGGAACCACTTTAAGCAGCAAAAACAAAGTCATTGTTTTCCTCATCATCTGTATTATTTCTTACATCATTCTGGAGGAATTCTGCTCCACTCTTCTTCCCATCGTTGCTTCAGATCATTGGGGTTGCAGCGTTGGTTTCTGCAGGTCTCTGACGGTCCCACCACAGCAGCTCAGTGAGGTTGAGGTCTGGATTTTGACTGGACCTTGATCCTGTTGCAGATCTGCTGCTGTGTTTAGGATCATTGTCCTGTTGCGTGAAACAATGGCCTCAAGTTTTGCCAACCTGCCAGGCTGCCATGTAGTTTTTTTCTCCTCATCCTTCCCAACCAGCCATACTGGTTCAATCTTTTTCTAACTGGACTGTCATGAACTTTATCATTTAACATGCTAACTGAGGCCTGGAGAGTAGGGCTGGGCGATAGTGCAAATCCAGAACAAGTATCCCCAATACCGATACTTTTTGCTTGAAATTTTACACTCATTTAATGATTTGCCTTTGATTATTGATCATGAGTGTGATCCTAATAAAACAGATAAATAAAACATTTTTTATTAAACTGAACTTAAATGACTGAATGAAGCTTAAAACTGAATTAAAGTACAAGATTTTTCTTCATAAACAATATAAAATATCAACAAGAATGTAACAAAATAATAGAATAACTTAATTATTCTCTTTTATCACACAGTTGTTTGAGAAAAATTGTTAACAGTGCAAATTAGCAAAACAAGAGCAAAACCTACAATTGGTTGGCTCTAATTAATAAGAACGTAAAGAAGAGAAACTGCAAGAAAATAGCAATATTATCACGCCGGTATGGAACGATTCTGATACTAGCCTTGGTAATGATACTGTTAATATTTGGATCGATCTGCCCAGCCCTACTGGAGAGTCTGAGATGGAGATCTGATGGTCTGATCTTGGTATGAACCTCTTGGGAAGACTGGCAGCTATTGTGTGAACAATCTTTCTCTCTGTAGAATGATGGACTCCAGATAGTTTGGAAATGACCTAATAACCCTTCCCAGACTGACGGACGGCAACAGTTGCTGAGATGATTGCTGATGTCTTTCCTCCTTGGCAATGTGTTATCACACCTGAATACTGCAGATCAGGAAACTGAGAAAACATCAGCTTTATTTGTTTGCTGCTCTGCAGCGTTCAGGTGTATTTACACGACGCCACAGAGGAAAGACATCAGCAATCAGTTCCCACTGATGCTGACCATTGATCAGCAGCTCCTAACAGAGACTCACCCTCTTAACCCTTTTTCTGGCACTCACTGAAATACTTGGAAATTCAAAATTTCAACCATTGTGTTGTGATACTGAGCGATGTTACAAGTCTTTAAAATGTTGTTACTTTTCTCTAGAATAATAACAGTCCTACAGTAAGTGGTCTGTACTAAACATTTCTTCTCATATCATGTTGAAAGCAAGTATCGATGAAATATCTGGGAACGTAGCCGGATCTTTGATGACTGGTGAGGAGAACTCCATGTGGTTCTATGATTACATTGAGGGGGCATTTCGTATGTCCTATGAAGTGATAAAATATGGTCATTTCCCAATTCCTGTGGGAGCAACAGTCAAGGTGGACTCTTGGTATTATAGTTTAAGTTTTGTTACTTAAATGAGATGGTTTAATGTGTTCTGCTTTTCAAATGATTAATTTTGGACAATTACAACCAACCGCATTTCTACGTGTTCCCTTTCCACCTGATATCTCAGACCAGCCAACTTGCTTGAAAATGTTTTTAATCTAACCAGTATTCCTTTAAACTGGAAAATGTTTGGATTTTGGCATCCCTAATTATTCTCAGTACCTTTCCCACCACTCAAGATGAACATTTTAGCTTGACTAAATTAGCTGGATGATGTTTTTCACTCTCCCCCGCCCTTCCCACTCCCTGCAGGGTCTCCAGTTGGGAAAGTGGTGAGGCCCAAGATTGCAGTCATTGGAGGCCTGACTTTATCTCTCTGTTTTAAAAAAGAAAAGAGAGAGAGGGGAAAGAAACTGTAAAGAGGAGAGGGGGAGAGGCAGCTAATAATTGCAACTGGCTTGTTTTAATTGTGCCCAGAGTCCCCAGCGTTTGCAGGGGCCATTAGAGGGACTGAAGCGCTGTTGTGTTGATCAGCGTGCTCTTTTCTACTGAACACAATAACACACATTAACTGTAATCCACAGTGACTCATGCACACACAGTGTTTTTCGACAGCAGCCAAGCTGTCAACAATCACAACAACAGCGGGCATTGTGTGGACACGTACCGCTGGAAGTTGGCTCGTTCCCATTGTGTGCCGGTACAGGATGTTTAGGAGCGTGCATTCTTTGAATCTTCAGAACACGTCGTCCAAAGGTGCCTCTGCCAAGGGAAAGTCAGCGGCCAGCACCAATACGCCGGCCAAACACCGGCTGCACTGTGGCAGCAAAACATTCAGCAAACTTCAAACTTGCATTGAGCTAATTTGCATAAAGAAAGAGAAACTGGCCCTCGCAGAATTTCACATCTCAGCGAGTCTTTAGCTGTTTACGCTCGCAGGCGTCTGAAGTCCACCAAGGTTGTGATGTTCAAAAGGAGCAAACTGCGATCAACCAGGTGGAAAAATCCCCCCGCCATCTTTAATCAGGAGGAGGGGAACGTGTCAAGGAAAAACTCTCCTCTTCTTTTTTTCATCAGTCTTTTGTTTGATGTGCTCATAAGAGAGACAACGAAGAGCAAGTCTGTTTAAAAAGAGAATCTGTGCATGAGGGAGAGATTCATCACTTGGATAATGAGTCCATCTGGGACAATATGAGACAGTTCACTTCCCCTCTGGTTGTCTCCAGCTTTCAGGAAGAGGACATTTTTCCAGCTTAAAGCTAGAGGACTGTGAGCTGAGCCGAGGCCTTGTTAGCATGCCTGCGGATAGATGCAGCTTCTGTTCACATCGAGTGCGTCTCTGCGGGAGTTTCTGTTTCCATGATGGGATATGTGGTTTTGTAAATGTTTAAAAATCAAATGTTGTGATGAATCTCTGGTCTGCACACCAACTAGTCAAGTCTGGAGATTAATAATGTGATGATGATAAAACATTCAGGTGTATCTGGACCAACTCTAACACCAGTTAAATGAACCTGGAGTCCAATTTTATCTTACAATATTACATAATACACAGGCTGGGAACAGCTTCTCAGCTTCCTCACAGTCTTGAAACTCTTTTGAAGAAAATCTTTATTAAAAAAAAAAGAAAAGAGAAAGAAAAATAATCAACAAAAAGCTGCAACAGTCCTCACAAGTACTAATTATCCCTACCGGCTAGATGGAGGCATTTTCACTTCCACATCAATACACAAAGTGGAGGCACGAGACAAACAAGTTAGTTCCATCACACAGAGCACAATCTAACAGCTGGAGTGGCTGTGGCTCAGCGGGTGGAGCACTTGGCTTTAAAAACTGAAGATCAGTGATTTGATCCTCAATTCCTCCAGCATGGGTCCAGTTGTTAGTCAAACCCCACATTTCTAACATGATCATTGGTAAGTGGTATGTTCCTCTGCCGCCTTCTAAACTCACCGTCCTCTTCATCAGGTCCAGCTGCTAGTACCGGGTCGTCCTCTTTATCAGGCCCAGCTGCTAGTACCGGGTCGTCCTCTTTATCAGGCCCAGCTGCTAGTACCGGGTCGTCCTCTTTATCAGGCCCAGC